>MU270028.1:544419-983587 GCA_021432635.1 Thozetella sp. PMI_491
CAGAGCTTGAGACTGCGCCGGATACAGACGAGACCCTCGCGCTACTAATCCAAGCAGCTCAAGATGCCTGGGGAGCTATAGACCAGGCTGTTTTAGATAACCTCTCAAAGACCATGCCTAAGCGTGTGCAGGCTGTGATCGATGCTGAAGGTTGGTATACTAAATACTAGATAATCATCTGTTGGATGTTGTAAGGTGGAAATTTAGCTGCAAAAGCGGCCAGGAAAACACTGGCTGGATGTGGCTAGCGCCAGTGGGGCAATCTTGGCAGTACATCCAGCTATATTCATATTTATGACACCCCACTGTAGTTAACCTCTTTAGGTGTAGTTATTTCCATGTTATCCACGGCATTTCGGCATTGGATCTTCTGCTGACTCATCTTTTCTCTGCTACCGTAGTTACTCCACACGCGCGGTTATTCTCACCTGCTTTCCGCACGAGCCGACTCGAAGTCGAGGGCGATCAGGCGCTGAAGGGCACATGCGTTCACCATGACCGGAAGACACGGGCGCCGCAGTAAGAACGGTGAGATGCTCATATTGCATTTGCCTCCTTTAACCCGTGGGGCCTTGTGGCTAATGTAGCTTCGGGTTAGGGTGCTTCACGTAAGACGGGTGCATCTCCAGCACAGTTCTAGGAGCTGACATGAATAGCTGCCGCGCTCGCCATGTAAAATGCCCAATGGAAAAACCTATCTGTCGTACATGCAGAAAATTTCGGTTTTCTTGCGAATGGCCGGCAGCAGCTCCCTCGGACCCCAGTGCTCAGCCGCCAGAAGCCTCTCAAGGAGGGTGCCCGAAGCAGACACAGCTAGTGCCTCTGCAACCCAACCAGTCACGACCTGTCAATCATCCCCCCTGCCACATACCGCCTGTCCTTAGCAGCTTAGACATTCCCTGTGGGAACTCCCTACTTCTATCTTATCGGGATAAGCTGTGGCTCAACTACTTCACATCCTCGGCTGTCTATTGCTTCCATACCAATGGCTCTAGCTGGAGCTCGTTTCAGTATATCTACGAGCGGATGGCCAGATCGAATAGCTTTGTGATGCGCATGATATTGGCGCTGTCAGCGAGCGAGATGCACAATAGGGGGTATGATATCGGCTGTGAGTCACCAGACTCTGGCTCTCTAGACCCGGGCCTACAGCATTACGACCTTGCAATCCAAGAGTTTAGTACCTGGCTTGGGCAGAAAGGTGCCCTTGAGTCTCAGTTGGGTCTAGAGGTATTCTTAAATACCATCTTTTTCTTAATCCAGTACGAGTTGCAATTCCCATCCCGGCGCGAAAATCCTACCACACACCTGGAGGGACTTTGGTCCCTGGTGAACACGCATTCCACGGTCATCAAGGGGAATACCCGCAAGGGCCATAACAACAGCGACGCGGACTCCGTTTCGTGCCTTTCTTCCATTATACTCATTTGGATTCTGTGAGTCTTCGATGCCATGTGGATTTTCTGCACGTTGCCACCATGATGTATCTCTAATGGCCTACTAGCTACGCAGACATGAGTGGTATAAGCACCGGCACATGCACTTCCATTGTCGATCGATTTCTAAATTCCCCCAACCCGGTACTCCATCCGGATCGCTTATGGACAAATGCGCGAGTAGGCTTGCATAGGATCTGGGGTGAGCTCTATCCGTCCTCTCAGCAGGAGGAAGATATGAAGGTGTACAGGCCGCTTGAACTGGCGCACCGGCTTCAATTCATTCGATTCAAAATCTGGAATGCGAGGCAAACCCAGGACAGTGCAGGTTTGGAGACGGAGAGCGCGCTTCTACGGGAAGAACTAGTAGATCTTGGTGGGGTAGGTCTCTACTTATTGGCCCGAATCATGGGATTGGGCGGTCTGACTCTTTTGTTCACCAGGAGTATCATGACGTGCTTGCCTTAGCCGTCGAGGTGTGCTCAAAACTGCCCAACAGTGCCGCCGAGACCATCTGCACTATGAGCTCAGGTTATTGGGCTTGCGTTCTCTTCCACCACCGCATGTTTGGCAAGCTTGGCCCACTTGATAACGTGCAGTGCAATGCGATGAAAAACATCATTGCCGTCGCGTATAGCTACTATAAAAGGGACAGGCGGCGGCTTGTGCGACTTACGTACCCCCTTTTTATGGCTGCGATAGAGACAAGCGACGCCATCCACAAGGATTGGCTTCTGGAGCGTTTAGGGGAAAATCGAGTGCTCCAAGGGGAATACGAATGGGCTGCCCGAGTGGCGGGAGAGATCACGACTATTCAAGATCGGCCTAATAGCGGCTGGGTTGACTTGGCATTGTTCATGCAGCGCAGTTAGCTGTTCTTAATTAGGGGTTTCAGCGGGGCGTGCCTTTGACATCAACCATGCTTAGCACAGAGCTCAGGGGTAGTCGCAGGAGAAGAAAATACTCCTCTCTGATCGTAGAACATGCTAGAATGAGTATTTGGCTCTTATTCAACCTCTTCTAAAAACCGTAGTGCCTTGGTTATAGTCTCGTCCTTGGACGGCTGAGAGTGGATATTACACTTCGTGAACATGAAAGGTCCAATCAGATACTACTATGATATTGGGTGTAGCTATATTCTAAAATGTCGCTCGCTATTAAGTGAGTAATGCAAACCAGACAGTTCTCAGTTCTCATCTGGCCACACCACGGTTGGTGACGATGGGAAGTTCATATATAGCGGAAGATCTTGACTCGAGCATTTTATTCCATTCTTGTTTTTTTTTTCTTTAAAAAAAGCATTTGAACACGACTAATCAAGCTATTATCTAAGTAGGTTCTCAGATTAGTTTATCCGATCCGCAAAGCGGTGTAACCACTAGAACATTGGTCGCGTGCTTGAAACCCCCTAAATCCGCATTGTCCCGCACAGAACACACACACGCACAAACTAGGTGCACTAGTGCCCGCATCAGGCAAAGTTTCGGCTCAAACAGGAAAGTCCAGCCGAACCAATGGTTAGAACAACTAGTAGCGGACAGAGCGAGGCATTGATAAGAGACGAATATCCTTAGCCGCGGAGCAAAAAACTCAATCTTCCTGTACTGTTTTCCGCTCGTGAAATCTGGGCCAAGTAGTATATCACAATGTCCATTACCACGCTTACCTCGTCTGATTTTGATCAGTGGGCTGGCGTGTGGCGCCAGTACCTAGCCTTCTACCAGACTGAGCTTCCCGAATCGCAATACAAGGACACCTTTTCCCGCATTGTTGAGCCTGACGGAAACCTAGAGGCGTTTATCCTCAAAGACGAGACCGGAAAGATCATCGGGCTGAGCCATTATCTATACCACCAGAGTAGTTGGACAAGCACTCCTGTTTGCTACCTCAACGGTTAGCTAGCCACTGCGCCTTGTTATGCCTGAAGCTGCTCTTCTAACCACGCCCCACAGACCTGTTCGTCGACCCCGAGATTCGGGGCAAAGGATATGGGAGGAAACTGATTGAAGCGACCGCCGACGCCGCTCAGAAGAAAGGCTGCGGGCGGCTATACTGGGCAACCAAGGAAGACAACACCACAGCCCGCCGCCTATATGACTCGGTTGCCAAGTATGAGTTTGTCATGTACCGCATGCCGCTGCCGACGGACCAGATCTGCTAGGTTAAAGAAGGTGCAGCGGAAGGAGAAAGCTAGGGCCAGATGAATTTCTTTCAGGAGTCCTTGACGACGCTTCCAGACACGCTCTTTAGCTGCCTTGGTTGAATGTAAAGCGTAGGATGTATACAATTCGACCAATTCGCACGCCGATGTTCCCGTCAATTTCCACACATTTTGCCTTGTATTTACTCCCCTGCTGTGGTTTGGAGTATCTACGAGCAGAACTAACTAGCATAGGATATTACTTATTGTATTTACAAAGAAGTAGACACTGAAATTCTCCTTCATCTGGCAATTAAATTATATCTCCGTACTACAGCCAAAGTATACCAACTTGTACGGTTTTGGCAAACAATCTTCTAGTTTTGGACGGGGCAGTATGGGCACCTGCTGAATCTGGCTTAGATTAGTTCCGGGGTCGCCAAAAGGCCCGCCAAGGGCACAGGCAGCCAAGTATAAAAGGACGCACGGTCGCTCTTGTTGCTATGCGACTAAATACTAGGTAGCCTCGGTCTTCCCTTCCTTTGCGGAGTAAAGTTTGGTGCTTCGCCTTTGTCCATTCGCCTCTCTCCTCTTGCCTAGCATGGCTGGCGACGCAGACGGCCAGGAGAAACCGAGTATTTCGCTACTGCCTATAACGACAGACGATGTCGCCAACGTCGTCAAGTTGCATACGGACGCGTTCAGAGCTGACCAATTCTCAAATTTGATGCTCATCAATCGCGATGCAGATGCATACGCGAACATCATGCACAAATCGATTGGGGCGTGGATGGCGGACCCGGCCGCCCAACTTGTCCAGGCGGTTGATGCAAATGGCGAGATCCTGGGCTGGACATGCTGGCTAGTCAAAGAAGAGAGTACCGACAAGCCTTCTCCAGGAGAAAAGGTCAAATCTGATCAGCAGAGCCCGGATCCGAAGCCGTTAGAGTCCGTTCCGAAACCTGAGCCAACGCCGGACCCATCTCGAGTCCTAGGGGGGATTATGCGGAACGACCTAGTGCAGTGGGAGAGCGACCACATGAAAGGAGGCAAGTACATGGTCCTCCAAGCCCTGGCCACGAGTCCACGCGCTCAAGGCAGAGGGATTGGTACCAAGCTGGTTCAATGGGGAGTTGACAAGGCCGACGTGGACGGTCTTGCTTGTTGGGCGCATGCTTCGCCTGCTGGCCATGGCCTGTATAACCGACTGGGCTTTCAGGAGGTCGGCAGCAGTGCCTACGATCTTGATGAGTGGGCGCCGGGTGGGAAAGGAGGAAATCGGGGCTGGGGGAGATATACGTTTCGATACATGGTGAGGCCAGCTAAGACCGCTAGCTGATAGTTCAGAGAACTCCTAGTGAGCGTGGAAGGCTTCGATGTATGGACACTGCGGGAATAGTTAACTGGACAACTGCCGCTATGCTGTCTTCGTTCACACTATGTAGTGCTGTTACAGCCACCCGAGCTATACTTTTCACTCGTCACGTGTGAATTGGGCGCATTTAACCTGATTGAACTACCATGAGCTATGCGAAAACTACCACGGCAGTTGCCCTAAACGGACTCCTCTTAGCCTAATTAACGTGTTTAGGTGCAATTATATACTCCGCAAATCCTCCGAGCGCTACTCCCACAGGCTACTCCAGTTTTTTCCGCCCTCAGTGCGCCAAAAGCAGGTTCACAAATACAATGCAGTTTCCACTGCTCAAATGTATGCTGATTGCTACAGCCTGGGTGGCTACAGAGACGCCAACTGCGGCCCTGGAGCTTGACAAGCGGCCAGATTGCACACCACAATCTCTTAACCTGACGTCGATGGTTTTGCGGAGCTGGCAGGTGTACCACGCGCCCTCGACTGGAGCTCATCTCAAGGGCACTTTCACGATCTTCAACCCTGGAACAGCGGAGGAATACAAAATTAAGGGAATGCCGTTTATCGACGATAACGACTGGCATACCTGCGTAGCGGGTTCAGATCCACTTCCCAAGACCCTGGTTGCGTGCGAGTATATGTACGATAACGTGAATGGCGCGGTTCGCTTTGGATTTCAATGGTACTGCAATGATGGGGACTCCAAGCATGCGTAAGTAATATCAGGGGACCCTTTAAGAAAACCACGCCGAACTGCTCCACGGGCCTATCTAAGGCAGCAGCTAACCTTCGTAGGACTCTCTTCAACGCTACTGTCATTAGCGGCGAGTTAGGCGCTAGCCAGACTGTACCATTAACTGTCTCATCTTTGACCTGGAAGCAGACCACAGGTCCAGTATAATAGGAAATTGAATTGGCGAATATAGTATCCTGCACATGTTGTCCTATCTGCGTTCTAGACCTTTCCGGTGGCGGCACAAGGCGTCACACGTAGTAATTCCACCGGTGGGGAAACCTATTATTATCAGGGCGAATGCCCAAGCGCTAGAGACAGTAGGAGCAAGTCTACTTTCCAGGTAAACCTGTCGACGAAGCGAGGACGAAGCGAGGACGAAGCGAGGCGAATTGCCGTCCCTAAGTACCGGCCGGGTATTATCAGCTTCTGGGAGGCACAGAAAAAACTGCAAACGATAGCCAACAAAACACGGAATGGCATTGTGGTTTAATTAATATCGATCAATTCAGTTCCAGGTATTCGGAAATTTATCTACTATGTGGTAGGCGGCATCATCTATACACACTGTGTAATTTTTACCACATCTATGCCAACCGTATCTTCTCGAGAACCCGCGATGCTCGAGCCAGATAGATTAAATGAATCTGATATGAAGTGAGGCTTAATATTCAACCGAAGTATGAAATCCCTTGAGCCAGGATTAGATATGCGAGCTGGAACAAGGAGAGGCACTGGGATGCCTACGTATGCTTCTCGGATCGAACAGGCTCTTGGGATTCTCACACTGTCATTGGGACGAGTAGATTCTGGATCGCACGAAAGCTGCGAGTATAGCAGGGGAGCTAAGCTCCTCGCCAGATATCGCGTCGCGTGCGTTCCGAGCTACACTTTCATCTTATCGAGGTCTTTCATCTCCACGCTCCAACCGTCCTTCTGTGCACCGCCATCGGTGAACCAAGCTGCGGAGGTGGTGTTCTTCTTTAAAACCCACTGAAGCCAGTTCACAGCACCAATTGCGAATTTCCCACCGTTTGCCTGGAAATAGGTCCCCCCATGTCCAACCGGCAGGTTTCCTTTCCATGAAGGCGTCCCGGCAGGGAGATTTTTATAGTCTCGTTCGCCCTAGACAGTTAGCAAGGTAACGATGCGCTGCCGGAGGGAGCTCGACGAACATTTGCGTAGGCAACATCGGTGCTCCCTCCGAGGAAGTAGAAGACCGGCTTTTTAATTGTTGTTGCCCGCTCTTGGTTCTGCAGATACCCCGAGTCAAAGACGCCGATGTAGCCGAGCCTTGGATCGTCTTTCATATCCAAAGCTTCTAGACCACCACAGCTGTATCCGGCGGCGGCCACGGCGGTAACATCGACTTGTGCGTACTTACCCGACCCTGCCTTCGAGACGATGAAGGCGAGTGAGTCGTTCATCATTTTAGTGGTCGTTGTCCCTGACCCGCCAGGTGCCCCGGAAGCAATGATGAGAAAACCGTGGGAAGCAATCTCGGTAAGAAAGAGGGACATGCTTGTGCCAGACGCACTACAGCCTCCTTCTCCCCAGAGCATAACCGGAAGCTTGAGGTCGCTCGGGATTGTCTTCGGCGCGTAGATGGTATGGCTCTCGAGAGCTGTATCCGTAGTGTACCCCTGACCTGTGTCAGGTATTCCGATCGAGTTCTTGTCAACGATTGATCATACCGCAGGGTAGGGACCCGTTCCACCTGTGTCCTGATCATAGATGGTTAGTTTCAAATAATATTAATAGAGAAGTAACTCACTTTCTGGCGTTCTACCAGGAGTGCGGGTATGCCCCTAAAGGAGCAGGCGAAAAAGGATAGTAAGATGAGGAATTTCATGTTCTTGGATCACGATGCTCTTAATTCGAAGTATTGTTTGTGTTGTGAGACTGTACAATGCTAAGTAGGAGCTCGGTACAGAATTTATACATGTGGAGGTCGATCTCGAATCTATCTCCTCCCATCTTACTAGACGTTGACGGCCATTATGCTGCTATATTCCCTCGTTTATTGCCCAAGGTCATATCTGAAACCGCAGACGAAGAGAGGAGGCAAGATATTAGCCTCTTTGATCGGTTTGCTATTCCAGGAGCATGCCTAGAGATGCATGCTATAGTCCTCGCCACTTTGGTATTGAGCTCGGGGATAGTTCCTCCGGTTGATGACGCCAAGTCTAGCCGACTCAGCTTTTACATGGGACGATATCCCAGGGGAAGAACACCCACATCAAGCAAATATTAACACCCGAGTCCGTGTTGCGTATTTCATTACTGGTCTAGCTGACTCTAACAGGGGCCTAGTGGTAGGTTGGATGCACTGGCTTCGCTTGATAATTAACCGTTCCCACTAAACAAGCGTGAAGTGCCGGTTGCAAATACCGACCGGATAATACTCAGCTCGAGATGGCTACAACAAAAATCGAAGGAAACATGGCCTATTACTAACACCCCGACTTCAAGCCATTTCTTGCTCCGCCTCACCAGCTTTTGTGACGATTACATCGCGTTCCGATGCAGTGTACACGCCAGTAGCGACAAAAGCATTTGCAGTGGAGCTAACCGCCTCAACGAAAGCAGTGTGAGAGGCGAACGGCGACTGATCCCAAACCAGGTCTAAGAACGTCGGCCCATCCGTGCCAGGAGAGGTAATTCCCGTAACTGGGACGTCATAGTTCGGCAGGCCATCATTGCGCTTGAGGTTCGCCACGCCGGTGTCGATGCGGCCGAACACTACGGTGGGCTCTACGCGCCGGAAGTACGACGAGACCGCCTGTGTGTCACTGACGTAGTAGGGTCGCACCGTCAAGTTGCCGTCCGCCGTGGTGAAGAGTGGGTCGCCAGACGCTGTAGTTCCGGTATGGGTGATCGCCGCACGCGAGTAATCGCCGTCCAGCTTGAGATATCGGTAAAGTGATAGCGCCCAGTAGCTTCCGCTGCCGTTGCTTGGGGTACCAACGGTCTGTAGCACTACCGGCCCCCACAAGATCGACTGGGTATCCGGGCGGTCGAGAGCGCGCTCTACACGTATGCTAAACGGCATTTGTACTTCAATCACATCCCCCGTCTTCCATGACCGGCTCAGGGTTAGGTAGCTGCCTGGTTGGGCCTTTCCTGGCTGGGCCTTGCCGTTCACGGTGACCCGGAATCCTTTGCGAACCCAAGCGGGTACCCGTAGCTTAATATCCAGCGGCCCCTGCCCAGTGACAGTGAATTTTGCTGTGTCTCCACGGGGGAAAGTCGTCTCTTGCTTCACCGCAAACCCAGTCTCTGCCCAGTTCAACGTAGACGGGACGTACAGGTTAACCCAGAGCGCGGATCCGTCCGCAGATCGCAGGTACACAGTCTCCTGGTACTTGGTGTGGCTCTCCATTCCAGTGCCTCCGCAGCAGGTGCCAGTGTTGCCGTAGTCGCGGTTGGCGCCGGGAGTGAGGGGTTGGAAGTAGGTCAGCAATGGATCATCCGCACTGGTTTGGTCTGCACGGGACCCTGTAATCATGTTGAACAGACCGCGTTCGTAATTGTCCATGTATGTCGCATTATGCTCGTGTAAGAACAGATTCCGGGCAAGCTTGAGCAGGTTGTATGTTGTACAGGTCTCGGCTCCGTTCTGCGCAATAGCGTTGGCAATGTTTTCCCTGTTCTGGAACAGCTCGGCGTTGTTGTTCGACCCTGGATAGCTACCACTAGTACCGCCAGTGGCAAATGAACGATGCGGCACTACCCAGCCGTAGAAATTTTTGGCCGCCGTAAAATATTCCTGCTCCCCGCTCTGCTCGAATATGCGCATGTATCCGATGAACTGCGGAACATGCGTGTTCGCATGCAGCCGCTCCGCGCGGCGGCGGCCGGGTATGTTACCCGGCGCAACCACGAGAATATCATGGTCGTCGACAGATGCTCCGAAGAGAGACTCACGATTGTCGAAGGCCTTCGCCGTTTGCAGGTGTTTGGAGTCGCCAGTCAGCTCGTAGATTTCGGGGAAGACCTCGTTCGCTCCACCGTACTCCCCGGCGATATAAAGATCCCACATGTAGTTGAGGTTGTCCCGCGTCAAATTTCCCGTGTAGCCCGGCTGGTTCTTGTCGCCGATGGTCAAAGCGAGGTACGCCCAATCGGCCATCTTTATCACAACCTCGAGTGCCTGGGTACTTTGTGTGTTGTAGTACGCATCTAGAAGCCCACGCATGATTTTGTGCTGCGTGTACCATGGTGCCCAGGTATTGGTTTCGGCGTCTCCTCCATACACGGCCCAGCGGGGCGGGCCAAGCCTTAAAACAGTATCCTCTGGGAGCGCGCCCAGGTAGTTCGGGTGCGTCGGGATCCAGTCAGCGGCCCCGGTGTTCTCCTTTCCAACAATTCCAGCATCACGGTGGTTGGGCGAAGCGTCCTGTAGGCTGGTGCCGCCTTCCTCATCGAAGCGGTACCATGCGATGTTTCCCCCGCCCGTTGTGCCGGCTGCCGAGATCTGCAGCGACTGGATCTCGTCCGCGCTTAGTGCCCGGTTGAAGACGTGGAATTCGTCTATGGTGGCATTCAGAAATGGGTCGCCATATTGTGAGCGCCCAATCCACCGGTTGCCTGGGTTGTTCAAGTTGGTAGGACTAAGCGTCATAGCCGTGTTGGAACCAGACACCTCGCCGTTGACATACAGAGTGCCGGTGTTGCTAGTAAGAGTAACCGCGATGTGTACCCATTCTCCGATAGGCAGCTCCGCTTTGCCGTTTATCTGCTGCTCGGCCCCAGAGCCGCCGATGGTAATAGCGAATCTCGGGGTGTGACCGGTGACGTCGGCACGGGGCGTGAGGAACATATTGACTGTGGTATCCTGGCCGAAGTCGAACAAACGAGTCCAAGTCCCAGTATCGGCCAGATTCACCCAGGCAGCGATTGTGAAGTCACGTAGCTGGTTGATGGTCTCCTGGGGCAGGGTGACATACTCAGCTTGGTTGCTATCGTCAAGCCGCAGCGCATTGCCGAACTTCCCGGCCACGCGCCCGACCTGCGTTGTATCCCGTCGTGTTATAGCAGAACTATTGTTGCTCATCCGAGCGGTTATCGAATCCTGACAAGCGGCCAGCTCTTGGACCATCCAGTCAAGCTTGGTCTTGAAGACCTCTTCGCCCTGGTCGGCATATGCCTGGGAAAGGGCGGTCATAAAGTGACCCGTCCAATGCCCGCTGAGCAGTCCCCCATCCTCCCAGCCTCCAGGCGGGTCAACACCGTCTGGGTTGGGCCGGTTGGCCTGGTTATTAAAAAGCACCAGGAAGCGCCGCTCATCGTACTCTCTCAAGAACTCCTTCATCCGGTCGCGCTTCTCCTGCAGTAAACCGTCGCCGAGCCGCACCTGATCAAGGCGAAACGGACGCACCGGCGCCGTCCCACCTGGACCTGGGTCCGCGGGGATGTCTGCTCGCACGTCCATCGGGACGGCGCCACTGCCGACAATCGCAGCGGCTCCCAAGGCGAAAGCCTGGAGGAGTCGGCGTGGGCTGCCCCGTGTTCTATTGAGTCGGACCATCGAAGGTCTATACCGACACCGACAATGTCAATTCTTGCTCACTTGGGTTGTTGTCGAGGGCATATGCCTACCTCGTGGCCTTGTTCGTCGGCGATTGCCGGCGAACGTTCTACTGCTAAGGCTTTGCGGACCTTAAGTCTTGCCTAGATGGTGAAGACGGTAGTAGGGATGGGCAAACCACTATGCTAGTCACTGTGCGGGAACCCAAGCCATGATACTTCTTATTCTTTGTACCGTACGTCTTTTCGAGAGAAACTAAGACCGGGAGGGGACTGGTAAGCTGTTTTCTGCCGCTCGGCTGATAGAAATGATAACTCGCATCCCCTTCGGTCTCTTCTACCCCGCTCACCAGCCCATTCCTGTTATCCGAACCGATTAACGAGCTGGCTAATTCCAGGTGAGCGCTACCCAGGACCCACAAGAACGTCGCTGTCTAGCGCCTAAAGAAGAAGGTAGCGGTCAACTATCCAGCCAAGCTTGATGGAGGGGTGTTACCCTTGCTATGCGATGGCACGTTGAGCGGATAGCGAGTTTCCACGAACAGAAATGGCTCGACACACTACCTAGTCGTTTAACTCCCATATCGCAGTGGGGTAATTGCCTATCTACGTCACAAGTAGGTAACGTAGTGCCGTGTTGCACCTAGTCGCCGCGTCGGCATGTGTATACAGGCCCAAGTGTGTATGTGAATACAAAACGGCAAGGTTTCCTCATTGGTCGTAGAAGTTACCTATTGCCTGCAAGGTCACCGCATCATACCTAGACACCTAGTTGCGCCTGCACTGGTGTAGCAAAGGCGGGTCACTCATTGTCCCGACGAAGCGAGGTCTTAAGAGTCGAGTCAATTGACCATAACTGCATTATAGCGTTCGATCGGTCTTTCCTTAACGCGCAGGGCCACATTGGACCACCTATCTCCAGGACTACCTTACTTGCTTGGATCATTCTTAAAGAGATCCCCGCCCCCGGGCATCCAATGTTAGAAACGAATTGGGCCAGGAAGTACAAGTAAGTACGGGAATCCTTAAGCAGCTCTGCCACCTGATGCCACTTGAACTTCCGGCTTCCGATACCCTGGTTGTTGACACGGATTCGTTCGATGGCATAGACTCGCTCTGCCTTGTTGAGAAATCGAGCCGTTCTCTGGGAGTCTGGAACAACGAAGAAGAACATTATGGCAACGAGAACTATCAGTGAACCGGCGAGGACATACAGAAATCTCCAAGATGCGAGCGCACCAGTCTTCTCAGCGGCGTCGATGGCGTAGGCGACAGGGGACCCAATCACCGTAGCCATGCCACTTCCGGCGTACCAGAGGCCGAGACGCTTGGCTTGTTCGTTCCGTTTGTACCACATGCCGGTCATGATGACAAAGGTTGGGGTGATGCTAGCCTCCAGCACACTGCAGACGATCGGCATAGCTCCTGGGCAGAGGCTGCAGGTGCCTGGTAACCTTACCCGAGTAGAAGACGAATCGCGAAAAGACCACCATAGTTCTGGCCGGCTGCCATTGTTGCCAAGACGACACCCCAGATGCTCATCATGACGACAATCCATTTGGAAAGAGGAGCCTTCTGGATTAGGATCGCGCATGGGAAGTTGGAAAAGAGATAGCCAAAGCTGAAGATGCTTCCGAGCCACGAATAGTCGTCCGAGCTGAAGTGGCATCGTCTCTGATGCCCATCAGGGACGAATAGCTGAGAGTCGCCTTGTCGAAAGAGAACAAGAGGATGGCCGTGAACATCTAGGGAAATTAGACGGCTCGCCGCAAGCAACCGGGGAGGTGACATACAATGGGAAGCATGTGCAAGTCGACCTTTCGCAGGAACTTCTTCTCGTCCACGGCTGCCACCTCCTCGGGTGTGCAATCATTCTCGATTAAGACGTTGAAATCCCTACCCCTTTTTCCCGAGGAGTATTTTTAGGGGCCCCTTGTAAAGGGGATTGGGAGGTTTGGGGCTAACCCAACCGCTGACCCAAAGGGCCAGCCTAGCTCCGCTGGTATACCGTCACAAACTTGCGGCAGAAAGCCCAAGCGGTGAAGCAGATATCGCTCTTTCAGGTACCAGTTCATCAATCCCAATGTGGTAGAGTTGCAGGATTGGACGGCGAAACGGAAATGAGCCCAGCTATACCACTGCTTCGAGACCGAAAGGCACAATAAATATTTGGTCTCCAGCAAGTTCGATATCCCAGAAAAATACAGCGTATATTGTCTCTCCTAGCCACAGCATAGCAATAATAAGAAATAATAACCTGAACTCCAAGAACAATGCCAGTCACGTCTATCTAAACTATCTTGAGGACCGAGCGGAAACGAACGGTGCCATTGATCATAGCGTCTGGTCTTGTCAGCTTAAGCAACAGGGAACCTGGTTTTGAGGAGACATACCATAGGCTTCCTGAGCCCTTTCGAGAGGAAAGGCCTCGACGGCACAGGTGATACCCTGCATATGCGCAAACTTGGCTGTCTTTTCGTTTTCGCGTGCGTGCCCCACCGTGTGCGCCTGAACCGTAATACCGCGCATCATCATATCGTGTGTGCTGAGTGTGATATCGCTCTGCTCCGGAAAGCTCAGGATCATCATCTTTCCATAAATGGCGATGCCTTTAATGAGGGGCGCCATTACAGCAGTGCTAAGGACCGTCGTCAGAACCACCTTCGCGTACCCTAACTTTTGCAGGGCCTCGCCAGGATCGCCAGCCGAGGAGTCGATATATTCGTGAGCCCCGAGCTCGCGAATCCACTTCTCCTTGCTGCTCCCGCGCGAGATAGCTATGACTCGTAGCCCAAGCTTTCGAGCGAATTGAACCGCCATATGCCCCAGTCCCCCCAGTCCTTGCACGGCTACTGTGTCTCCGGGCTGAAGGGCAGCGGCCTGGAGCGCGCCGAAAGTGGTCAATCCTGCGCATAGAATCGGCGCAAACGTGACCGGGTCGATGTCCTCGGGCACGCGGATCGCGGCCTGCGCGCGCAGCGTGCAGTACTCGGCGTCTAAATATTCTTGCTATTAGTTTGATCCGGTTCTCTGAGCAGGAAGGGCTGTGGTTGCACCTTCACAAGCATGAACATTAGTCAGTACGTACATCCACCATTTCGGGTCACACCGTTCACAATGTAGGGCTGGCAAAACTGGTAAAAGCCATCCCTGCAGTTTTCGCAAGTTCCGTCGTGTCCACCGTGCCATCCGCCGCCGACACGATCGCCAATCTTCCAGCCAACCACACCGTCTCCTAGCGCGGCCACTCGACCGACGATCTCATGACCGGGGACCATAGGGAAACCTGCCCCCCATAAGTTATGCTGGACAAAAACGTCTGAGTGGCAGACACCACTGGCCTCTACCTTGACCAGTATTTGATCAGGCTCGGGCATGACGAGCGGGACTTCCTCAATAGTCAGACCGCCGCCCAGTGTCTTGAATGCCGCCTGCTTGTACGTCTTGGGGAGAGACATTGTGTGATATTTGGAGTTGCCCCTCGGAAAGAAAAGCTGATATTCGTGTTGAACTGCAAGTGAGGAAGTAATCGAATCCTGTCTTGAAAGAGTACTTTACATCCGTCACAACACCGCAGCAGAGCCAGTATTTATATTCCATATTTCTACAGATGGCTGTCCTGCTTGGTCTGGGGTGGTTGATTATAACTCCTATAACCATCGGCGATAACAAAACATTCCAGAGCCTCTTCTGGCTACGCGGCCCCTGATCTAACAGTTTGGAGGAAAAAAGACGAGACTTGACGATGTCCCGAAGGAGCAGAGCGAATCATCTAAGACGGATTGCAAAGCTAGTTCAAGGGTGTTCTTGTTTTCATAAGATGAGAAATGAATCCACCCAGACTAGCCTCTTCTCCATAAATAGTCGCACAACCTGGTGGCATGAGCCGGATCCACAATATGTTCCGCCGGTATGGATGTTCGTCTTTTTTCTCGAAAGTAGTTTAGACCGGCTCGGCATCAGTCTCTAATACCACATTTCATTGGTCTAAGAGACCTAGCTATGATGTGCCCGCTTGACGCTAGACAGCGTTGAGAGTGAGATTCGTAATCAAGGGGCTATTGGTCGGAGTTTGGGTAGGTCAGGTACTTGCACATAATCGCAAACAGGATTAAACCACGCAGTAGACGGCGCTGCTTGTTGGCACCGTCAAAAATTCCCAAGACGGTTTGAGCACAGCAGGATAGTTGCTCATCAACTGTGCCAATACACGCGCGTCTTGCGCCATCCGCATTCCCCCACTTACTGCGACAGAGATCTGGTCGCCCATCAATGCTGCCATGCCACCAGCCGCCGCTGAAGCCCCTCGCAAGCGAAAGCAGCGCGGACGTAGTCGCGCAGGATGTCTAACATGTCGAAAACGACATGTACGGTGTGATGAGCGGCGCCCCGTTTGGTAGGTCTGCCGCCGCAATTCGACAGTGTCCCACTGTGTGTGCGAAGCTGACAAAGCGGAAGCAATACCTGCGAAGTGAGGTCTCGAGCATGCGAATACTCCGATGCGACCCTTACTTTGGGAGAAAGGAGATGGATGGAGAGATCTATAGCCGGGATCCAGGAGCCTTGGCGGATCAACGAGCCGATTCAAGTCGCTGTTGCTTCATCCAAGTCTGACAGCTCACCATCGCAGAATTCTGAAATGTCTAGTAAGCACCTACCCTGCGGCATGGATGAGCTTCAAAGTTTCAGATGAAACAGGGCAGCAGTATGCTAATAAACGCCGGTGTGGTCAGATCGCATGAGCTTTGAGGGTGACGACAGCCAATCGTGCATACGGCCTACCGGCCGCTCCTCAGCGGACAAAGACAGCTCCGCGACACTGATATCTATGGCTGCGCCTTTCATCGACAATTGGTTATCCGTTCTTCCAGCACTTAATGGCTTTTCGCCTAGGAACCGCTCTCTTGGTTATCGAGGTGCGACCTGATTTCCCCTGCCGGCCTCCGCTCTCCTGCTAGAGCAGATCTGACCGCCAGCAGTACTCGAGTATTTTATTTCAGGGCCTCTTCACCCACCAGCTCTGACGTACGCTATTCATGACGACATCACCGCAACCTGCATTCAATTTGTATACCAAGACGAATCATGTCGGTTGTTATCCTCCTTCCGCACTGCTCTGAGCGAGGCTTACATGTGCTCTAGACTTCCAATGTCTAGTCGGAGTATCATTGGCGACGGCCGATCGATTCGTCACGGGACTTGAGGAGCGCGGAGAAGCCGTGTTGCAACTTGCGCGTAGCTTTCGCCTACTTAACCAGAAACTAGAAGGAAATGAAGCAATTTCGGATACAACGATGGCTGCAGTGCTTTCCATGATGCAGTACGAGCGTCTCAGGCGAGAGTACCAGCGAGGCTTGATCCACTTTGAAGCTATCCGGCGTATGATTGAGCTGCGAGGCGGCATGCTTGGCTTGATATGTACGCAGCCTAAGCTTGCACAAAAAGTCTTCAAGTAAGTATTCTGAATAATCATCTCCTAGAGATGTACTAAGACCTTATACAGAGCGGACCTCGAGTTCGCGCTGGATCTAGGTAGCCCGACGTTCTTTGACGTCGAGCATCACCCAGGGCATGAGGCTGTCGGTCTTCTTCGGGGCAGCTTTTTCCGGGAGAACAAACTGGCGTCTTATAACTTCCAGATCTTGGAAAAGGCCGGTATCCAGCTGCAAGATGTCTTATTCGACATTTGGAGCTTTGCTTCGCTGCTAAACGCGATAAACACCAAGCGTGCCAAATTCGCTCTTCACACATTCTATGACGTAATTGCCTTTATAGGATACCGACTGGTGAAGATACGTCCTTTATCTGGTGCACGACTGACGAGCCACTGGGATGATGCAATACATCTCAGTTTGTTGTCACTTACGATGAGCTGTTATATTGGTCCCCAGAAGGTGTCGGAATACACGATTCTTGCCGAACAAATCCGTATATCCATGCAAAGTCTTCTTGGCCAGGGTACGAAAGACAACGAGTTGATTTTGTGGCTGCTCTTCGTCAACCGTATAGCAGCGCTGGGGCCAGAAGATGACGCATGGATGATTCCTAAAATAAAGATAGCAGGTCAGATCCTCGGTGTAACTGAGTGGCAAGGCGTACGTGAGACTCTACGCAAGTTCCCTTGGATTGATGCGCTTTTTGACGAAGCCGGGGAGGCGATATGGATGCAAGTTGAGGGCTAGATTCTCCTTGGGGGGCATATTACTATCGTGGCGCCTCATGTTGTGGCGTGGCATATCTAGTCCGTGAGCTGTGCGCGACTAAACGCTGCACACGAGCCTTGCACGCGAAGGATAGTGGCTATCACGGATCGTCGGTCTCGAGTTGCTGTGTTCAAGGTGAAAAGCTCGAAAGTTGGTACGTGAGAGACTGCAACCTGCCCGGACGTAAGAATTTAGTACCGGTGGCACGGCCAACACTAAACCCGCATCTCCGTCCGAGCTGAGCCGGTTTGGTGCGGAGCCCCGCCAATGCCGGTTTCGTACACAAATCGTCCGGCTTGGGCCGGCGTGAACAGACTTACGCTGATCTAAACGTCACTAAGGTCTATTCACGCCCCAATTTTATTTTCCAGAAGTAGACCTCAACGACGTAAGGAAGTGAGATCAGCCGTAACAAGACCCCGGCGAAGGAATTGTCGCCTCCGAGGTTGCCATCTTCCTGCGGGGTGGCAATGGACAAAATCGCAAATTGCACAACTCTACTTCTTAGCAATGAACCCATGCATACGAGTAAGAGCCAAAGTTTGGCTGCAACGGATTGTTATAAAGTCTCATCCCCGGCAGATCAAATCGCAAGATGGGATCATAGAGCCTTTTGAATCAGTCGCAGCATCTCTACACTAGTACACACTATGACTTCCTTTGCCACTCTCGCCGCTCTCTTTTCCGGCCTCGTCGCCGCCGCAGCAGCCCGAAACTGCCACAACCTTACAATCCCCGTCACCATATCGTCTACAAACCAGGCTTTGCGCTTTGCCCCGGTGACGAACAATGTCGAAGTTTCCAATTTTGTTCTCAATTTTCTTCAACCCGGCGGCAACTTCGTGGCCGAAAATACCGAGGGAGTCAGTGGATGAATGCAGCTTAATCTATAATGACATAGACTGATGGTAGACCGCAGAACACCACGGTTTCAGGAACTTATAATATTGCCGCCACGTATTGCCAGCCCTGCGGAGGGCCCGGGAAGACGATCCAGGTCCTGACGCACGGCATTGGATTCGATCGCAACTATTGGTGGGTTCACCTAGAATAACCGTGCGTAGCGCGGGCGCCTACTGATTTCAACCGTGATAGGGACTTCTCCTTCAACGGCTACAACTATAGCTACGTGAACAGGGCTTTGGAGCGCGGCTATTCGACTCTGTTTTACGACCGTCTTAGTGTGGGCGAGTCATCACACGGCGAACCGGTCAACGAGTTACAAGCCGCGCTGGAGGTCGAGTCGCTAAGGGCTCTTTCCCAGGCGCTGCGCAATGGTACTGTACCCGGCATCTCTACCTTGTTCGAAAAGGTCGTTCACGTGGGGCACAGCTTTGGCTCTATCCAGACGTACGGACTAGCAGCAAAATACCCGGAGGAGACTGATGGTATCGTCCTCACGGGGTTTGCTCAGACCTCATCCTTCGTGGCGCTCTTCGGCTACGCCGCCAATTTCGCCCTGGCTAACACTCTGCCTGGGCTGAGCGCATACCCGGATGGTTATATCGCGATCAGCGGTATCGCTGGCATTCAACTTGCCTTTTTTGCTCCCGACCAATTTGATCCCTTAATTCTTGATGCGGCCACGGCAGCTCGCCAGCCTGTCACAATCGGCGAACTGGCCACACTTCCAGGGCCTGTCTCGACGATTAACCAGTTTAGAGGGCCAGTTCTGGTCGTTACGGGTGGTATGTGATTCGGTACCGCGTTTCCCCGGCAGTGCGTGCTAGGCGGCTGACAAAGAGCTCCAATTGGGGACAGACCGAGACTTGCCTTTCTGTGGCGGCAACTGCTCGCCCAGTACGCCGTCTATCCCAGCCCAGGTACAGGAATTCTTTCCGAGCGCGTCCGCGTTCGAGGTGGTTGTTATTCCCGAGGCTGGCCACGGCCTGAATTTGGTAAGTGAGCCTATAGGCTTAGGTAGACCACGTCGAGAGACCGCTGACCGGGACGTAGGAGTACTCCCACCCCACAACCTACGGGGCGATTCTCGATTTCGTTGAAAAGCATATCTGAGGGATTTATACTTGCATGTATGCACAAGCCGAAAGGGGGGGGAGGCAGTTTAAGGATGTCATTCGTCGTTGTAGCTTGCATGTACCACAGTGATGGATAGAGCAAACGGATGCCAAGACCAAAAGGATCGTCGTCTGCAGTTCAGCCTCACGTTTAATTCTCTGGAGGGATGGGAGACTTTGCCATGTCATCTTATAATTTATAAGCCATTGCAGAAGAATCCCTTGAGGTGTGCCTCCCAGCACCCGGCGTATCTGCCTTCCAAAACTGGCACCAAAGTGAGACGATCGGCTGCTTGTGGGTCTGTAGGGCTGTCGGCTTCCCGATAATCCGGGCGAGGATCCGAAAGAATATCCGAAATGGGACGGAAGGATGCGACACTGTCACATGATTGCATGGGGTTGGTCCCGCCAAGAATTGCGACCAACGACAGGCCCTGAGCTGCTATGCTAGGAAGCCTCTCGTTTGGGCAATTTGATACGTCACCGCGCAAGGCAAGGCGCCTCTCGCAGCTGCCTTCTGGATGGAACAGAGCCAGCCCCGGACCCTCGCAACCACCGTTGCCCGCCGGCCGGCACAGGGAAGACAGCGCCACGAAACCCGTCCCTCTCATAACCACGACCCCGCTCGCTGCAATGAGGACCTCTCGCCCGTTCCCGTCACAAGCGAGAGACCCGAGCGCTCTGTCGAACGAGTCGCCTGGAATCACTTGTCCAGCAGTGATGAGAAAGAGGAGGCATTGACTGACAGCATGCGCCGGATAGAGCAGCTGTTAGACGCAGCCCAAGATTCTATTATCACTGCCCTGCCCCTCCCGGACCCGTTAGTCAGCGCGCAGTTGCTTCCTTTTCTCCAGCTAAACGAGGACGCGCAGCCGCACCTGCGGGAGCTGCTGTATGGCTGTGAGTCTTCCCGTCCCTATCGCATGAAGCCGGGAGCCTCGGCAGTCGGCAATAACCTTGGCTCACATAGGTTAGATTTCTTTGGGATAACTATCGAGCAGTTTCCTGTCATCTGTTCCGATCCGACATGCAACGGGGCCGACAGCTGGATGCTAAAGATAGTGGCCGACGATGCTCTAGTCCAATATGGCATTGCGTACTCCACGCATGTCTACTTTCAGCACAAAAGGACTCGCTCTTCCATCGACTGCATTGACAAGAGGGCCCAGCTCTACCTAGCCAAGGTTCTTCGGTTGGTTCGGAACGATGTCATGAACGCCAAGGAGACTGTGTCTCCAAGTACACTGCTGTCCATTGTTGCCATGTGCATCGTCGCCTCATGCGTTGGGGATGTCGAAGTGGCTCGGAACCATGCCCGAGGAATCTCTAAACTGGTGTGCTTGCAAGGAGGAATTGAGAACATGGGGCCTTTTCGCACGAGGCTGTGTAGGTATGACTTGGGCTGAACTTGACGATACAGGCGTTGCCGTCATATTATTAACCCATTCATCTAGGGCTGATCTCAACGCGGCGGTGGCTAGTGGCTTGAAGCCATTCTTTTATCGTAGCGCTCGCGGGTGGGGTCGATACCTCTCTGGGTCGGTCAGCTTGACCGGCTACCCGGGCCTCCGGGCCCTTCTCTCCTACATCGATCGTCAGCTCATAGCTGTTTGGGCCGATCTCAGGCTGATGTGCGAGACCTCTAACAAATCAAAGCCCGGGAAAAGTTTTGCAAGGTACGATATCACCGTATATGAGGAGCTCATGATCTCTATACTATATCGACTGCTCCACCAAGAATATGATAGCGACAGCCCAGAAGAAGCGCTACGACTCGCCATGGTAATCTTCTCCTCGTCTCTCTTCCTACAATATCGTGGGCACAATTTCTACTTCGCGGGATCGTCAGACCTACTACATACCACTTTGACGAAACTACCTACTCGAAACCAAGTCGGTAGCCCCATGGGAAGACTCGTGGTGTGGATGCACTGCATACTGGCAGTAGGGAGCAACTATGACAGCAAAACCTTGCAGCCGCGTCTTCCAGAACTAAAAGCGGCCATGCAGAAGCAGGGTATTAGCTCGTGGGCTGATTTGCGAGAGACTGTAAAGGACTTTCTCTGGATCGACTGTATACACGACGAACTAGGAGAGAAACTATACGATGCGACTGTTGCACAGTAGCTGCAGGGTCACTTTAGCTGTCGAGGGTAGTTTATACTGACGCTACCGTACATGAGCCGAAGAGACCTATCTGGCATGTAACCTAATCTTGGCTCTAAACCTGGCCGCGGCTTCTGCGAATAGATACGTTTTTAAGATCAAAGCATACTTCCAAAGTAGTTCACTGCGCGTACAGTCCCAATCCTCCTCCTCCAGCCTGACTTAATGAGACAGGTGGTATTTGGACCAAAGCCTGGATGCTATCACGGCTCGGATTAATGCTTCCAATCAACATGGAGCATATATCGCCTGTTGCGGGCGTCGTATCCACGATATCGCTCCAAGGGGTTAGCCAGGTATGATGGATCGAGAGGCGCAGGAGGCTTACCATTCTTGGGACTTTCCGAAATCGACTAGATACTCGAGATGTCTCTTGCCCTCTGGACTGTCGCCGAATCTGATGAACTCTACCATAACCTGGGTCCGTTTCAGCTTTTCTTCCTTTATGTAATCTATGAGCCTCTTTATCGGGGTTTGAAGTCCAACTGCTCCATTTGAGTCCACTCCCCACTTCCCATCGGTGAACACAACCAAGCTGATGGGGTCCGGTGCCTTCACATTCTCCGATGAAGAAGCACTGGCTGAATTTCTGCGCGCTGGTCGACTCTCAAGCCGAGGGATGACGACCTGGTCTATAAGGTTACTGAATCGATCCTCAATGAGGCATCCCATCTGGCTATATATGCATTTAGACAACACTCTAACGAGCGGGCTGACGCGTGGACCTTGGTGGATCTTCCCGTTGACATTCGAGTCCATTATGAGTGAGATGCTAGCCTCCTTCTCAAAGGTTAAGATTTTGGCGAGGGTCGTGAAGGCTTGGATCACCATCCCGGAATGTTCTTCCATGGTACTTGAGTTGTCGACGAAGAATA
The DNA here is from genome assembly GCA_021432635.1 of Thozetella sp. PMI_491. Lineage (NCBI taxonomy): Eukaryota > Fungi > Ascomycota > Sordariomycetes > Chaetosphaeriales > Chaetosphaeriaceae > Thozetella > Thozetella sp. PMI_491. The sequence goes on from MU270028.1 coordinate 566,892, forward strand.
TATGATCTCGCCCGACTAGACTATGATTTAATCTTCGGATGATGCGATGGTGTTGGTCGTTATTCAGGGGACCCTGTGCTTTCCATTGTTTATACCAGCTCCAGGCATCTTCCAAGCTCACCTGAATCTCTGTCGCCGTCTCGAAAGCGGAGATGGAACTTAACGCAGGGGAGCCTGGGATGGGATTCATCGGCGCGTTGAGGAACGGGCTGCGAGTTTCTGAAGCAGAGGCAAGGCCTTCCATAGAGTCACCTTGTGTTGGGCTCCAGGCTGATGACGCGGAGCTCGGGTTTCGGCTATGATTTGACTGGATGGGGCGGGGACCAGGACGCGGGGGCAGCATTGGGCTAGCCGGGGGATATTTGGATCTTGGGGAGCGGAGGAAGGTATCGCCGTGGTCGGGAGAAGTCCCAGCGCTAAATGCGGTGCTGTCATCGAATCGCTCTCCCTCTTGGTCGTCTGACGGCGACACTGATCCGCTGAACTCGCTATTGGTGGTTCTCAATTTTGGCAACCCGGACTTTTGGACAAATCGTTCGTAAAGGTTGTTTGCACTCCGTCGCTTCTCCCACTCGCCAATTAGCATGTGGGTCTCGATTAGGCCGAGGACTTCAGGGGTAAGCTTGTCCTCCGGCAAACAGGATAGGCGAATTTTGTCGTGCATCGCATCTACGGCGCCCAGACGACTAACTCCGTCGTGGAAACATCCAAGATGCCCTGGGTCTTCAAAGTTGGGCACCAGTTTCGCAGCCTCGACTCGCAAATCAAAATAGGCTTCTCTACCGGTAGGGCCAAACATTACCCAAGCAGCCGCGTCGCTCAGGACACAGCCGATCGAAAATATGTCAGCTTGGGTAGGAATTCGGCTTGGGAGGTTAAGCGTATATCGTGCGTGGTGGCTGCACTCTGGTGCCCCTAATCAACTTAGCGACACGCTTCACTTGAATATGCTAGAACTATCACTTACCATAAGTTTGATTGCCATGACGGTCCACGCCCATCTCGTTTGTATTCTCGGCCCGGCCCACCCTAAAGTGGCTATGCCCGAAGTCGGCCAGCTTTGGGCAGAAATCGTATGGCGAGCCGGAATATCCTTTGCTGAGGATAATGTTGTCTGGTTTGATGTCTTGGTGAATGCTATCACAGGTGTGAGCGGGATGTAGGTCATAACTGAAATCTCTGATAGGTTCCTACCCTCGGAATTCCCCTGACGACTCGTCGCCATCACGGAGTTGAAATGATTCATGCACGCAATGCAACCCCTTCAGCACCCCAAAGAGACCGTTCCAAAATAAATGGACGTCTTCCGGCGTTTCGGGGTGAGGATTATTACTGAAGAACTCGAGGAGATTGCCGCCATTGGCATACTCCAAAAGGAGGTTGTAGGTTCCGTTTTGGATGAACGAGCCATAGTACCCGACAATATTTTCGTTGCGCCGTGTTTGAAGGGTTGTCAGAGCCTTGGATTCGTTTCGATATAGCCTCTCATTCTGTTCATTCTTGTATTGCTTCAACACATAGACACGATGTTGGTTCTCGCCGTGTGACTGTCTCGCTAATCAGCTTCGGTATTGTTTCATAGCAAAGGGCCGCGGGGGAGGCTCACCCCCTCCAGTGAGTTGCAGGCTTCATCTACGCGGATTTTATGGACGTGCGCGGCGTCGCCAACTGTTATCTCCTCCTCGTCCAAGAACGGCAGAATGTGCTGCGGCTCCAGGCTGATGTCGGTCAGGAGTGCGTAGTTTAAAACGAGGGGATGAAATAGCCATTGGTGCTCGCGTATCCCACTCAGGACTTCCTTGTAGACCGGGGCTTCGAGAGGTTCCGGTATACTGGTGATGGGTAACTGGGCGTCCGAGATTTGGTGCTTGAAGAATGTCGGGATGTATTGCACCCGGTCGATGTAGACAAGAATCGAAAAGATCCTGAGAAAAAGATCTGTTACTGCATCGACTTTCACGGGAACCAGCGGCCTGTAGGCCTTGGACACCTCCTCGATTCTGGTCTTCTTCCAATATGTCTGAAGCGCGACATGGGGAATGTATGACATCGGCTCAGGGACGCCATTCCTGCCGATAAAATGCTTCTTTCGCTCTTCGACCCATGCCGCGAAATCCATGATCGGCTGAGGATTGGTGTTCTTGTAGTTGCCGGCATTTTCTCGGTTGGCTCGGTTGCCAAGAGGCAAGCTGCGGAGCCGACTGGCGACCTGTCCTAGGCTGTCCATCTCTGAGGGCACCGAGTCGTATCGGGAAGAGCTGTACGGCGCCGTCTCATAGCAGGCGCATGTCTTTGTCCCGCAAGTTCCCGCGAGTGCATGAATGACAGAAGCAAGTGCGGAAACCGGCAGATTAGGCGATGAAGAGTGGATTAGGCCTGGAGTTGGGAAGTCACGGGTATGTAATATGGCTGCAGCAAGGTGTGGGTGACCGGGGCTAACGACCAAGGCATCTAGCCAGGCTCTCCCGACCGGTCCGTACCAAGAATGGGTTTCTACTCCGAAGGAAGCGCCGTAGGCGAGAGGGGAATTCCGCATTATTGAGCACAATGTGCACTTTATGTGCACTTTCGTGTAACACTGGTGCTTCGCGCACACGACCTTGATTGGCCGCCACACGATGGTCTCACGTCGTCCACGGCCTAGACCAGAGCCGGGCAACTCGAACGGCTGAAGGATCGACACATTTTTGCACAATTGCCACCTGCCACAAGAATTGCCCAGTCTACCGATGCCGGTTTCACCTAGCATGCTGACCACCACGGGGAGCAGGGTGCGACTACCTTGCCTGGCGAGACACATGGCAAGCCTACGAGGCATGCAGCGGGGCTGGCAAAGCACACGGCTATCACTAGGGAATAGCGCACAGCTTCCAAAGCCGCAGGTATGTCACACAACGTCCTTCGGCTGGTGACCTTTCATACCGGCAACCACGACGGATTAGGTGAGTACGAAGGGTCCTGGAAGTAAAAAAATTCACACAAACGAGTCCTAGCTCGTTATAACGGCTTTCGGATTCTAAGAAAATCTATTGCATTTGCAATGATCGAATCAGCCGAGAGATGGAATTCCCATGAGTTGGGAACAAAATGTTTGAGATATAAGCGAGGTCACTATAATCGATGAACCATTTCCCCCGTACCCTATGCGACCTTTGATACTGAACGTAGCAGATCAGTTTCATGCACAGGAATACTCTTATCACGAGACCGGACTATTCTATAGAAGGCTCCCCAAAAAAACAGTGTAGAAGCCGTAAGTAGGAGAGAGATGGTCAGGAACAGCTGGAGGGCTGGAAGATTTGTTTTCCAATCGCCCCAGGTAGTGCTTTCACTAAAATCCCATATATTGCTGCTAAAGAGAGTCTACAATCGGTATTAGCTAGATCTTCCTTTACCTTAGCATAGGTCAGGCGCTGGTAGTAGCTTACCGATACAAACGTAGCTGGAAGGAAGACCAGAGTCAGAATCGTGATGGCCAGCATCGAGATTGTTGCACGCTCTGTCTTGACCGCAATCCCTTCCGTCTGGACTGCTATCTCATGCATATCTGCTGTCCACGCTTCCATCGTCCGTGCCGAGGCATCAGCAGATCGAGCAAAGTGTTCACCGACTTTCATATTTCCGTATTGAATGATTCCGAACAGCTGGCTTGGCCGTTAGTGGCTGAGTCAAAGGCTCGGTGGGACAAGGAAGTGAGGGCGTCCTACAATGTCCTTGTTCTTCTGTAAACCGCTCAGCAAAACCTGTGCCCTGGCTTCATGGGTATCTAGATCCTCTTGCAGGATCCTCAGCTGTGGTAAGAAGCCGGAAATAGCTGCTCGAATTAGCTCTTTATGGGTCAGACCGTCGAGGCCTTCGTCACTGCTAAGGTTTGTATATCTCTCGAATAACGACGCCATGATCTTCTTATTTTGGCCAATTACCAAGCACAACGTGTCAATATCCTCTGCGAGTTGGAGCATGTTCTGGGTATGCTCGAAGGAGAAGATGTCCTCCAGGCTGTCTTCATGAGCCGTTGAGCCGTCGTCACAAGGTTGCTCCTGTATCGTCGAAGGACTCTCCAATTTTGTAGCCGCGGTAGGCCGGTTGCTCAACCCCGAGGTCATTCTAGAGAGATTGCTGAGGACTCTGCCACCGAAGCTCGGCGCTTGGGTGGACTGGGACATTCCTGTTGCTCTCCGTACCGGACCACCAACGGTATAGGCGGGATTTTTCGGTATCTTCTTTACAAGGTCGTCCACTGGTGCGGCCTTCACCGATGTCGTTTGCTTCCTGAATCTCTCTTCAAGGTAGTCTATATACTCAGCCCAACCTTCAGTGCACCATTCCAAGAAAAGCAAATGACTCTCTAAGCTGGCCTCGAACAAATCGGCGATAGGTTTCTTCGCATTCGAGAGGCTCCTTGTGTAGGGCTCAGAAGAGGCCATCACTCGTTCCCTCATCTCTTTGTTACCTTTGATGACAAGCCAAAAACAAGTGCCAAGGGCAACATCAAACGAGTGATATACTGTCGTATGCCTCAGGGGCCAAGCGTAATTTTTGTACTCTTCGCCGCTCTCAGCAGCAATAATATTAAATGCATGCTGGATTCGGAAGCAGTGCTGGTCAAGGCCTGTAGCATCAGGTGCCGCACAAGCCCGGCTGTGATGGTCTTGGAGTCTAAACCAAGCCGTGGTGGCCGCTTTTTCCCGAGTTCTAAACTCTAGGATAAAATCCAGGAAAGATGGCATGACTTGAAGGCGAGAGATTAATTCGAATAGCATCTCTCGGGAGCAGAAGAGACGCCCCCGGGAGCCATTGGTAAACATGAATCTGCATCTCATATCAGCTATGCGGCGACGACCCTGAGCTCGGCTCGATACCGCAAGAAGGTGATTCCCTACACGAATCTGCACTGTGGATACGCTGAGCCGTCTCCAAGCCTGTCAATAAGTCCTTCTGAGTCCGTGATCTTGACAAGAGGCTGGAATTCTAGAAAGATCACACAATATTAGTTGGGCTGTTCAATAGGGCTACATCTAGAGTGGCTCGTACCGCGACTGCTTCCCAGCAGGTCCCAAACGTTAATTATATGCTGCGTGTGTTCGGAAATAAAATACCGGTCCCCATACTGTATTAGCCGATCTCTGCATGCCTTCAGAGCATATGTGGACTTGTAAGAAGGACCCATATTCGTGGGGTATGTGGTCTGCTTAGAGGTGAGCTCAGTCTCGGGGCCTCTCAACACAATTGTCAGCAGATTGCGTGGTATGACCGGGCACTTCCAAGCTGTGGCTATCGGAATCAGGCACGCTGGGCAGTATGTTTATGGTATCTCCTAGATCTCACATGGCTTTGAATGCGGCTTAGAGCCCCATCTAGCCATGCTCTCAAATCTGCCCATAAACCTGAGCTCGATGCATGGCCAATAATATGGCGCATCAGCCATATCCAAGCAAATTTGAGGCGTCCGAGCTGCGACTCCAAATTTACCCCGCAGCGGTTGAAGGAACAAATGAGGCAACGTGGGCGCACGAGGCATTCTTGGACCAAGGCTCCAGGCTGCCTTGGTAGGAACTTGTGGAACGGGAAAAGTGCACTTTTGGCTGCCTGATCAGCACTTGGGCCGCCGACACAGCCGGCCAAGCGGCTTCACTGGGCGAGAGAGGGGGCGAGGCACAGTGAAGGGTGTAGGCATCGCAGTACAACACGACCTAGCGACGTGGACGGGATGAGATAGTCCTCCCGAGGAGAAATTCCTGTATAAGACTACCTCGAAAGCAGCTACGCTCCTCCGAGATCGAAGTACTATAATAGACCACATGTGCTAGGAGCCCAATCTGCCGGGATGCAGCCACGTAGAAGCCCAAACCCCGCCTTGTCATTTCACATGGTCCGGGCCAGCACAGCAATCGAACAGGGCCCGACCTTGAAGGGTATTTCTCCCCGGAGAACGCCAAATACAACCCTGCACCTTCCTTACGTGTTGCTTCCCGACGATGGACCGCCTAGTCGAAATCGAAAACTGTATATCGGACGACGTTGTTTATGTGTCTGCGCTCATGCTGGCGGCCGGGCAGGATTGCGGTGGTTAGCCAAACGAGAGCACATTCCCCCGAGTGCGCGGTAGGGGCAGCTCACCTCGTGGAGAAAACGGGGAATTTTCAGTCGGTACTTGTTGTTATCGCGAATCTAAGCGAATGGTAGGTCTCAGTTCCAAACTTGCGGTAGCGCGCGAAGGAAGTGTTGCAGATGGTCGATCGACATACCGCAACCTGGATAACCTGGCCTTGGAAGATGGTGCGCAGATACCTTTCCAGGTCACCCTGCAACAAGCGATAGGCCTCCACGTGATCGTAAATCATTTGGCACCTTGCTCCTTCGTCTTCTCTTTGCGATTTAACATGCTACGCATCACCCCTCAAGCGCGCTTCGCACAGTTTGTATAGGTAGATAGATAGGTTCGCGATGAATATGCCACTTGGGCAGGCCCGCGGATGACGACGATGATCGCGGGGCATCCTTCTCATTTGGACGCCTGCGAAGAGCCTCATGCGTCATTGGTCGGCATCGGACCACCTAATCCCGTGCTCGACGCCTTTGGGGATGAGACACGGCACGGCGCCGGGTGCTCGCCCTTTCCCCCACTTACTGAGCAGCAGCCTCCAAAACGCGATAGACGATTTAGAGACGTCAAGGATCTCGTATATTCAACTGGAGACTTTATTTTGGAGCTAAACGAAAGTGCGGTAGATTAGCAACGATGCCCAGCATTCAGGGCACGACTTGTATTCCCCGAGAGAATCTGACGGTGCCGTCAAGCCTCAAAGTGCTATCCGTAAGCACGAGGCTAGACACAAGGACCAGGCATGCAGCAATTTAGAAAAAGAAATAAGAATAGGCTATATTAGGACATATTCCCAAATGGTTACACAAATTTGCTAATAGTTTAGAATCGTTATCTCCAGTACTTCGCTCTTTGGCATTAGCCAGGCCAAGTATACTAGGCCCGTCTGTACAGTCCCAGTCGATAACTCGGGACACGTACCTTGTCTTACATGAATGATATGTAGCTAATCATAGTCATCAAATACAATCCGAAGCAGACTACGTACTACGAGTACTACAGCACAATATCGACTGAAATAGCATCACTTGCCATAAACAGGCGAAGGTGACTTGGTCAAAGATGCGTCATGAACTCCAGAACAAAAGTTGTAAGATCGGTGGGAAGTTACCACCTGTCATAAAGGAAGCAGGGGAAGCTCGTGAACTGGCTCGGCAAGCAGCCGATCCACGAACAGGAGATCCAGCTAAGTGAGCAGTCTTTGATGGCCACGAGAGCACCCCGGTTTACTCGAGCAGCGGTCAAGCAAGCGTGGGAAACGTGTAAATAACGAGTACGAGCTCCCCTAATATAGATGGGAAGCAAGCGAGTCTTCAACCGTTTACTTCATGAGAGCTACTGTGTATCCACTCTGTTGTGACACCACCATAAAGAATAACCAACTCCATAATACATTAATCAGAGCCGAGATAATACCTGCCTTTGTTGGCCCTTTCGTTGCACATCTCCGCAAGTGGCTCGCCCCACACCGACGACCGTGTCCCTGATGGCAACGTTTCAGAGTAGCAACGGCAATGCCAGTGGGACTAGGGCAGCAACCACGCCAGCAGTCTGTCTTGGTCCAAAGGCCTTCGAGGTCGCGCCCGCGACACCGCCGGTCGACGTGGCAGGAGAGGAGCTTCCAGCGGTGAGAGTAGATGAACCGGATACGCAATACTGGTCTCCGCCACTGGACAGATAGCAGGTGTATCCCGTGGGACATGTGTATCCTGTGCTGCAGCACTCTTCCGAGGCACCGGTGCAGCTCCAGACTTCGGAACCTACACAACAATCGCCGTTGATGCAGTAAAGATAGTCGCCGAACGCCGAGTGAAAATCATGTCAACCGCTGAATCAACATATTGTAGCACGAAGTCCAAGTCCAAGAAGTGACCCAAGTTACTCATATGATGAGGTATGAAACGGGCGGTAAGATACTACTTACCATTCTGTCCGCATACATCTGCGGCAGTTCGTTCGTAGACGTGGTTCATAACACCGGTGTCCTCCAACTCACCAGCCAAAGCTAGAGAGAGGAAGGCGATGAAAGTCACAAAGAAAGATCGCATATTGAAAGACCTGATATTCTTAGGTGCTGCTAGTGCTGGGGGTTGGGATTTGTAGATCGGCAATGGGGGTAGTTGCTGAGACCGTGGTTGCTCAACACTAGATGGCGAGCGACAGAGGCTGATGTTAATATACTAGATGAGATAGTACAATGTATAGCTATGCTAACATAATATTCAAAGGGTTTCCGAGGCTGTGAAAGCAATTATTGCCACAGATGCGGCTCAACTAATGCATTGCATGCAACCCCCCCTTGAGCTGAAAGCCACACACTGTCGAAACTTCACACTATCATTCAGCTCTCGAAAGCTGACTCCTTGTTTCAGCATTAAGAAAAGCAAACATTGCCTCTGCTAGCAACCCCAGCCAGCAATAATACCAACCAAGCGATAGTGGCTGAGCGAAGGTGGTGTACGGGGACCCGCGACTTAGCATCGAGGAACCACCTAGAAGGTAAAGTACTCGCCACGGCTGGAGTGGCTGCATTATCGGACGAAACATGGAGAGCTTATCGGTACAATTTTCTATCAAGTAGTCAACAATGGAACTTTATCGATTCGTCAATCGGCCGCTCCTGGGTAGGTACTTCAGAGTGGCGCAGCTCTGCCGTACACTGTTGCAGACCATTTCTTCAAGCCTCGCCCAATTCTTCATTACGACTTAAGTATCTTAAATATATGACACGAAACTCAAGCTCGCTCTAAAGAACACACTGCACCTCTCTGCCACTGACAGTTTAGTTGTCAATCGAGTTCCCCAAGCTCGACGTTATTGTCCCCTCAGCAAAGTTCTATATGCCTACGTAATCTGCTGCTACGACTAGCCCACGAAATTATATATGCAGGTACACTTCTGTAGTGCTGATAGTGTGCCGTGTGGTCGGTGCGGCTAGAAAATTCTTGCCACTGCGGCTGAGAAGGCACTGCTTGCTGATACGCCTGGTGGAGCGCCACACTTTACGCGAGCCAGGGGCCAATACTCCTCCTACCAGCCCCGTAAGTGCCTAGAAGGTTCTATTGTCTCCTGTATCATCGTCGCTACCTTTTCCACAATGGGCGGATAGATACCTCAGCCAGCCACGCCCCCGCCTTCGAGTAGGACAGATTGGCGAGGCCCTCAGCCCCTGCCGTGTCCTCCTGACACCCCCGTCTAAGACTAGTTCAAGGCGTACAAAATATCTCAGAGGCCACAGTCGCGATCTTATCTCACCCCGAGGCCGCCTGCAGTGGCCTCACTGGGGAGCGCCTCGTACACGGCGGCGGGTACTACCCCGGATTTACGCCATAAGCCTAAGTCAGGGCCCGAAGGCGTGGAGCCGCCCAGCGGTAACCGCTACCTGGCTGTGCTGCGTATTATATACCCGGCGAGAAATTCGGTAGTCTACTGACATGCCGAAATGGCGGAGTCCGCAAGTTGGGAGTTTGGGGTAGACCTAAATTAAGGAATCAAGCAGTCAAGATATGATGCTCTAAAAAAGTATAACGCCGTGCATTAGCCACCCTCTATCGATTATATTAATACCAGGTGATAGGACTATCCGATTGTAAAATAGTCTTTTGAGAATACAAACTCTCCAGGAAGACTACAGTATCACTGCAATCTGCCTACTTCGGACGAAGCCGGCCATTTGACGCGGCGCATAGATGTTTATTTTGCCACCAGTTCCATTTGAGACTTCTTTACTGCAGGTATAAGTGCATAACTAGCAGTATCAGAAGGAAAAAGAACATCGGGGGCCAAGCCTGCTGAGATGCAGATGGCGGAGCGCCTGGCGCTCTTTCTCTCCACAATTCCCTACCAAAGCCTAGCACAATCACCAATGCTGAACAGTAAGTGATCGAGTATGGTCTGTCTAACCACCAATGGCCTTTTTTTCTCCTTCCCCAAAAGCATACACCCGTATCTTTTTGCTAGGCGGAACGCCCTCCAGGTCGCCTGAGGAAACGCCAGGGGCGCAGAGCGGCGCATGTGGTCCTACGTAACCCGATTGGGTCGCCAAGCGTCCCCTGCCTTGGTTATAATATAGAGCCCGTGTCGTTCACGAATGTTGCCTGATAGGGTATGTTCGGCACCGTGAGGCCTCTAAGCCGGCGCGGTAGCAACTACAGTATATATACAGCATAAAGCTGGTAGCTATGTAAATAACCTAGTTATCGCTCCCACGGAGTAAGAGAGAAACTGCCAGGGATACTTCAGGCATCAATCTTCATTTACGCGTGACTCGACGGGAATAAACATTTTTCAACCGTTGCATTTGCGCTGTTCGGCGAACATAGCCCACTGCAAACCAAAACTTCTCCAACAATGTCGCTTCGAAGGTCTGCAAGGCTCGCGAAGGCGGCGTCGCGCGCCCAAGGCAAAACCGACGAACAATCGCGGACTGGGGATCCAAATCAATTCAAGCCTTTCCCCTCTCTTCCCGCCGAGCTGAGGCATGAAATATGGAGAATGGTAGCAGCCGAAACGCCTGTATCGAGCGTGTGCATCCTGACTTTAGTGTCAAGCGACTCGCCCAGGGGCCAGAAACATGAGCCTTTAGTCGTCCATGAGCCGCGCAACAAGGCCCTTATGAGCACGAGCCACGAGTCCCGAGAGATTACGTTAAAGGTCCACCCGACGCGAAAGTACAATCCGGAGACCGACATCCTCTATCTCAACACGGAGGGGTTCAGATACTTCACGGACAATCTCCTTGGCCGGTGTCATCTTCCATGGGCCAACAAGGTCCGTCACCTCGCTATAAACATGAGCACCGCCTCAATCGGTGCTTTGGCTCTGCCCCACGCGATGGAGTACCTGACGTCTCTCCAAACTCTCTCTGTTGTGTACCCTAAGGCCTCGGGACAGGTGGACTGCTTCGCGGAGGTGCCACTGCCCAAGGAACCAGGTGCGGCGCTGCGACAATTCACGGAAGAGGAGATGAAGAATTTTACAATTACAGCGAACTACACATACGATACATGGCACAGCGCGATACCTATTAAATGGAAGGCGAGTGCTGAGGACCATCTCAAGAGTGAGGAAGTATCGCTTAATCACCAATGTAGCCCGGGTAATGCAAGTCAGGTCCCGAAAATATGGGACCACGATAATAAGAGACTGAGACTGACCTACAAAGCCCTGTGCTTCGCCTCGTGAGGCTTTTAGTCTTCGCGACAATATAAGTCACTGCTAGATATTAAATGCCATATTATATCATACATGGCATATTCTTCTCTGCGCCCTCTCCTGGTTTCCACACACCGTCTTGTTGTTTTAGGCCCAGACTACACGGTTTAGAAGAGCGAATGATTAATGTAATGTTCGGTTCTGCGTTGATCGGTTGACGGTGGAAGGGGCCGCTGCAATGATTCTATTAAGCGAATAAGTCCTGTAAAATTACCCATGTTATCCCACTTCGGACAGTGCAGAATGTCTTGGAAGCTTATCCCTCATTTGCCACCACCATGTGCTACATTTCCATATCTCGGTATCTTGCCCGTCGACCACCATCGACCACTTCTTCAGAAACCACGGGGCGGCCTCCCAATTTCTCATGTCCCACGGCTGCACGCTGCCGTTAGCCGTCCAACACACTAGACCTCCGTGGTAGTAGATATCTTGCTTGAAGTCCAAGTGGTTGAACGTGTGCGGCATCATGGCCATGAGAGCTAAAAGCCTGGCCCGCAGTACAGGATAGGGTATTAGGTCGAGATACGGATGATGTGGGTATAAGATTTGTGGTAGTGTAGGCTGCAAATGATGGGGGATAGATAGGTGAGATGCGCTGGCTAGCAAGGCTGCGAGGTCATCTTGTGGATTTACTACACGGTAGAAGGGAGAAATATAGGTCCTAGTTAGTAGCCGAGAAACGTCGAACCCTAGGCTGGTAGCATTGTGCATCATTGCGCGGAAAATGGTTACCCTCGTGAACTGAATGTTGTTGGTGATAGGATCCGGGAGGGTTTGTGAAGCGCTAAGCGCGACTACACGTACTATAGCTGTCGCCCTCCTAGGACCCAGTAGATTTCTTTCAGTATGAGCATCGGCGTAACTCAGTTCTAGGCCGTTGTCGTGTACGACGGCCTGTGAGAGGGTTGGAGAGAAGTTGGAGGCAGCGGGAGGTACATAAATGCTCGGTCCTTGAGGCAAAATAGCTATCCGATGAGGTTCATGGATACTCATAAAATAATGAGCGTCTGCTAGTTCAGAAAGGTTGGCGCGATCGCTAACGGTTGGCGTCGTGGAAGGGGGAGCTGTGCTGAGGGCGGGGGCAGAAGACAGTATATTGCCGCCATGTACTCCTGAAAAGGCTATCGGTCGCTGGTAGGCTGCTGCTTGAGATAATAAACTTCTTCCAGTCTTCTCAGCCGAACTAGGGCCGGTTAAATTCCGTTGAACTTTATCTAGGCGCGGGCGTAGTTCCCTGCTATTACGGGCACTTCTGGCTCGCTGTATCGCCTGGAGTAGTTGTTGCCGAGACTCCCTGCGCCTTTGGCCTGAAACCTTTCGATCAGCGACTACAGGCGTAGCGCATCAGGGAAACTGTGCCTAAGAAAAGCCTAGGTATCACGTACGGAATGCCTTTTGGGCGACTCGGTTTTGTTCCTTGCGCGCCTCTGTAGCGATTCGCTTCCGACGGGCCCCGGCTCGTGCAGCCACCAACTCTCTAGAGACCGATGCGTCGAGATCCATGAATTTTCCAGCGGAAAGCAGGGAGTGAGAACGATTCCTTGAATATTTGCGCATACAGAGACAGGTGACAATTGCGAACGGCCCTTTTTCGAGATGGTGAACGGGTTCTTAGTGGTCGGGAAAGGACGATATCTCCGCCCGATGCATTAGCTCCGGGTCGGGGTGTTTGGCTTACGCCTCTCTAGCCAATAGACGGAGAGCAGGCATCTTCATGGTAAAGGTTGCTTCAATTGTGATTGGCTGTAAAGGCGTAATGCCAACCGATGGCGTCCGGATCGACCAACCAGCCATGGAATTGTGTCACTGTGTTGTAAGAACCGGCCATTTACTTCGCCTTTTACGAGGTTTCAACGTGAATAGTAAAAGATTTATAAAAGCCTCCCTCCCTGGAGGCTCTCTGACCTCTACTAGGAGCATCTAAATTTGAATAACATCCTTCCATCGCTGCAATTTGCTCCGAGATCTCTTGTTTATCTCTACTTCTTATTCCTCTCGCAATGAGTTCTTCTAATAAGGTCATTGCCATTATCGGCGCTACTGGCAATCAGGGCGGATCGGTAGCGCGCACATTCCTGGCGTTGCCTAACTGGCATGTCCGCTGCATCACGCGGAAGCCGTCATCGCAGAAGGCCGCCGTCCTGAAGGAGCTTGGGGCCGAAGTGATTCAAGGTGATCTCTCGGAGCCTACAACTCTGAAGACGGCATTCTCCGGCGCTCACGCCATCTTTCTCAACACTGAGTTCCGAGAGACATACCACCCGCTCGTAGCCTCGGGCCTGGCTCCCGAGACTTGCAGTCAAATGGCATTCGACAAGGAAGTCTCTGATGGGAAAAATGCGGCGGACGTGGCTGCAGGAATACCTACGCTCGAACGACTAATCATTTCTTCTCTTCCTTCACTCCGCGATGTCGGTAAGGGAAAAGATACCCGATCACTCCACCCGGAGGCGAAAGCAGCCATTGTCAAATATATAGAAGACGAGAAACCTGAGTTAGCCGGAAAGATGTCGATTCTATATCTTGGCATCTACGCCACCCATCGCATACTACACCCGGCTCTCGACCCAGAGAGCGGGCATTACATCGCAATGACCCCGTGTTCTCCGCAGGCCATGATGGCCATCGTCGATGCGGCCGCGGTAACGGGCTTATTCGTTCGCTCGCTGATCGAGGATGAGGAGCCCGGTACAAAGCTCTTAGCATATAATAACGACAGCTATCTCAGCCTAAAAGCGGCCATAGACTTGTGGTCTAAAGTAGCTGGGAAAGAGGCTCAGTACATCCAACAGACCGCCGACTTTATGCATGACCAGCTCGGTCTTCCATATGAGTATCTTGATGCTCTCAGCAGCTTTGCTGATCATGGATATGATGACATGAAAGACGCAATTAGACCGGACCAGCTCAAGCGCCCGCCCAAGACAGGCTCTTTTGAGACCTGGCTACGCCAAAAGCATGCGGAGCAGCCATTAGGCGAGGTTGACCAAAGTTGAAGAGTAAAATAGGTTTAGTAGTAGAATTATGACATCCATTATATCAGAGTCCCTCTCTTACAATATGTGCTGGCATGGAGCTTGGTATACTTGGAGCGATTGATCCGGTATCAATGGGAGTGCCCGATCAGTACTCGTCAATTGGTATCTATCCAAGCTAAAAGCTCATCAAGCAATCGCGGTACGGCCAAAGACTTCCACAACAATAATTTCTATTCCTCCTATTATGCAATGTGCTGCTAGCACTAGCCCCAAGATCTTGATTTATGCTATACTGGATGGCTGTTCAGTAGCTGTAACGGAAGCCAACCTTCTCTTTGTCGGTGGCATCGTCTAACATATCGTCTGTAGTCAACTGGGCCGTCGTCCCTTCAATCCTGTCCCTTCTCTTATTCTCGAAGTAGCACCCGGTTGCATACAGGCCCATGCAGGCGATAGCACCAATTTCACAGCCCAATATAGCGTTGTAACCAGTAGTGTAATGAGGAGCCTCACTGGATTGGAAAAGCTGCGGTGCTACGATATTTGCGATGCAATAACTGCTGAACACCATAGCATTGACGGTGAGCTTCTTGGTATGTCCAGAGGTATTTGCTAGGGGCAGGGAGATGACTTTGAGGTGTTAGATATAGATATACAGCATGCTTTTGGACCCTGGGGGCAGAAGGTTGACTTACTTGTTGGATAGGCCCCCCAGAAGAAATAAAAGAAGTAATATGCCAAGAGAAGACCCGTCTTATTGTCCGACGGAAGTTCTAGTTTCTGTTAGTGGATCGCAGATTGCATGCCTGCGAAGAGCTAAATCTTACTTCGGATAATGATAGAACATGTCATTGGGACCAGACAACAGAGCGAGCACCAGAGGGCCCGTTTGTTTGTAGTGACACGGGAAAGTCCCGAGACCATGAATGCGGATACGGTCTGGATGACACCAGTCGGCATGCCTAGCAGGGTGGTCTCGAGAGCACCAAAGCCCATTCCGGAGACGATCTGTGCCGCGAAAGTCACCAACCCTCCATTAGGGACGTTGAGGAATATGGAAATTGCCACGATCAACCAAGACTTCCAATCCAAGAAAGCCTCTCTGACCTGGTACCACTTAAATTGCTACAGGCTGTTAGCAAGATATGCACATTGACCGAGGTAGGCGCAGCTTACCTTGTTGTGCACGCCGGTCATGTTTTCCTTCATTCTATCCACAGCGATATACTTCTCCCTATCGCTTAAGAACGTGCCGCTAAGAGGCGAGTCAGGCAGAAAGAAGAAGAGAATAATGCCCCAGACAAAGGTAAATGCTCCTAGGGTAATGAAGAGGAGCCTCCATGATGCTATGCCGGTGACGGCGTGGCCAATTCCCCAGGATACCAAGCCAGTAACTACCTATTATCGAGCTCGGTTAGATATTGGGGCGCGATGCTGTTGCACCAAATGGATGCTCACCGATGACAAGGATGTGAACCACCTGCCGTCTGTTAGCATCTTGCGCACATGGCTTGTCAATACTGAAGGCCGCGGACTCACACAGTGACGCGGATCGGTTGCTCCGACTTCTTATACCACATTACAGTTATGACGCTCATCATAGGGTACAGCGGTGCTTCAAAAAAGCCCATGATGAAGCGTAAGGTCATCATACCAGCAGCATTCTGAGTCGCGCCCATCAAGAGGACAAGAACGCCCCACGCAACGACAGTGGCGGAAAGAAGCTTCCCAATTGGCAGACGTTGCATGATGGGGCTAAACGGCCACTCTCCTAGAAGGAAGCCAAAGTAAAAGATCGAGCCAACTAATAGGATTTAGTATTTCACGGAGAATGTTCATTGCCAGCGAGTCCATTGTACTGACCCCAATTGTACTGCGACCCGACCAGGTGGAGATCAGCAGTCATTCCATACAGCGCGGCATTCGAGATGATGATTTTCTTATCCCGGGGTTAGCAAATCCAGCGGCATGAAAGGGGAGGTGGCTGGCTTGCATCAATGGCAGAGATGTTGGTGGTGATCCACATCAAAGGCATGAGTCTCCAGTCGATCTTTCGCACCAGCTTCTTTGCCTCCTCGAGGGAGTACGAAGCGTATTCGCCGGCATGGTCGTGGAGATACTGCGCTGCCTCGTCGATCTGCTTCGCGTACTTCTCCAACTTGCCGTCTTCTACGGACGCGCTGTCGGGGGCCGCGACGGCCACAATATCTTTCTGGTCCTTAGTCGGTTCGGAAGCCATTGTTACAGAGAGGTAGGTGGCAGTAAAAATGGAGTTTCTGGGACACCACATGGGGGGTGCATACGCACTTAAACCAAGTTTGTGATGCAGCCTACACGTGCACTACGAGCCCCGAGTTAGTTTGCCACGCCAACGCGCGAGTCGAGACCCTCGTTCGTCTCCTGAGGTATGCATCTGCCATACCACAAAATGGCCTTGCTAAGAGATACGCAATATCAATGTTACCAAGATATGCTAGTGAGGGGGTCCCGATAGATGACTTCATAGCAGTGGCGATGTAGGCGAATATCGGACATTCGGACAAATAGTCCGAAAAGATTAGATAAAAGCATGCTGTTCAGCCCCAATCCACAACACTGCAGGCAGCACTACCGAGGTAGTAGATTGTCCGTAAAGGGGCGATGAATCCTTGACCTCCGATTTGGCTGTTTTGTCGCAATGACCGGTCCATGGAAATAGATTGCCGAAGAAGCATCGTCGAGCCCGGTGCTTCTAGATTAGAGGAGCGATTTTAGGCGCATTGGCCACCGTGACACAGAGCAGTCGCGCAGCGTCAGAGGAACTGCACCATCCTTGTGCCTAGCATGCATAAAGCGTAGCGGTCCGCAACTAGCCTATCGTCCTGTACCTCAGTACCTTCTCCCTCCTGCGTCTAATACCCTGCCCGGTTAATCTGCCAGGCTCACTGTTGAATACTCCAAATTTCAAAGACTCAGTAGAGTTTACTCTTGTAACAGTATCCACAATGCCGCACGCCGAGGGACTGCGGCTTGCCATCCTCATCAATGAGTTCTCAAAGCAGACTCAGCCCATGAAAGATGCTTACGCTAAGATCTTGGCCACAGTCGAGCCCAGCACCACCATCGAATTTTTCGATCCCATCAATGCCCAAGAATACCCAGACGTGACGAAGTTTGATCTTATCGTCCTCAGCGGGGGTAGCGTCTTTGTCATGGAGGAGGTCCCATGGGTGATGAAGATGCGGGCGTTCATCAACTCCACGGTCGAGGACCATCCGACGAAGAAGATTATGGGTATCTGCTGGGGCCACCAGATCATCAATGTGGCCCTCGGAGGCATTGTCAAGGAGATGGGTTCGGCCGATGTAAGAAAACGGTTCTGGTACTCCGTCACGTCGGCTCCACAATTAACATACCCCGTAGGTTGGTGTCCACACTATTGCTCTCACTGAGAAGGGCTCCGAATTTTTCGGACCAGACGTTCTTCAGCGCCCTGGTGAGATCAAGATCCAGCAGTTCCACAAGCGGGACGTCCAAATACCCGCCGCGGGCCTTGTGCCCCTGGCCAAGAACAACGAATCATTCGTAAACGAGAACAACACAATTATCACTTTCCAGGGCCATCCCGAAATGAATGTGGAATGGGCCTATACAGCCGCTTCCGGGTTCCCAGCTTATATCGCCTTGACCGGTTATACCATGGAAGAAATTTTGGAGAGCGTAAAGATTCCAACGGATGGTGAGGCGATCTGGAGACGTGTTCTGGCATGGGTGAGAGAATGATCACACAATGCAATTACGCTCTTGTTTTCCCGTCATATAGATACACCTAAAGTCCATAATACATTAAGCATACGAGTATTTTCACACGATAGTGTGAACTTTGTAGACTTAGGGCAATTGCTTAACATTGTGTTCCCTGAGTGGGTAAGGGTCAAAGTCATGCTATAATTGTACTCATATATTGGCATGGATGCTATGGGAAAGCATGGTTTACGGAGTCCATCCAAGGGTCACCAAGCCCGAAGTACTCTTGAACATCCACTCCTTGTCCACTATACCAAGCCCCTAGGCCGAAGCCTTCGCCGTACCGGGTCGCAAAATGCCCCGGCTGAGGTACTGGAGGGTAGTGCTGCAGTGGCGAACTACTGGGCATCTGATGGGCTATGTGACGACCCCTATCGGCCCAAGGAGGGCGTTTTTGGTGGAGGATCTCTTCGATCATGTTGATGGAGCGGTAGTGTGCTCCTAGATACTTAACTTGTTCCATAAGCTTCTCCAGCTCTGCTAGATCCGTCGATGGCGGGCGTCTATGGGCTGCCGCCAGATCGTTGTTAAGTGGAACGAGCTTCGAAAGAATCTCAAAAGCGTCGCGGTACGGTTCGGCCTCAACCCACCTCTCCGCCAACAGGACCAAGTTATTCGAACATGTTCGCACTCCCCTTGATGCGTACGACGGCTCAAACTCTTCAGACCGCATGGGTGGTGGGGTAACCCAGAAGCAGTAGAGAATAGTTACCCCTGCCTGGAATTGCGAGAGAAGCTACCAGAAATACGTTAGCGTGATGTCCTCGGTAAGGGTGTGCGGGAGCGATGTTGCTTACAGCAAGCCAGGAATGGGCAATTTGCCGGCTTCGTTGGATCTGTTGGAACGTGATGCAGGCATTGCAGCAGGCCACCACCGTCTTCGCCCCTAATGCATGCCGGATGTCGTCGTTCAGCCCGGATGCAAGGCCGATCACGCTGTAGTATGCTATCATTCTAAACCAGTTCCGACCACCATACCCAGGCTTGTCAGTAGGCATAGGGATGGATGCCTGCCATTCCTCCAACTCCTGACAGAATTGCGAGCGCATCCTGTCCAAGGCCACCTGTGTGGACGGGCCATGCACCGGGTTTGAACATGTTCCGATAATCCTCGATTGTATCTTGCGTCCGATTGTTAGGTAATAGGCCACACAGACTTCGCTCTTCGCACATTGTGCGGCAGCTTCCACATTTTCAGTCTGACGACTAGTCTCCCATCTAGCCTCAGGGGCGTTGGAAAACATCTATATGGATCAGCAAAGCCAAGCAAAAAGATTGGGGTATCGGCATCAGCCATCTTACCTCGACGGTGATAAAGTCGTCTGGGATGGAGACGGGGTGCCCAAACGCCATTGCCACTCCTCGGTCAAGACCGTAGCAACACCACCATATCCTCCTTCTCATCTGCTCTGCTTGAAATATCTCGGGGGAAGACCCGGCCTGTGATGGAGCACGGCGGTGCAGGCCTGCTGTAATCGCAGTGCGGATGGCTGCGGATGTCCGCTGTATTATGGCATTGGAGGAAGAACCATGCAGAGCGTGCATGGCGAGGAGCAGCAGAATTGTTGTCTCCTTCATTAAATCTCTACCAGAGAAGATCTCTGGAAGATGATGCCTTTCAAAGTGCTCGTAAAGAACCTCCGTCCGCGTGGGACGTTGTCGCGTATTGCCATCAAATATCAACGCCCCTATGCTGAAGACCATATAGACAACGCACCGCTGAAAGGTATCCATCTCGATGGCGCAAAAATTGTTCGTCCATGGACTGCATAGTCTGTCCAATTCCTTTCTGCAGAGAAAAGGATACTGCGGGTGGACATAGGTAAGATAGGCTTCATATAGTGAACGGGCATCGCTCCCACGAAGAGAACTCAAGGGCTCCCTTGCCTCTTTGGATATGGCACCGCAGGCGTCGCCCCGTAGGGAGTCTAAAGAGCCCAGACTCCTTCGCAGGTATGTCACAGACGATCCTGGCGGGAGTGATGACCGATTTTGTCTCTCTGGGGTCGATGATGATACTCTCCCAAACGCGGCGAGAGGTATGGAAGGTGTCACGGCAGCCCGCGGCATCGGGGCGTTGGGCGGCTCCGTTTCTTCCACGGGCAGCTCTCGCCGCGAGGACTCGCATCTCAAAGAAATAGTGGGAGTTGGAGGTCTTTCTGGAACATTCAATTCCGTGTACTCGCTAGGAACGAGTGCTTGGAATAGTGGGCTTTCTTTGGGGACTGGCCCGGGCGTGTCGATGTCGGTACCTGGAAGGGTCTCATGGCCGGTGGACGTTTCAGCACTCGGGGCGCGGCGGCCTTCAAGCTTCCTCTCAAGGAGAGCCAGCCTCCGAAGCAAGGCATCGGTATCGACACTAGTGTGAGGTTAATGGGGGCTGCGGCATGGTGATTCCGCGCTTAAGGTTACCTGGACTGTTGTGATGCTCTCCGCCCCTTCTGAGGGACACACTCTACGGTCCTGGTTAGCATCACACCTCAGAAATCTGCCTGGTAGTTTAAATGAGCCCCTAACCTTTGTTGGCATGAACACAGTGGCTACACCTTGGAAGTGCGTTGTCGCACTGCACTGAAAGTCAGCGACTCGGGCAATATGGTTACGCGGGTTGCTAATTTGCGAACCTTCTGTTTGCGATCACGGCATCGCTGGCATGCGAGGATCCTCTTCGAAAGTGTGGAGCTTCTCCCCGCAATTTTGCGAGTTTCTGCATGAGGGGAATTCATCGGACTCGCGCAGCTGCGGACCTTGGCTGGCAGACAGGTACTCGGGGTCTGATGGGAGGCACGACAGGGCTCGTCTTGTTTTTGTCGGACAGAGCCACCAGCTCTCGGACTTTGACCGGAGACAGAGGAGAAGCTAGTGCCGCGGGCCCTGGAGATGGAGCAACGCTTATCGCAGTTAGCCCCTGGCCACCTACAAGGACCGCCCCGTTTATCCACGGCTAGCTGGCGTCCCCCACGAGTCACGCATGTGCCGCTTCTCCGGCAAACGAGTCTCAATTTCTAATCGTGGCAGCACTGCAGTTGATGTTCTCGCAGGACGTAATAAACACGATGAACTAAAGCCATTGTATTCATCCTAGTTCTACATGATCATGGCCCGTGACATGCTATACTGCTAACATTTCCTCGGAAGGCACTGTGGGATCCTGTCTCCTTGTAAGCATTACGTCTAGAACATACAGCAACTGCACAGAAGGTATCTTACCACGATGACAGTGTACCTATGGATCAGGACTCCAGTGTCTGTCTTGACAAACCTCAACCTCGCAGCCCAGGTGAAGACCCTCTTGTTCCCATCCTTCAGGTTCTGCTTGGTGCAGCCGTGCAGCATAACCTCATCCGTGCCGTCTCCAAAGGGGAACACCCGGTACACGATATGCTCACGGGATTCGATATTCGACCATGATGAGGCAATCCAGCTCTTCAGCGCTGGAAGATTGGTTCAGTAGCCTGCGTTAGGGGACAAGCTGAAGAGCAGATGGGACAGCGGAACCCACCTTCGCGCCCCTTTACCTCATCAGGACTCTTTTTTGCAATCGCATCCGGGGAAAAGTGATTGGCCCAGTCACCCGTGCCATCCTCCCTGTCTGCAGCACGGTAAAAGGACTCGATATGCGCCCGCACGGCGGGATCTAACGCAGATGTGCACTCAAACATGATGGATCTTGAGCTCACGTGCAGGAGAGGAAGCAGGTATGAGGATGTGTAACAACGGTACTAGTGGATAGCAGAGATGGAGGTATGAGGAGAGAACTTGATACAGAGGTTGTCTTCACAGAATGCTGAACCAAAATATAGATGGGATTTGACGCTCTTGCGTAGAAGGCATGGCTAGGCGGCCGTGAAACCCTCTAACCCTTAACTACCATGGAACATGGAGCCAATTTTGGCCCTGCCTCTGTCATCCGCTCTCTTCTCCTACACGGACTAAGAAAATGACAGCGGCAGGCCCTATCCTTTCTTCGGAAATGCGGACTTTTTGTCCGAAGCTAGCTAATCGGATAATGCTAGCGCAGGAGGCTGTCGCTGTCCCTATTCCCGCACTGGTTAGAGCCCCTGGAGAGGGGCTAGAAAAAAAAGTCCGAAAGTGGCAGGGATGCTCGACTTAGCCGGACATTGTTTGTCAAACTTCGCTTAGTCCAGCGCGATCAGGAGTACATGACAAATGGATGTTTCTGCTCGGAGATGGCCGTCCGGAGGCCACAGGCTCTGGATAGATGGGCGATGCAATCCGGAAGAAATCCCGGTAGCTTGGCCAGACTTCAGAAGCAGCCGGTCCCTCCATCGGTTTTTGTCGTTGCTGTTTGTCGGTCTCGTCTAGTTCGGCTCTGAAAGCCAGCTAGTGTGAGCCGATAGGCTTATCTGGCCCCAGATTTGCTAGGGGGAGACTCCGCAATTACGGAATGGCTCGAACAATGAATGAACAGGCAAAGAAAACAGCGCGCGCGTCACCTGGGCTCTCCAGCGCCTACCCTACTACGATTCGCGCTCGCCGATGATGCAGAGACCGGCACATGCATGCATAAGGTATATATGCTGCCGTGTGATCGCATGTGGAGAACTCAGCAAGAGCAACATACTCCAGGATTCGTTCACACATGATGGCGCCCTCTCAGGACCAGAAAATTGCCACCGGACTGGGCGGCGAGGTCGTTCAGGAGGCTCCGGGGAGTGTTCACGAATACAGCGCCAAGATGGAAGACAAAAATCTCGACATTGCTGCCGGTTTCCTGAGCCGCTTCGAAGATGCTTCTTATACCCCTCAAGAGGAGAAAGCCCTCCGCTGGAGACTCGACAAGCGTCTGATTCCCATTCTGTTCTTCAACATCACGCTCGGCGCCGTCGACAAGTCTACCATTAGCATGGGAGCGCTGTAAGTCATGCTTCTATAGCTTGGCGTCCTAACTCAGACCTCCGCTAACAAGGCGCCACCCAGTTATAATCTGCGCGTCGATTGCGACATGACCGATGGAGATCGCTACTCTTGGGCCGGCAGCGCTTTGTACGTCTCCCCGTGCTCCTTTTTGCCATTTTCGTCCAATTTTGGGAGAATTTGAGCTCTCGACCCTGAGACATGCTCCGGGTAGCTACAGAAACATCCACTCTAAGACATTGCTAACACCGCGGTATGGAAAGCTACTTTGGCTACCTGCTATGGTGCTTCCCAGCCGGTGGCCTGTTGCAGAAGTTTCCCATCGCGAAAACGATGATGGCTTTCCAGATCCTGTGGGGTGTTGTACTCATTGGTACAGGCTTCGTGTCGAGCTTCCCGGCCTTCGTCGCAATGCGGGTTCTACTCGGCGTTTTGGAGGCTCCCATCGCACCAGGAAATTTTTTAGTGATGGGTATGTGGTATACCAGAAAGGAACAACCTCTTCGCACTGGTCTCTTCTACACTGGGATGAGCTCTTTCATCACGGGGCCGCTTGGCTATGTGTAAGACGCCCATCGCATCTCCCCGCTCCTGCGTCCCGTACTAACCTAGTAAACAGCGTCGGATTCATCACCAACAAGTGGTTCATGCCTTGGAGAGCACTCTTCTGGATTGTAGGATCCATCACCATCGCGTATGCCATTATCATCGGCATTTTCCTACCCGACAACCCAGTTCAGTCCAAGTTCACCACCGAGAAGGAAAAGTTCATCGCGATCGACCGACTCCGAGCCGATCAGATTGGCGTCGAAAACAAAAATTGGAAATGGGAGCAATTTTGGGAGGCTATACTTGACATCAAGACCTGGCTTATGCTTATCCTTAATGTCTTGATCAATGTCCCGAATGGAGGCCTTGGGAACGTAAGTTGTGGCCGTCAGGTATGCCGTTGAAAGGCTCGAGCATATATACTAACTTGTTGCGTCAGTTCACTCCTCTTATTATCGCCGGTCTCGGATATTCCTCGCGTATTGCTAGTCTGCTCTTCATGGTGGTTGGTATCACATCTACCGCTTCCTGCTACATATGCAACGGCGGGGTCTTTCTCTCCAGCAAGTATTACCCGAAGCTTCATCTGAGAGGTGCTTTCATGATCTTTGGCCTTCTCGTCGCCATGATATCGACCATCTTTCTCTATACCCTCCCAACGACTGCCATCCAAAACCGTCTCGTTGCGCTCTTCATGGCCTATTTCTACCTCGGTCCATACGTGGTATCTATTGGCCTCGTCAGCGCAAACACGGCCGGATACACGAAGAAAGTGACCGTCAACGCCATCATCTTCATGGGGTGGTGTACGTCCAACATTATCGGGCCCTTCTTTTTCAGGACGAACCAGGCGCCGTTGTATCCGCTCGGCATCGCGGCGATGCTATTTTCCAACGTAGGCTCCATCATCATGATTGGCCTTTACATGATTTTCTGCTGGTCTGAGAACCGCCGAAGGGACAGGCTTGCCGCTACGGAAGGAGCTATTCCACAGGAGGCCACTGAGTTCCGCGATCTTACTGACAAGCAAAACATGAACTTTCGGTACGTCTGGTGATATAATAATAATCAAGCAATAGTTAGCACCATGCGATACTTCGCATACACATAAATACTAGTTCGATTCATGTATACATATAAACTCAAAAGTGACGCCTACTGCGTGTCTAGATTCCAAAGCAACCATCAAGTGCGGTAGGAGCAAAAGGTTTACCTTAACTAAGGAAGGCCTTAAGAATCATGTTAGACTGCAGATTACCAGAAGATCGGGCTATATCTGTTATTGGGATATATGCTTGCTGCATCGTGCAAGAAAAGATCCAATATTGTATATATCTACTTTCGGGATTCCCTAGAATATGTCGGTATGTTTAGCCCCCACATGTTGAAGACAGTCCGGTTTGAGCACCACATCCACTAGAACTATTACCTAGCATCATTTATGTGCCACGAGTTATGAATGTAAGCCAATATGGCTTGTATCAACAACAGCGATGATGAAATGTCACCAAAGTTTGCAAAGCTTAGACTTAAGCCTGAGAATTTCCACGGATTTGGTACACCAACCAAATACTTCGGCCCCAACTCGAATATTACCAAATGTGATATGCTTTAGCTACCATTGACCGCGCAATAACCCATGCCTACATTAAACACTAAGGCATATTATTAACTGGAGCTCCTCCCTCAGTAGAACAACTCGGTTTCCCAATCGAGACTTCTGGGTATTTTGGTGTAATAAACTGTGCCTGTTGCATGCCGGAAGAAGCAGAATTGCATCTTCCGGCCTCCGTAGGCAATTTGATCTTTTGTTCCACGCGTCTATGGCTTCATTCTATTTATATCCCATAAAATTCTAATCCCTGAGCTTCCTCGATACTACCTTTTCTAAGATCCAGTCTCATGCTCCTATATTAAAGTTTGACCTCGCTCATTATTGGTGAGCTGGTCTGCTCCTTCAGCTCCTTCAGTTCGGCCACCTTTTGGCAGAATTTGCTCCTTGCTCTAATCTCGTTTCCGTAAATGATGAAAACAAAGGGTATTGGCATCATGAGGACTACTGCAAATCCAAGTACACTAGTCGCCCAGCCAATACCGAGTTTCTGATACATAGGAGATGCTGCCATTGGTAGAAGAGCTCCCCAAATGCTTCGGACGCAGCTCGCGGCGGCCAATGCGCTGGCTGAGAACATGACGTACGAATCCGTCAAGTAGTTGAAGAAAGCCGCTAAGATCAGAAGCAGAGCTACGGCAAAAGGAAAGCCGGCGATCATGGGGACAATCCAGTGTATTTGGGCCCTCGATGTCCATGCTAGCCAGAAGAGGGAGATCACCAGGAGAGGGGCTCCTGCACAGGCGAGCGGTAACCTTCGGAACTCTTCGATTTTCGTCCAGGAAGCCCCACGAAGCTCTGCCTTGGCCAGGTAGCTGTCGTAGAGCAGGAAAATGGCCGTTGAGAATACTGTGCCAAGTCCCATAGGGATAAAAGCCAGGGTGGCATTGCTGATGGACATCTGGTAGAGGTCGCGAAAGATGAACGCGTATGCCTGGAAGAAGAGGAATAGGACGGCAAAGACAAGTGAAACATAGATGCATGAGAAAAAGACGATAGCTTCGGTGAAGAACATGCGGAACGGCCGAGACACGGTGGTTATGAGCTTCTGAGAGAGTGGCCGAGCATCTAACTCGGCAGGTGCAAACATAGCTTGGCAAGACTGGGAACATCTTTGCCGGCGAGCCTCCCTCTGAAGGATGACAGGTGCAAAGGTCTCAGGGAGAAATAGTAAAAGGCCGAAAGTGATTCCCGCAAGGATTGTAGCAATGCCAAAGCTCCATCGCCAGCCGAGGAGCGACACGTATCCAAATAAGGTCGGGCCCATTGTAGTTCCAATGGTTGTCAGCTATACCAACCGAGTCAGTATGCATGTCATATACGGGACCCAAAGTTGTTCCTCATGTTACTCACCACTGTGTACATGGCTGTTGCTCTGCCCCGGGTCTGCTTGTCTTCAAAAATGTCGGCATATACGCCGCCAATGACGGAGATGGACGCTGAGCCACCGACACCAGCGAAGAATCGAAAAACTACCAAAGCAACGAAGCTTGGAGCAAGAGCGCAGCTAAGGGAAAAGGTGAAGAACAGCCCAAAACTAAAGAGCATGATAGGCTTTCTCCCGTATTGTTCGCTCATCGGAGAGAAGAGAAGCGGACCCAAGACATATCCGACTAGAAAAACTGTGGATGGGAGAGAATATTGGGTGGGCGCCGTGATGTCGAAGTAGGCGGCAATGAAGGGCAGTGTGCCGCCGGGAAGACTGGACGACAAGGTGCTGTTCCCCATCGCTAGACCTACAGTCCAGGCACAATATGCTTTCCTCTTCTACCCGTTGAATAAGTCGCGTTGTATGTGTGGTCAAGAAGAGATGCGAAACATACCGACGACCACGTATAGGGATTTCTAGGGTCATCATCCTTGAACTTTAAGATGACCGGATTGTCCGGGCGGCAGCAGTGCATCATGTGTGATGTGATGCCTTGGCAACTTAGTAGCTGATCATACGCCCAAGTTCATTACTTTGAGGCAGTTCGAGCCTTGTGCCGATTTTCGTCGAGATCGATGCCAGATCTAAAAGAGAATAGGCTGCCGGTCTGCACGCATCGCTACTGTACTTCTCAACCTTTATTCGGGGCTCCAATCTATGCAGTCGGGGCATGTCTTTACGCAAATGATATTTATTACGTGTTTTCTTCCCGCTGTCGCTCGTCGCTCAGAAGCAGTTTACTACAAAGACTATTGCTAGCGTCGTGTAGCCTTCTGGTCAACCCCACAAGGAGTGAAGTTCGTACTTTGCGCGGACATTCGAGACCCACGCGAGGTAATTGCTAGGAGACCGGCTTCGGACAAACAGTCCGAGAATCAAACATGCGTGACTAAGTGGATAGCGGCAATCTGGATAAGATATTCTTAGCTACTTTGATTACCCATTTCCCGGGACACACTAGATATCCAGTAGCTGGGTATCATGCACAAGACGACAGGTTAGGATACCTAGCCGACATGTCTTGGTGGTCCGGTTATTCTGCGAAGATACTCTCCGAATTATAGGGACGACGAAAGGGGTTTGGGGATCCTTCCAACGCACTCGATCTCCACATCGGTCCCCAGCGGCAACGCCTTGACAAAGACGCATGTCCGTGCCTAGTGTGAACGATTGTTAACAGGGTATTACCGTTATCTTATTTTGCACCCCGACTCACAGGCCTTGGGGTAGAGAAGAACTCCACGTAGGCACTATTCATTGCCGAGAAATCTTCAGTATTTGTGAGGAAGATGTTGACTTTCCCCACTTCCTCAAGGCTCGAACCGGCCGCCTCGAGGACAGACTTGAGATTGGCCAGTGCTTGCTTCTGAAAACGTCGTCAATGGGTGATTCATCCGCGGCTAGGCTTCGTTCGTGCGTTTACATACCGTCCTGTCGGCAACTGAGCCGCTTATCACAGCGCCGGTCTTTGGGTCGCTACCCACCTGGCCGGAGCAGAACACGAGGTCGCCCAGAACAATAGCTTGGGATAAGAATGGGGGAGGCTCAGGAGCTCCGGAGGTGACTACGGCGGTTCGTGAAGTCGGCATTGTAGATACCACTGTTGGTTCAGGTAGAACTGATGGGGACGCAAAGTCGGAGCAATACTGGCAACATGGAAGGAATAATAAAGGTGAGGACTCGACAACACCTGCCCCAGTTGGTGCTAACAAAGTCGGACCAAGTTTTCCGATTTCCGGATTACCTTCGTAAAGAAACTTTGAGATTTATTTTATGCATTACTCATCATTCCGGCCCTAGGAAAGGGTCCAGTTTCGAAATTTTCATGAGGCCTACTGACTAACAAAGCCTGAAGAAGTATCTATCCCGACAGAGGTCTGTGCTGACATTGTCTCAAAGACGAGCCAGCGGTCCATCAGGGCGAACAATCCCAAGAGATGCCTTTGTGATCTCGGACACATTCTTGCATCCTGCCAACATCATACACCGCCTGAATTCCTCGTACAGGATGTCCAGTGTTTTTTCGACGCCAGCTTGACCGTCGTACTAGAGGCTAGTTAGTGCACCATGCTTCTTGGCTCGTGCTGAGGATAGGTATACTCACCCCCAGTCCCCAAATCATTGGTCGTCCGATCCAGCAGCACTGAGCGCCAAGAGCGATGGCCTTGAAGATGTCGGCGCCGGTCCGGAAGCCACCGTCAATGTGGATAGGGATTTTTCCGTCCGCGGCCTTGACGCACTCGGGAAGGGCATCCAAAGTGGCGGGGATCCCATCCAATTGCCTGCCGCCATGGTTGCTTACGATGACGCCGTCGCAGCCATACTGGCGAGCCAAGAGCACATCTTCCGCGGCCAGGACGCCCTTGATCCAGATCTGCATCTTCGTCCGCTGCCGCAGCCAGGGAATATCATAGGCCCACGAGTGCGCGTCCGAGTTGAAGGCCAAGAATCCGTCGTCGTGGGTCTGCGCCTGAATCATCTCGGTGGTCTTCTCGAGCATCGGGAAGTCTAGGCCAACAGGCGTACGGAAGTCGTTACGCCACTCATTGTAGCGCACGCCGAGGACGGGGCTGTCGGCTGTCAGGAAGATAGCCACGCAGCCGGCCGCTTCGGCACGCTCGATGATCCGCTCTTGTAGTGCGCGGTCCTTCATGGTGTATAGCTGCAGCACATGCGTGATGGGACCTACTTCGCGGCCAGCCTTGGTTACATCCTCGACCGAATAATTTGAGAACGAGGATATTCCCATGTGGACACCCCGTTTGGCACAGGCACGGCTGGTGGCGAGCTCACCGTCGGGGTGCGCCATAGCCTGGATGCCGGCGGGGGAGACGCACAGCGGGAATGCGATCTTGCGGCCCAGAATGGACACGCTAGTGTCTGCACCTGACACATCCTTCAGCACGCGGGGCCGGATGCGATATTTGGCAAATGCAGCGCGGTTCTCGTTCAGTGTGACCTGGTCTGTCGAGCCAGAGTCGAAAAATTCTGGCCCCAAAAGTCGTCAGTGAAACCCAGCTCGTAGGCCGAGGAACACCAGGCGCATACCAGTGTAGGACTTTTTCAACTTCTTGACCGCCTCCTGGTGGATATCATCAATACAGAGCACTGGAGCCATCTTGTTGAATATCTTGAAACCGATGAACACTTAATTCTACTTGGATAGCGGTGCACCATCTACAGGTTGCTGCTGGTCTGGTTTTGTATCGCACAAGCTGGCTTGGGTCGGCACAGAATGGGCTGATGCGTGAGTCAAGTTTAGGGCGTAAAAGGCGTGCATTTCATGTCTTCGGGTAGCGACGCTGACGCCTCGGGTTTTGGTCCCAATGTCGTCCGCTACCAAGCGGGGCACCAAAAGTCGTGCTAGAAGCTCGCTCTCTCTGAACTGTCGTTCCGCAGCTAATCGCGAGCCGTTGTCGGCAGATTCCAACGGCTAGTGTACCGGGGCCGATGTCCGATCTCGCCGGACCTGGTGCCGAATCATTTTGACCACATCATGTCGCACATTGTAGTCCGAAGATAGTAAAAGATAACACTTTTCGACCAATAACGTGGGGCCATGGCGGAGGGCATTTCCCCTTGGAGTCCTAACCGTTGCTAGGAGATGTCTGAGTACGACTTCTGGCTTCAAGGGGAAGCTATCCGTCAAGTTTTTCAGCGTGAAAAAGGTACCTGCCTTAGAATCCACTTTCTGCTGAGAGCTCCCGGCGACATTGTTCTTCCCAAAAACGTGATCGGTCCAACTCCATTCCCAATGGCTTCGAAGCTCAGCACGATTGGTATTCCTAAAGGCGCATCTGCCAAAGTATCAATCATAAATAACTCCTTCCTCTGGGATATTCCGGTGGACAACTACATCCAGCCAAAAGTTCCTGGTTATGACAAATTTTACCTTCCATCGTATGCTTTCTTGATTGAGAACACGCAAGGGCGCAAGGTGCTCTTTGACTTCGGCCTCCGAAAAGACTGGGAGAATCTGACTCCTGAAGCTGCCCACGAGATTAGCGGCGATGGGATCGAAATTGAAGTAGAGAGAGACGTTGTCGATATCCTCGCCGACGGCGGTGTAAAGGGTGAGGACATCGAAGCAGTGGTGTTCAGGTAAGATGTTGCTAAAGAATCTGATGTTTGGCGTTTTATTCTCCGTTGGCTAACAAATTCTATGCCCGCTTAGCCATCACCATTGGGATCATATCGGTGATATGTCCAAACTTCCTGCCAGTACAGACATTATTGTTGGTCCGGGGTTTTCCAAAGCATTCTTGCCTGGCTATCCAGCCAACCCGGATTCTCCTATTCTGCAGAGTGACTACGAGTGAGTGTCACCTTATGGCACGACATCTGGCTAGGGAAAGGACGAAACTAAAATGCGATCAAGAAACCACAAACTCCAAGAGATTAACTTTTCCGGTCCTGGTGCAGCCATAACGGTTGCCATAGGTGCATTTTCTGGGTATGATTTCTTCGGGGATGGCTCTCTATATCTAGTAGACGCCCCGGGTCACAGCATTGGACATATTTGCGCTCTTGTGCGAACAACGTCTGGTGAGGATGAGGATACGTATGTCTTCCTCGGTGCCGATGCTTGCCATCATAATGGAGAGTTCCGGCCTTCTCCTTGGCACCCTTTGCCGGCAGAAATTCTTCCCAACCCTCTCACTGGAAGCTCGGTGTATGCCTGTCCCGGCGCATCGTGGGAAAGGCATTTGAAGGCCGCAGGGAGGTCAAAAGAGATGGCCTTCTTCGATATACCGGATACCACCGCGGGAGCCGCCTACACCCACGATGTGCAAGCATCCAGGGACACGATTTCTAGGGTACAGGACGTTGACTCTGGTGAAAACGTTCTTGTCATTCTTGCCCACGACAACAGCGTAAAGGATATTGTAGATTTCTTCCCCAAACCCCTTAACGGCTGGAAAGCTAAGGGCTGGGGGGTCGTGTCTCGATGGGCGTTCCTGAAGGACTTTCAGAAGGTGTATAGCGATGACTATGTATGACAGGTTATTTTACCTTTGGTTACAGGTACTGTATATCACTATTGACGCACAGGTAGCAACCCATAACGAAGCTGGCGCTACCCAAAGCGATATGAGTTGGTGCATTCTACAACTCTTCTATGAGCTTATTGATCTATGTAATCTATAACATATGTCTACATTTGAAGTATCTCTAGCAAACAGTGATAACTTTAAGCTAGTGGCCTCGTCTGTATCCATATAATCTGGTGAACTAGGTGCCAATGTTTACCAGGAAACATAAGAGATGATAGAAAGTAGCGAATTCCAGCGTACTAACAGAGTACTAATTCCAAATTCCACAGTATCAAGTGAATATTAAATTAGTTGAAATTTCGTGCGTGAAATAGCGACCCATCTCCAGAGAGGTGTCCGACAGAACATCCGCTTAAGCCTAGTTTGTATGACGATGTTAGCTAGTAAGACGGAGGCATGGATAACTTTAAACGCCGTAGTATTTACCTGTAGAATATAGTAGATGCTCCTGCACACCGCGCCGTTGCCGTCGGTGTACATAACGTGCTTGTTGTCCTTGAAGACATTATAACTATGGTACTTATTCGAACCAGTGCTACAGCTTCATTAACCCAGAGTTCTCGAATATTGAAACTATCAACTGGGCAACATACCCAACTTTGCTGAAGTCGGATCTGGATGCCGCGTCAGAAGGCAGGGTGTAGAAGAAGGGCACGCCACTAGGGAAGCCGCAGCCTTGGTTAGTGCGGCCCTCCCAGGTGAACAGCCCACTGGTGCTCAGGAAGCACTCGTCGCTCGAGGAGGCAAGGTGATTGCAGTTGCCGTCATCAGCACAGTACTACCACCACCTCGTTAATTGTTCGTATTTCTGTATCGGAAGGAGGGGGGGCGACTAACAATCTCAAGCGAGTACGAGAGGCCGCCGCCCTGGCAGTTGACAAGGTGAATACCCTCTGTAGCCCGTTTACTGAGTTGGATGAACTCGGCGGGCTCGATTCCACCCAGTTGGACACCCTCGAGAGCCTTTTCCGGAATGGCAAGTGAGGATGGAGCTGGTGCGACAGCCCCAGCAGCACCCATAATGAGAGAGGTAAAAACGACGAGAGCTGTGGATAGCATCTTTGAAACGTCGGCTGGCCACTTGGTTGATTGTATGTCTTAGTGCGAGTGAAGGATGGGAGCCTAATGTAACAACTAAGAGTGCGTGATGATGGTGATATTTATACTATTTCTCCCTTTGGTTCCTGCCTTTTCTCTTGATTTGGCCGAGAGTGAGGATGTGGCAAAGGCATGTAATAAACCAATTAGTCAGATACGCAGGTGGTTAATACAGCCTATAATGCCACATTTGGTAAACTGTCGCTATCTTCGTCGCGTACGATTCGCCGCCTCAATACAATCAAAGACCCAACCAATAGGACATCCTGAATTCTCAGGTCGGTAGCGTTGTTTGCTTAAGAAGAGCTTAGAAGCTGTACAGCGGCAACGTAATCATCAGCCTCACTATCACATAAAGTGCTTGCGTCTTAAACGACTTCGCCTAATCTGCATGACATGGTATCAAGGTGGGCAGGATTGCCTTTTTCGGAAATCTCAGTTTTTTAGATGAATATAAAGAACCATACACATCGGTATTGCCGGATACTATTTGGCCGAACCCGAAGACATCGCGGTCGATGGTGGCGGATGTCAGCGCCTAATAGAGTGCGTAGCTTGGCAGTCTTGGCAACTGAGGAAAGTGCCTTGCTCTAGGGGACTGCTTAGACATAATACGAGGTAAGATCTTTTCGAAGAATCCCGGCCGAAGCATCTCCCTTTGATCTTTGACTCACCTGAAGGGACTGCCACCGTGGAAATTGTAATGTGCGCAAACAAGCTACTCAATCTCGTTGCGTTTGCTCCATAGCACAGGCTCTCGTACCCATCCCTCCATAGGTTATGTATCTAACTTGCTACAGCTGTAATTTCTTTGTCGGTGCCGGGCGCTGACGTATGATTCCTCGCTCACCTTGAAGCATGGGGCTATGGCGGCGCCTAGGCTCCCAATTTAACGTAATATCGTCAAATATCGAAAATACGATGAAACACCCATGGAAGATCCCTCGAGATCTTAAAATGCACGCTGCCGGAGCTTCAGGGTTGGTAATGGGGTCATTAACCCTCAAGGAGTCTCGAACAATAGAAGCCGTTGAAATTCTCCAACTGTGATGAGTCCGCTGACAATAAAACCCGTTGCCGCTGCCCTATTTGGATTGTCCCAAATTCAGCCAACTGCACAACACATATATGAGCCGCAAGCAACTATTTTGTTATGAAAATCTAGGTGGACAATAGACTTGCTCTTAACGTAGAATCTGATCCGTTTATTCGCAGGGATAGCATTATCTGCCAGATGATGCATCGATGAAATAGTTCGATAGCCTCTATCTTGTCAGGCTGCGATTTGCAGGGCAGAGTGAGAAGGATGGCAAGATACTTTCAACCACACTATATTTTGGTGTGCAAACTGATCTGTAGCCCTTCATATTACCTTCGCGCTGGCCATTCTCTTTGTATACTGGCTTGATCGACGCTGGGACCCCCTACACTAGCCCTAAGCCCTCCCCTAAAACAAGTCCGACACGTAGGTCCGGGCACACTAACACCTGACATATTTTCAGTCCGGACGGAAGTGAAATTTCAGTAATAGGTACCGCGGGTAAGAACTGGGGCTTCTCATGAGAGAATGTTTTTTTTCTGTAGCTCTTCCTCAATCTGCTACCTCAACCGTTGCTGTCATATGTACTAGTTGGTTACCCTAGAACACGCGAATGGAGCAACTCGATCGATGCCAGGCATACAGCGGTTTAATAATAAAAAATGGGAAAAAAATGAAGATATTGGAGAAGCTGGGAACTGTCAAAGGATTAGAAACAATGCCTATCACGGTTCGATTTTTCAAGACGTACTCGAACCCAGGACCTTTCGCAAGGTGTTTTGCTAAGCGAGCGCTCTACCAACTGAGCCACATCCCCTGACTGTAGTAGCGACGAGGAAAAGAAGAGTTGAAACGTGCCGAGGGAGGGGAAAAAAAAAAAAAATTCCGTGATGCATCGTGAAAGATGAGAAACAAAAAATGTGGAGGAGCTGGGAATCGAACCCAGGACCTTTCGCAACCATGTGTAGGTGCTAAGCGAGCGCTCTACCAACTGAGCCACACCCCCATTTGATATCCCTTGCCGTCAGAAAAAGCTCTCATAAAATGAGTTTCAGAAGATGAGGGGAAGAAGCATGGAAAGAAGCTAATTAGCTTAAGCACCCATGTCTAATTGATATATTAGCGCACGGCAGTGTAGCTGTATGACTGACTCGTGTTGCCGCCCTCTTGCATCAGGAGTGGGCCCCCCAGTATATTTAGCCGAACAATCCTCTGTATATCGCACCGAAAGTGCCAAGCTGGGTTTGGTAAGAATTTTATTAGCTGTGTCGACACAAGACAACACCCAAAGAGTTAGCGTGAGACGGTTAACCTGGTCGGCATGGATGGATGATCAAGGTACTTACTACAAAAGCAACTAGAGGAGGCTTATTTTCACCTGCATATGAGGTTAACACTGTAGATCCCACTTGTCTGGCATCTAACAGGATGTCCGGACATCAAGCACCAGAGCCTCAAAGATTCAAGTGTATTTAGCGTAACAACCATCGACCACGCATGCATAGCCGCATCTACTATCCCTTCCAGACCTTTATACTGCATTAGAGAAGCTGGTAATGAGGGCAGGGGGTGTCATGTCAACAGCTGCTGCCTGGACTGTGCTGTCAGCCAAGTTCACCACTGTCCTGATCACGCTGGCGCAGCCACAAGGTAGCTGCTAGATACACTGCCAACTTCTCTCGTAAAAGGAACCCTAGCAACGGCCATGGTTTAGGACCATATGTGCGGGTGTCTACAGCGCTGTGCTAGTCCACAAGCCTGTGCCAGATATATATACTGTGACCAAAATTGGGAGCGTGGCTGCGTCACTCCTTTCCCTCTTTAAGTCTGTATTTCTCGTGATTTTCGGTCCTATATCCTCCTTGGTGCTTAACAGGTAACAAATGGGAGCTAATTGAGCGCTTTGTTCACCCTCTTCTGACCTGTTGACCAACTCGAGAGGATGTAGGTCACGTCTGTAAGGGTACATACAGCACCAGCACCCTGAGCCGAACACCACAAAAGTGGAACGTTGTGCAGTCAAGCGCTGCACCGCTGCTAGTGGGCTTATAAACCTACACTGCTACTTCACGTACTGTGACACTGTCATCATGCTAGGTGAAGCGACGAGGAAGAACTAAATAAATGAAAGAACTAGGTATATCTATCAATTTCAAGCGACTTGCAGATTCGTGTATGAAAACGACCTTCAAGAGGAGCCTCAAAGAATACACAGTGGAGAATAGAAAATCTTAGCTCCTCGGTAGATGGTTGTCGTTTTAGTCTGGCCCTTTCGGTCACCGCCGTAAGGTGACAGGGGTGGTAGCTCAGTTGGTAGAGCGTTCGCTTCGCATCTAACACGGCAGCATGCGAAAGGTCCTGGGTTCGATTCCCTGCCACTCCAAAGCTATGTCTTTTTTCACTTACCTTTTTTTTTCCTAGTCGGCTTTCTTTATGATAAACCTCGAGAGCTCGCGAGGTCGAGCTTCCGTTCTAGAAGCCGACATTTAACTTACTCAGTGTGCTGAAATCTTCGCCGCACGAATGTATGCTCCCACCTTCGGTAGAGCCTGTGTACCAAGAACCCTGGCACCAAGCAACAAAGTCATAGTTTTACTACCACTTGATGCCAGATGAGTGGGCTGTCAGTATGAAGATCTTGATGAAACAAAGGAGTATAGCCTTTAGTCTTGCTTTCTGATGGCTACCTATACACAGTGGAGTTCCTATGGAGCCATGCTACCGAGCCGCAATTTTCCCCAGTACCAATTTCCAGGCAAACTCTCTTCTGCACAAACTTAATAACCACGCACTCTTTGTCGTCCCAGCTAGGATAATCCCATCGACACTAATGTCCATAGCCTCTAATTAATGACTAAGTCCCTGGTGAGAGGACATGGCAAAAATCCAGAAACTATTGTGTGAAATCTACCTGGTGGAGAGCCTAGACGGTCTATGCGGTTCGATGGCTTCAGAGCTTACGGATTTTCTTCCACAAACAGGAGATGGAAGTATCCAACTGCCATGAACTAGGCGTTTTCGTTGGCTTTATGGAGGAGAACTTGAACTTACTGTCGGATGGCAGGCGTCTAGAGGCCCAATATTGCTTTATCTGCAGCTCGTTCAATCCATACTTGACGACTAGTTCCTTCCACCAGGCGACGCCCCGGAGCGCCACGCTGTCTAGTCACAGCGGTAGATATAAATATAGATGCAAGGTCTATGGCGATGCCTAGATATGCCACATACTCACACGTATAAAGAGTGGTGGCACCCCGGTCCATCCGCGTTGTGTTAAATGTCTTTTCTGTAACCGTCCATGCTAACGCGGCTAACAGTAACTCCTTTGGCGCGATCTTGTTACGCGGGTAGGTTGACTCGGCCACTCAGCTAATAACATTCTATCCAACCTCAGCTCGACGTGTTTAGAATCATATTACCTACAATGCTAAATGGGGAGGTATTTGTTGAAATAGCTCTGGTGCATGAAGTTGGTGATTGTTGGGCTAAATACCTACTTACACACAGGTGCCCCACTCAGAGCATAACACAAGTCAGTTATACAGCCACACTGCCGTGCATTAATATATCAACTAGACATGGGTGCCTTGATTAAAATTTTCTTTCCATCTTCTTCCCCTCATCTTCTGAAACTCATTTTATGAGAGCTTTTTCTGACGGCAAGGGATATCAAATGGGGGTGTGGCTCAGTTGGTAGAGCGCTCGCTTAGCACCTACACATGGTTGCGAAAGGTCCTGGGTTCGATTCCCAGCTCCTCCACATTTTTTGTTTCTCATCTTTCACGATGCATCACTTTTTTAAATTGTTGTTTCGAGGTACGGTTGTCTTCATTATTATTATTATTATTATTATTATTATAGATATCCAAGCTCGAGCCAGCCATCTAAAAACGGCGTACCGGTCGCTTGATTGGATAAGAAGATGACGCAAACATGATTACTCGACAACGTCTCGTTTGGCCTTCGATCCCGGTAGCTGGTGTGGTATTGATCCCTTACGTCAAACGGAAAATCTTTTGCTACCCTCGACGAGTCCTTCCAGTAGCTTTGTCACCGTAGACCATTGCGGTGCGAATCGGAAGATCTCATCCAGTGCTGGAATCGTTCCCGGTTCGTTGGCATCTGCCCAGATACACACCACCCGACCGGTGATATTGCTTGAATGCACAGTGAACGGTCCATCTTCGTGAAGGTTGGAGAAATCTCTTAGCCGGAGTTCCATCCTAGATATACCGTCGGATGCTTGCTGGCCAGTCTCGATGCTGCCGGCGGGGGACAGACTAGACGAGCACATGTCGGCATCTCGCCATTCAAACTCAACCTCCCAGGCTGTATCCCAATCTCTCCTCCATAGCTTGATCTGGTCAATGCCGGTGGCCGGGATGTCTCCGAAGCGATAATCTAAACCGGCGCCGCCACGAACCGAGAAGTTCGAGACGGGGCGGTCAAACCGGATTTGGCAAGCCTTTGAGTTTGCCGCATCGATGGTCATTTTGGCCTTGTTGTCGCCATTACCTCGAGAAACGTTGAATGCCAGCCAATCTTGGATCGAGCCCATTGGGCGTAACTTCTCACCGCTAGTGAGGGCTTTGGTGATGTTCGGTAGCACCTCAGAACCATCGTACTCGCATAGCACAATCCCGTTGCGCGGCGGAGCTGTGATGCCGCACTGAATCGGCTTGCCCATAGAGGATGGAAGGGAAGGAATCATTTGTCGAACGTACTTCTCAATGCCACCGATTCGTACGACAGATGCGCCGGTATCGAGATCGATAGCATTCTGGAAGAATGCTTTGTAGCGGCTATTTGAGTTGAACGGAAAAGCAGCGAGATTGTAGATGAACGTAGCGAGGAAAATAAGGAGAAAGAATGTCGGCAACGGCCAGCTCAGTCGATGAACAAAAGGTGTCGTGGGCACTGCGAGCATGATGCTGAAAAGGGCAACAAAAAGGATAGGTGTTAGAACACTCGAGCCATCGCTGCCTGTCTGAGAGACCGAGGACCCCAGCAGGAGACCAATGTTGCAGATGAAGATGATCGTGGCCGGCGCTATCATTAGGAATTGCAGAAGCCATGAGCAGGATGGTGTATCCTCAAACCAGGCTTCATTTTCCCCGTGCTTGCCTCGCCATCGCGAAACTTCCCTCTTCGGTAATAGCTTTAGACGTTGGAGGATCGGCTCTCTGGAAATGCTGGGTTCCTCGCTAATCTGATTCCTGATGGCCTTATTACGGGGATTCTGCGTGTCATCGCCGCTGGCTCGATCTTCTGACACTGCGGGAAATCCGGTAGGGTCAAGAGACAACGCTGGGTCTAAGCTGGCAGATTGCTGGACAGCTTCCTCGTCTCTGAGGAGCATTTGGGCACCAACCGACCGAGGCGGTAGAAAGTACAGCTCCCCAAGAGTTATCAAAGCGGCCCCAAACATCAGGGTGTGGAAGATGACGAAGAAATAGCCGGCGCTGATTTTTGGTTTGCTCAAAAGATATGTCACTGCCACTAGAATGACCCAACTCAACGCATATAGCCACAGCACTGCGAAGCCACGCTGGAGAGCCGTGGATTTCGAGAGACTAGCACGACGACTGATAGCCCAGAAGGTAAAAATGAAGATAGATAGTGACATTGACCATCTGGAACATCATTAGCATCTCTCCCTTCGATGAGATAGTGATGGAGCGGGACTTGCATGCTGTATTCGCTGCTGTATATGATAAAGGGGTTTCCTTTTGCGATAATGAGCCCGGAGACGATCACCGCCAATATGGAGACGATAAGCGCAATTGGATACCGGAAAAGGCCATTCCACCCATTGACAACGGGCAATATGTTGTTTCTGCGTCGAGAAAACCGACCCGAGAAAAAATAGTACTTGTCCGCACGGATGAGGAAGAATGTCAATCCGCCTAGGGCCAGCGGGCTGATGACGAGCATCGCAACGGCCCAGCTGAACAACGACTTCAGAGTCATGACCACAAATGAGTAGCCGAATGTATCAAACCAGACTCCATCTGTCCCAGCGCCCTTATATGTGTCCTCCGCGGCATTCGACATTGCGCTCACTGTCTCGATGGCGCTGTTCATCATGTGCCACATGCTCGCGATGGAAGAGTGGCTGATATCATCTTGGTTGGTGTGGTACCTCGCGCGAGGACGATAGAAAGCAATATCAACGCCACGTTGGCCGTAGGCTTTTGTGAAGACGGTGTAATCAGTGTCACTCTGAATGAGACCCAGGCGAAAGCCGTCGGATGCGACGACCGTTCCGAACGGGGTAGACACACCCCGGTACGCGTCGACGACCTCCTTATCGGTGGCGCGGAAGAGAAGAGCTCGGCTGTTGGCACCGGCGCCCTCGAGATTTACAAAGGTGCGTGTGAACGGCAGGAGTGGACTGTAACCGAAGGCGCGGGAACCCCAGAGACCGTCCTCCTCGCCATTGTTGATGAGAGCGACGATTCCATGCTTCGGCTGCTGACCCGGCTGAGTGAAGTAGGAGACCATCTGGAGAATGCTCACCACCGCGATGCCATCGTCACTTGTCCCATATGCGGTTGATACCCTAGTGGCTTAGTTAGATTCTCGCATGATCAGCGCCGACTGCTGGGTAGGTATGCCTACGAGTCCATGTGTGCATTTACGAGCACTCCGCTGCCGGATGGAGATTTTCCTGTTTCCCACCACTCGCCTTCATCGTCCTCGCTTCCTCGAATATATATGGCCAAGTTGGTTCCTTCGAAGTAAGCGCCGAGGGCCTGCTGGCGACTGCATGATGAGCTCGCATTCTGCAAACGGTACATGGCCATGGTTACGTTCGAGATAGTGTCATCGAATACGGTGACTGCAGGACCGGTAGATCTCTTCCGGAGCTTCACCGGCGCGCTAGAATCTCGTAGCAATGGCGATGGACTCGTCACGGCTGAGGTTTGACTAGAAGGGAGTACCCCCCCTACGGAGCTGTTCGTCCATTCCACCTCGTTTCGGTCCAGGATGGTTTGGATGCGATCGAAAAGCCATGTTCGCAACTCCTCATTTCGGCGGCTTGGTAGTGGATGAAATTTGCTTGTCAGAGTTAGTAGATCGAACCAGGCTTCGGTAACATTGACACCGCGGAGCGGCTGGTCAAGGTTTTCCGGGGCGGGCGGGAGACGTTCGTGAACGATGATGGACGGTATCAAAAAGACGAGGTACGTCAAGATAGTCCACCCCGCCACCGGTAGCGACCCGAAGCCGAAAATATTAGACAGCTTCATTCTTATCCTGGCTCTGGCGTTTCTAAGAATTATGGCCTTCGTGGTAACGGCGAGGAACACGAAAGCCAGTAACTGTTCAAGGGATGTGATTGCTATAAGCAATGGCCTGCCGAAAGAGCGCAAGCTGGGCCAGGTCCGAGCAGCATTCTGTTTCCTCGTGATGTCGACCGACGTTGCATTCGGCGTCGAGCAAGTCGTAATCTAGCCTAATCGGTCGTTGATATTGCACAACCCATGGGGGCGCAACGAAGCCAAGACCTGTAAGCTGATCGGGGACCAGTCCTACCCTTACCTAATCCTAAGCTGCTTGGCGCTGTGCCAAGCCGGCTTGACGCACCGTAAAGAGAGTAAAGAGAGGACTTGATTTGTTCGGCTCGCAAAAACTTAGCTGATTCAGGAAGACAAACAAGGGGGGGCTGGTTCTCCTTCCTGCAGACCACATATCTCTGCCTAACCCGTACCTTGCGACCCGTCTTGGGGTGGTGTAAAGCCACAAATTTCTAACAGTATGGCAAAAGATAGATGCCCTCCTCATGCGGCAGGACTATCGTCCAAGCCCACTGTATTCTGATAGCACAACGCTTCCCAGGAAGCTACCTCGACACGTAATTGGTAATGCCATGTCAATTCCGAGTATTACCGATGGTGATTGTTGACTTTAAATACTAGAACAACATTGCTAGTACAATATATCGATATCAGAAACGTAGCGCCTGCTTACGGTCCCGAATATCGATGCCTCTCGAGCTCACTGTGTGTATGATGGTGTCCCCTGAAATGAATAAGTCGATCCAAGCTCTTCCACATGGATTCACGTTCCGACTCCGACATATGTGAGCCTCGCCCCTCGGGCTCCAACCAGGATGCGATCATCGCCCGTGAGCACTCGGATTTCAAAAGTAAAGTCAAAATGAGCCAAACAAAAAACATCAAGAGAAGAGCCACGGCTGTGAAGCTAGTAAACGTCGGACTGGCAAAGGGGACAGCAGTGGACTGCATACTAAACACACCAGCTGCAAGGGCAACTGGGTAGAAGAACTACATAGCGCCACTGTGAGTCGATAATCAACTCCAATTATGGCTTCGTCAGGCTCGTGAGAGGTACTTACGAGTGTAACTACTGTTACAACGCGGCCATAGTCGGCAGACTTCTGTTGTCGTGCCATGACTGCAGTTCGCTCGAGCGACAGCGACAACGCAATCTTATATATGCCCATCAGTGCGTGCTTGCGGAGCCTAAGTGCATGCAGCCGTATTCATTGCTTACCGCTTTCGCAAATTCAGCACAGTGGAATTCCAGGTGCTCTAGGTGCTTGTACACCAGGCGAAGCTCGTTGAAAGATCTCTCAGTCGCAGCAAGTCGACCACCGGTAGGGCCCAGCGCAAGGCCGGAGAGGACATAGTTTCTGAGATAGAGCAAATCGGCAGCAGAAAATTGGTTCCACACGAGAATCGTTTCATCAAGCGCGCCAAGCAGCTCGGCGAGAAGGCCCATGGTGCTGATCAGCCAGTTGTGGGATTCTTGGAGTTGGCCATCTAGCCTTGCCGGATTCTCTCCCGTAGCCCGCACCCAGTCGGCAGAGGAGCGGTGGGTCTTCGTCTGTGAAGTATTAGCGTAGTAGCTCCCCCAAGGTGAGTAACGCATTTGCCGGGGATAGCGGTTAGGACGATAGGAACAGTTTCGCTGTTGTCTGGAGGGAAAGAGTTCGTATAGTGGAGATGAGATAAAGTACTAACATATTCGTGAATCAGGTTCTTTAAGTGACACGCTATATTCCTCCACTCCTGCTCTACCTGGCGGCTACGTGTCTCGAGGATTGCTACAAAATAATCTCTCGGATCCCACAGTGGCGTGTTGGCATCATGCAGTCCGCCCACCAGCGGGTCCGCAAGGAACTCCGGCATGTAATCATTGCAGGCAGCTACACTCTGGGGTGTGTCTTCGCCGTCAAAGAATATGTCGTTAAACATATACGCAGTCCAATAAAATTCGTCCACGCCAGTGATAAGGCATGAAATACAGCATTGGTGTATATAACCTCCCTTCCCATCTCCGGGGCAAAGGAAGCTAAGGCTCTTGGATTCCCGAAGCGGAGGATCATCTCCTTCTCGGGGAAGGTTTCCAGAAGTGGGAGGATAGCTTCTCCAGGCATAGTGAGGGACTTGGAACCGGAGGGAAAGGCTAGAAGAAGGCCGGGCCTATGTTTAGTCAAACGTATTAGCGAGCTGAGCAGGAAACTGCTGGTAAATTGTTGTATAGTAGACAAAGGATAAGGGGGGTTGTGGAAAACCTACAGGAAAAGTAACACCGATATAAGTGTGAAGTGAGAAATGATTGTATATAGCCTCTTTCAAATCATTAAATTGAAGGCGAGATGCTGTCATTATTAGAGCGGCGACCGTCCATCGGTCTAGATCGGCAACATATCTGCCTAGTTAGTCAGCACCGGGATGCAAATAACAGTTGTGCGAGTATTTACACTAATCTTCTGTGCAAATCGAGTTCCTGGGTCTAGATATATCGCAGTTAAAACAGGTGTGGATATGGACTGTGCTCAGCTGCCGGCCGGGCATGAGAGGACGTAGCATGCTTACTGTTGCGAGAAGACGATAGAGCTGGTAGGCTGTATGAGGACCGCCTCCCGACCGAGTCTCGCCGGACGTGTTTCTTTCATCGACCCAGGCAACCAAGCGCTGTGGCCCTTCGTCTCTCCTGGACAAGAGGTTGTTTAGGCTGACTCTTGGGCACATTTGCGTCATTTCTGTCATCTGGAAGAGCGTCCTATCCGACTCCTCAGAGCTCAGGGTGAGATAACGGTAAGTAAAGGCAATGATGTCATCATCATCGTCAAAATCAATATTGTGCTCCCGGATCGTCTCGAAATAAGGCCTGCTTGAAGCAGCCGGTATGGCTCTTTTGGTCTTGGATCTTGAATTCAACATAACTCGTATTCGTGATGAGTAAACTG
This sequence comes from Thozetella sp. PMI_491, assembly GCA_021432635.1. Taxonomy (NCBI): domain Eukaryota; kingdom Fungi; phylum Ascomycota; class Sordariomycetes; order Chaetosphaeriales; family Chaetosphaeriaceae; genus Thozetella; species Thozetella sp. PMI_491. Next base: position 610,860 of record MU270028.1, read on the forward strand.
GTTCTACGCAAGTAAACTGAGGGGAGATACTCCTTCCTGGCGAAAATGTGCTTGACAACAGATGTGCTGGCACATCTGGACCGCCCTCGAGACGGATTTATCGCTATCTAACCGACCTACCAAGTTGCGCCATGTTTCAAGCCTAAACCCCCACCCCCAAGCCAACCCAACTGCGACGGGGGCTGCCAGTAGCAGCCGCCCAAGGGTGCTGCCCTAGCTCAATTACTGCTACAATATGCCCAACGGGCAGAGAGCAGCCAATAGTGTGGTTCGCGGCTATCCTTGGCTTCCCGCAGACCCAACACAGCCATATATATGCATGCCTACCGTAATCATGAATGTGCCAGTTTGGGCACGAGGGAAACCTCGCACAGCGCAGGATGCACACCTTTGGTGCGCACAGTTTGAACAGTGGAGCAGGCTAATCGCATTTGACTGGCCACATTCCTCTACGCACTTTCCTTGGTCAGCTTGAGCTTGGCGGATCATGGCAGGCTGGACTCACGCAGAACCACAAGACCACCATCTGTTCGCGTCTCTATGTTAGTATCATTTGTTCCCACTGACCGTCAGTTAGTGCGTGAAACGAGTGGCTTGAGGCAAAAGGCGTCAGAAATCTCGGTACCTTCCAAAAAAAGCCTCGCAGGCGTAGCGCAATTACAAGGCGGCCCTCTGAGCGGCCCCGGTGCGCTAATGGCGTCCGCGGGTGGTCCCTAACTGAGAAATGCGGAGAGAAGGCTACCCTAGTTCAGTGGCGATCCAGCGAGTAAAATCGAGATTAGCACTTACAGGGATGCCCGGCACCCTTGTTAGGTAGGGTTCGAGATTCAAGGCGGCACGGAAGCTAGCGAACGAGGACTCGTCTCGGGAATGACTGTTACTGGATATCTGGTTCTGGAAGGTTGCTTACAGGTCGTCTAGGCGGCATGATATCGGGCAATGTCGATAAATCTCTGTATGTTGCTGGTATCCTGTCTACGACGACCTTATTGATGATCGGGCTGTCCTCCCTGTATCGTGCCTTGCGGAAAAGAAGCGGCGACAAAATTCATCCTGGGCTGAGGCTGGGAGCGCGTGGAAAACGCGATGTGGGGCAAATAGGCATGAGTTAACACGAAACGACTGAGGAAGACGCGCGACGCGACGCGACGCGACGCGGCTCACCTCAATAGAGTAACCAATGCTAATTACTAGTGCTGCTGGTGTAGCTGAACAGCGCGCTAGCACTGGCAGGTAGGTAGCTCGGATGCAAATAAAAATTTAATCGCAATTCACATGGGCACCCAATCGGTGATGTCAGGTGCACAGACTATAGTTCTCTGCCATGTATCCGTTTACTTTCTACATCAGTGGCAGGAGTATTTGAGGAGACTGTCGCGCGAATCCGGAGACTCCCCGCAAGTCGCAGCCGCCTCCGCATGAGCGTCCTAATGCACCTAACACACGCAAGAGGCAGTCTATTGCATCCGAATTGAGAGACGCATTGGCAATACAGCATGCCCATCAGGAGTTCAATGCCAAGTATCGTCCATCTCTGGAGGTCATGCTCGAATGTTGCCAAGGGCTCGTCACGATGGACCCAGAGATGACACACATCAAAGTCGCCTACTCTGCCATCTAAGAATACCCTTTTCAAAACAGAGAAACACCCTTCCCCCAAGCTGAAGTACAAATGTCATTAAACTGTTTCAAGTACTTATGTTTCGAGGACTTCCAAGGCGGGCCATGGAGGACTGGAGGCGTTGTCAGCTCCTGGGCTTATGAGAATCCGTTCCTAGCTTATGTCGTCAAATGTTGGGGTTGGCATGCAAAACATATAGAGATTTATTCCAATGTTCAGGTAGCCCTGTGGGACTTGTTCAGTTCGAGCAATGCGACCGCGGTTGCGAATCAAGGACGGCAGTACTTAAAGGGCTATCGCGAGGAGTGTCTCAGCTTGACTCCGGTGCATCACGCCGCCCACTTTGGACTAGACTACACTGTGTGCGTTCTTCTGGACCGCGGCAGTTTCGGCGTCAATCAGGTATCAAGGATGGGTTCAACGGCCGTCATTCATGCCACAGCGAATGGCAGCCGTCGGCGGTCCACATGGCTGCCCGGGCCGAGAACCCTGCAGCTCTCAACGCGCCCTTACAAGCCCATGCCGTAGTTAACTTAATTGACTGCGAAGGCCTCACGCCACTGGATTACGCTCGGAGGAGCAGGAATCATGCGTCGGAGAGACTTTTGCTTGCTGCCGGCGCTACCGTGGGGATAGCGGAACCTGCCTAATGTTGTCCCATGTGTAATACCCTATCCCGATGGTATATGTACTATTTTCACTGTCCTATCATGAGGTGCCACAGCCTAGTGGTATATAATGAGAAGGGGAATCCACCACATTGTTGAGGTACCTTCCACAGTTATCTATGGAAATAGAGCACGGCGAATGGCTGATCTAAAAACAAGCCGGCTGCTATTGCTCTAAGATCTTTTAGCCTAGCTTTGCTTAGAATTCATTTAACATATTCAAAGCATCTTGCTCATGCGCCACGAGGTCTAGGTCATCGATGGCCTTTGATTGAGACCCCAGCGCTGCTCTGAGCTCGTCCGGATTGACATCGATAGGCTGCCCACACGCGATCTGACCCATTCTGCGGCTCGAGTCAATGACCTGTTGGCATCTGGGCAGTCGGACTGAGTCGTATGCACGGAATACGGCTTCAATTTCGTCGGCGGAGCGTATGGCTCGAAAGAGCACTGCAAGCACCATGGCGTCTTCAATAGCCATTCCGACGCCGAACCCCTGCCAAGGGGTTGTCGCATGGGCCGCATCGCCGACAATACAAACACGACCGTTAGCATAGGTAGGTGTGGCTTTGTGTTCCCACTGAGAATAACCCTGGGGATCCGGTTGGTCGAGTGTTAGCTGTAGTTTGGTTAGTTACGTTCCAGCTAGATGGAATGGCTGAAGTTTCACCTCGATTGCACCTTTCCCTATGGGCCCATCAAGCCAGTTCTGCAACACATCCGTTAGAAGCTCTCTCGTAAGAGCTCTCTTTCGATCTTTGGGGAAGTCTGTCTCCACTGTCGATATGACGCATTGCACCATTGTCCTATCCTCCAAAACGTCGTGCATGATGAAGGCTTTATCCCCAACCCAACTGTACTGCCGATCGAGCTGGAAATGCTCCTTTCCGAGCGTTTTTACAGCTTTATCAAATGGCACCAGAACTCTTGAGTCCCAGAATCCGGCAGGAGTCGCAGCATACTTCTCGGCAGATTCTTGAAGGACGTATCCGCGCACGGAGCTGAAGATGCCATCGGCACCGATAACAGCTTCAAAGGAATTAGTTGTTCAGTCTTGGAACGTGACCTCCACTCCATTTTGAGTCTCTTTGATTCCAATTAGCTTCTTGCCGGCGTGTAACGATTCTTTGGGCAGCGGGGCCAGTAGTTCGCGTAGGAACGATGCGCGATGGAGCACCTGGTCTCTTTCCCCTTCGGACGGGCTTTCTCCAAAGTCAATCACCAGTGTTCCGGCTTTTGGGCCTGATCCCTGAATCACGATCAGCCTATGCACGGCGCTGTGATCTAACAGGCATCGAAGGACGGCGTACTATAACGGCGCGAGTCGAGTTTAGGGGGACAGCTCCTGCTCTCTCCAGCAGCTGCGGCGCCGAAGGGATGGCGCGTCCTAGCGCTCGCTGAGTATCTGTTGACAATCCTAACGCGGCACCCCGTTCCGAAAACTCAGGTGCGGACTCGTAGATATGGATCTCCAGATGGGGAATCTGGACGAGGGCATTTGCGATGGTGGCTCCGGCGAGCCCCCCGCCAACAATAGCGAGTCGAATCCGCGCTTCGCCTTCCATGGTCGATCTGTGCAGGAACAAGGGCGCACCTGTAACGATTTCTTTACCAGCGTTGATCGAGGCGGGACTATGAATTCAAGGGAAGCGAAGGCTGCGCCTTTTGCTGCCGGAAAAATGCACAGGGTCCGAAATGTTGGCAGTCTAAAAGCCGTAAAGGCGAAGGCCTGCTGCGGCCGCTCTCGGTGTGATCGGTTAAATATATCTCTAGCCTGTTAGTTGTGTTAAAATGCACGCCGGGCAGGGCCTGGTCGCACAGCAGAAGGACTTTGACCCGGCAATGGCGCCTTTTCGGCCATCTCAGCACTCACACCAAAGGCCCTGTGGTTGAGCACACCGAACGCCCAGGAACCAACAACCCTTTGTTTAGTCTTTTCCCCACCATGTTCTAAGCGTCTGCTTACCATGGTCTTGGAAATGCCGTCAATACCCCCTATTCCGATACCCCTATCCGCGATCCTGGCACAGGTTTTCTGGGGCCCCGGATATTCCATATATTGAACAGAGTTTACTACTAACTATCCGGGGGAGGTGTCAACCGAGGAGCATAGCCTTTACTCAATTGTCTAAGGTATACTTTGACGCAGCCCACTAGACGGCCTGCGCGTGAGCTAACTGTTACCTCGCCCGACATATTTCCATACATAGGCTTGTACTACTATCTAGTATCGCATTTACGCTCTTGTATTCACTAAAAGGCGGGTAAGGGATGTCGCTATTCTCATATCCCCACACCCATTATGTCAGCGAATGAGTTCGTCGCTAGAAGCCGCCTTCGGCCTACCGACAACAGAAACTTGGCTGAGGGAGCCTGCCGCATTGATACCGAGCCACCCTGCACCACGTGCCGGCACCTAAACGTCGAATGCAGCTTCGAGGGCCCACCTGCCAAAAGGAGAGAGCCGCGCCCTACCTCGGCGGACGCATCTCAGGGCCAGGATACTTTACCCAGGGGCCGGAGACGATACTGCCAGAAACTACAATATTTGCCGACGATGTCGAAGGAAGTCCATGCGTGCGACATGGATCCATGGGGAGGGTCATGGCAGACATGGAAACGCCGTCAGGCGGTTCAGCATCCGTCCCGGCCCACGAGTTTCGGTCGATCGTATCGGAGAAACCGCCCCTGGAGACAATACCTACTCGGTATATTGCCTTTCCCGAGCAGTTTGATCGAGAAGATCTTGCTTGGCAGGAGATGCTGGTAAATCGGGTTCCGTCAGCGTCCAGCCTGATGAGACCTGGCGCTGCGCCAGATATGCCCTCTCCGTCATCGGATCCAGTCAGGTCCCTCGATGATACGGACGGATTCTTGGCCCAATACTTTGGGCTCTCGGGAGAGACAGATCCATATCTCATCCGACATTTTCGTTTTGCGTCCGAGAGTGACTGCCGCTTCTTCAAGGTGCACTTCCGTCGCGTCGCTGCCGAGTGGAATGACCTCGAGTCCGCGGTGCCAGTCCACTTCATGACCAGCTCTGACAAATTAGGGAACCTGATGAAAGCGGAGACCACCTTGCAGCCGGAATATTAGCCCAAGAAAGCACGAGCCGAGCTCGATGATCTTGTCAGCCCAGTGGATGGCTGCCGACTAGTCAGCCTGCAAAGTCCAATCTTAGATTGTATGCCTTCGCGCTCAAGGATGATGACTGATTAGACTTTTGCGATTTGTGCGTCCGAGCCTGCCAGTTATCTCCCGTACTCGGCTTGGAATAGCGACTCCATCACAAATTGTCGACACCAGCACTTTGTTAGACATCCCCTTCCACCTTCTGGCAGCCATCTACGCCATCTCGATTCAGTTTTGCCACTTAGACTCGGACCTGTGTGTATCGAATGTCTACGTCAAGCCCCCGAAGCGCCGGCAGCACTCAACGGCTAGATTCGGAGGCGACAACGATGAACTTGCGGGCACAAAGGTAGTTGTTATGGCGTTGATTCTTGTGGTGGGGGAGATCCCCCACCAAAACTAAGCCAAGTAGTACTCGGTCTGTGGCTTGCGCCACCGCCACCGCCACAGCGGCCGTGATGTCCCCCACGAGATGTATTTACCTAGGTACCTACCTTGGGTAGGTAGGTAAAAGCAGTGGTTTGGTGATGCGACAGTATGTTCTATACAGGGGTATCTAGGGTCGTGGGGTTGTTGTGGTTGTCGTCATATGGAAAGATCGTCTGCGGTCCCTCTTCCGGAGGGCCTTGAAAGACAATGACTCCATCGGGAGTCTTCTGGATTTGGTCCTTGCACATCGTCATTTCGTTGTGAGTAGCGAGAAACTCCATACCCTTCAGGACCGAGTGCTTGACTGTTACCTGGTTAGGATAGACGGTGTAGACTAGCTGAGGCCTTTTGGTGCGCTACTGTGGAACGCGGTTTACCTGAACCACACATAATTTAACAGGTTTGATGGGAAGGAAAGGGACCAAGATGTATTCCTAAACCGGTTCTCCCTTACGACAGATTCGACGGACATTATTGCCGTTAGGGCTGTAGTTAACTCTGGCGTCAAGCATCTATCCGTGTCTAGCTTTATCAAGCTTTTTCTTTAGTCTAGTAGAGATTCTTCTAAAGGCTAAGCACTAAAGAGTGTATACTGCTAGGAAGTTCGGGGTCCTTCCCTGACGGAGGGGGTTATTAATGTGTGATTGATAGATGTGTTGCTGCGAGTTGTGCAGGCTGATATCGCATTTGCGAATGGACTGTTCTAGGAAGTGAACGACGATGGTTGGTGTGTTTCCTGGTTAATCCACTGTATGACGAGGGCTAGGAAATACCGCTGTTCTCCTAGCTCTAAGTGTAAGCGTGTAGTGTAGGTCGCGTGGAAAATGTCAGTAGGAATGAGTTATAGTCCGTCGGACAGTATGACATATTTGTCACCGATGCTGCCTTCCCCCGTATACCATGATTGTACTTGTCCGTTTGGCATACTCACAAATCTTACGGGATCTATACTGTCTTCTAATTTTAAAACTTGTCCCACCGGGGCAGCCAACTTGTCGACAGTATGTTCAGGCTTGAGAAAGGACTTTTTCGGGTGGTAGGATTAACGGCGGTGGTGGTAGAGATGAACGGCTGGGTGTCGGGGAAGCGGTCGAAAAGCGCTAATGGCAAGACAAATAGAAAAGAGATCGAAGTCAAGGAGAAGAGGAGGTAAAGTGAAGGTGGTGGGAAGCAAAAGCCTTTCCTGGGTCTCTCTAAAAAGGTGAGAGACCAGTGGTAGTAAAAAGTGGTGGTAAAATTTAATGGTGAGAAATCGTCAACCAAGTCAGAAGTCGTTCACACGCCACCAGGCCCACCCCCCTTCTCAATTTCTTCTCTTGTTTAGCTCCTCTCTCATAAGTTTATTGTACTCTAGATTTAACTCCTCCTCATTATCCTCTATCCCCTGTTCCATCTCCTATATTGTCTTAATGGACTGACCCCTATCGAGAGGTGTAACCCTCCTCAAATACTCCTGCCTTGCCACATAGTTCAAACTATTCACATGGGCTTTTCTAACCTAACTTCTCGTCGTAGGTTCAATAACATTCACTCACATCTAATCCCTGGCGGACCACTTCTCAAGGTCTTGTCTATCTAGGATAGAAGACGGGTGCCCGCATGTCGCCTTCACACCCCCACCAGCTCGACAAAGGTTTAGTTTGAGGTCTCGTGATTCCAGAACACGCTCCCACATCACCAGGGTGCCATCGGGAAAAATGGCTTCTCCGTCCTCCCGATTATCTCCTGACCTCCGTACTTCATGCTGTCGAGTCCACCTCATATCCTCACGGGTGTCCATTGTGCGTTCATAGAGGTCCTCGGGGTTCACCTGTCCGTTGATAACCGCTGTCACCCATTGGTCTCGGCTATCCCGGGAACTTCTAGTGCTGAAGGCCATATGATAGACCTTTATATCCTTGAGCTCGTGACCATTTCTTCAACTGTTTCTGACAAGCCTGACTATCTTTTCTACCAGTCCTGTCGACCATGGACTATACACCGGCCCGTGTGTGATTTGTGTGCCCCTCCTCTTGAAGTGTTCTTTTACTGCTCAAGCCCGGAAATAACTGGCAATGTCCGAGTAGACTTACTTTGGGTAGCTAAGGATGGCAGTGTCCCTCTTCCAGCTCGACAGGACGACTCCGGCAGTCGGTTCGGTGGTCACATGTATAAAGACGAACGTTGAATGGTAGTCGGTGATGCCGAGTCACTTGAGACAGACAGTACCAGGTTCGACTTTCTCTATCTTCCTCAGCTCGCATGTATTGCGTCCGACATCTACTGGAAATTTTAGTACATCCTCAAGCGAACAAGGCAGCTGCACTCCCAACTGCTAACATATCCAGCACCCTAAGGGCTTCGAGCAGACTCGCCTCTGACTTTCATCAATCTCTCAATGCCGCCCGCCCGCTTAGAGCACGGCTGGCAGAGTGGTATACCTCGCTCCCCCAACGATTTAAGATTCGGCGTAGCCCACATGATGCCGTTCCCTGCAGCCGCCCCGACGCTGACACGCCTGCCTACTTGCGACTGGCCTATTTAACACTAGAACTGTTTATATACAGGGCGATGCTGCGCTCTCTTGGGGGCGTAGTTCCGCCGGAAGCATCAGAAGTATCTGTCGGGATGGACCTTCACTCCCAATTTGCCGGGCGCATTGAGTCTTCGATGGCTAGCAGTACAGGCCCAGCAGTAGAAGCCGTCTTGATGGCGGCGGAGAATTGCGCAAGGGTGATAACCAACTGCGCCGAGACGCTGACCTCGCGAGATTTCACTTCGTTTTGGTTTGCCTGTAGGTTCTCCGTCCCCGGCAGCGAAATTATTGCATGCATTGGTTCACATGACTTGACTCTCGGTATGTCTAGGGACCCGTGTTTGCTTCGCGACCATGTCCAACTTTGCCGTCACTCTTTTCATCCAAGCACCCAATAGGGTACATGCACAGAGGGCAAGACGGCTGGTAGATGAATGGGTGGATACCCTCCGCGCCCACAGCCAGACTTTCAGCGGCATGAGGCTAGGCCTGCCGCGTCTCAATGCTATGCATTGGGTCGGGTTGCATAGTTGATGCCAGCGCCGGGTGGGCAGCGGAATTAAGGGATAGCAGCGCCACCAGTGGTGGCAAGGGTTTGTTTTGTAGGCTTCACACGGGTTTGAACGATACGAGTGTAAGACGCGAATTCCCTGGCATGCATCAATGAGTATAACGAGCTACTATTACAGGCGACTCGTCTAGACTATTGTAGATAATTCCCCGCCTACCTTCCTCCGTAAATGATCATCGTATAAGAGAACCGCATTCAGAAGAGCTTCAGCTCCGTTGTCACTGTGGCTAAAGTTAGCTATCGAATTCGGTAACTTTCCGGACTATAGTATGAACGAAGCATACCAATCTTCTTCAGTTGTAAACTCGGAAGGATTGTGGCTTACGCCTCCTTGGGATGGGACAAATATCATGGCGGTCGGCGTGACCGTCGCGGTCTCGGCACTATCGTGCCCGGCGTAGCTCTCGAGGTCAGACACGAGGGACTCAGATCCGACAGTTCGTATGGAAGCCTCGCGAGCGCATTGGCGTGCTCTCTGGTCAAAACGGACGCTCTTCTTATGCCACGTACGTTCCATGGACGTGCGGATTCCAGGGCGGTCCTCTCCAAGCTGGTTCAGATGCGTTCTTAGCTCGCTCTCAATGGTGTCTAGCACAAGCTCGCTGGAATGCCGCAGGTCGAGCGTGCAGAAACCACTCCCGGGCACGGTATTTGTGCTATTCGTGTCGACTCTCAGCATTCCCACAGTCCCGAACGCATCTTCTCGCCGTGCGAGCTCTTCCGTCTTGAGGACAAAGGTGGCCAATGCGGTGAGGGCGTCTGCCCGCTGTGACATGGGGGTTGCACCCGCGTGCGCTTCTCTCCCCTTGCACCGGATCTCATACCAACGCATGCCCTGGACGCCCTGGACGACGGCTAACTTCCTGTTCGTTTTCTCCAGCCGCGGACCTTGTTCTATATGTAGCTCAAAATGGGCAGAAAGCGGGTTCTCTCGGTACGAACAGGGCGTAGAACCCAGATAACCAATTCGCTTCAACTCGCTGCCCATATTAACTGTCAGGTTTGTGAGATCCGCCAAACTATGTCCTGCTGCGAGCTCTTCGGCACCGCACCAAACCCCAGATCCCGTGCACATTCTGGGAAATCGCGAGCCTTCTCTAAGGTGTATATAGTTAGCTAGTATGTTTGTACCGCTCCCGACGCTATCCTCTCCGGCCAACCTACTCATTTGTCCAGTCGATAGCAGCCAACGGGGCGTATGTCTTGATCCCAACCGCCTTGATCGTTCTTAGCACCTCCAGTGCTGCAACAACGCCGAGAATTCCGTCGAAGCGCCCTCCAGCCGGCTGCGAGTCCAGATGACTGCCCATCCCGATGGGCGGCAAGGTGTTGTTTTCGCCGGGGAGAACGGCAAAAATGTTGCCCATCTGGTCTATTTTGACGTCGCACCCCAGAGCCTTGGCTTCCGCCACGAACCAGTCTCGCACTTTGCGATCATCATCAGTTAAGGACTCGCGACAGAGACCAATGTGCTCGCCAGCTTCGAGGCGGCCCCATAGGGATGTGTGTTGGATTGCGGCCCACACGTGCGGCCTAGGACTTAGAGTTACCGACATAATAGCGTGTCAAGGAGGGGGGCAGTGTAGTCGCATAAACAAGGTTAGAGATGAATGCACTATTCCCTGCTCATCTTATGATTGGGACGATTGCCGCTATAGAACTAACGGATCGACGACCCTGTTGCATCACTGATCGGAGGTCAAGATGGAGTACGTTGAGTTGCCCGATAGATGCTGTCGTCTTGCCCGCGGGGTTATCATCGGCAAACCGCGAGATAAGGCCCGAACCCGGAGCGTGGGACTGTACCCCGCCTCCGGTGCCACGCTCAGCTTTCCCCCGAACTAGCTCTAAGGCCGACTGTACCCAGGTCGAACGGCCAGCGCTCGAGATGCCCGTGAAACTCTTGGGGGATAACAAGCCTTAGCGCAAGAAATGGGGGGCAGCTCTTGTGTCTCTCCCTCCGCTTCGGGCAGCTAGTTCAGGGTTGCATGCCTGACAAACCTCTAATTCATTTTAGGCGGCCGGTGGTAGCATTAGGACACCGCCCAATGGATGGTAACTAGCCGACTAAGAGGACAAAGGCTATTTGAGCGGCTGCTCGCCCCTCAAGCTGTTTCCAATGGCCCGAGACATACATTTCCAACGAGAGCAGCCATGAATGCTTTCTAGCTCGAGCGAACGGCGTGGCGAGCAAGGTGTTCTTTTCGCTCTTTTCTATTCACACGAATCGATCGCGTCTACGAAGAGACGTATGGCTCCTCCCGCATCTTATCTGCGGCAGCCGTCGTTGACAATGCGGTCCTCCATACACCTCGATCAGGACTCTCTGCTCGGGATTGTCACCATCGACATCTCTATAGGATGCGAAATTTTGACCGTACCGGGCCCACGATCTTAGTTCGAGAACCTTAGGGGAGATTTTCTCAGTCAAACGTGCCCCCTCCCCTTCAGATACACTATTGGCAGGCGACTCCGAATGGTTGGCAGACTTGGCCCCCATGCAACGCCCGCCACCAAGCCTTTACGCAAGGTCATTTAGGCGGTGTCCGTTGAAGGTGCGCCTCAGTAGCAAATGCACATTAGCTCAAGTCTTGGCGTCGCTGGCCGAAACCCGACCCCCCTCGCCTATGGCTCAGCACCGGGGTGATAGGGCAGAGCACCAGTGCACCAGCACTTCACCGAGCAAGCGAAGCCACAGTTAGATCTCTCCTGGAATCCAGTGTAACAAGAAGAGAGACCATGCTATGGGTAGAGGCGGCTGACAGCATGCAAGTAAGACTTCAGAATACTACTAAGATGCGAGGCATCTACGCCAAGTGCCTTGACTTGATAGTGATACTTTCAGCCGCCGCCGCTCTAACCAATAACCGTAGCACCTCTAGGTCCTGTCACTTTTGTGCTACGGAGCTATGGATGCTGGCTGCGGCTGAGAATGCAGCAGCTTGGCTTGACGCTGAGAAATTATTGGGCGAGGATGAGTCGCCGAGCCGTGTGGTAGCGTTGCATTCCTTCCCCGTTGCCAAAGTGTGCATGAATAACTGTAGCCGACCAAGTCACAATTGGCTCTGCCGCAGTGGCTGCATGTTGGCTACTGATACCGTGCCGCACCTCAGCCCTGGATGCTAGTGTGTATTGCCATGGAACGCCTACACATTGCAATTATCGAGCATCTGGCAAAAGAACAACTAATTGGATACATATAATGGCAGAGAGGGAGTTCCGCAGCTCTTCTATAGCTGGTGATGAGCAGGCGAGCCCCCAGCGTGGCTGCGGGGGCTGGTGTTATTACCGCAAAGCCGGGTAGCTCAGGCGGCCCAGTCTCGTCCCTCTGAAGAAACAGGCTCTTAGAGCGGCAACGGGTTCTATAATCTCGCGGCTTAAGCCTAGGTTGGACCCGTAAACGGATCGTCTCATTCGTCCTAAGTGCCCATAAGCTGCCATTACACAAGAACATATTGGGGTCTAGAGCCTGCAGCACGCATCTGCCATCTACTCAGCGGATCTATAAAGTTATTAAATATTATATAACTAAGTGTGCTACATTTCGCCAAATTGTGCCCGTTGTGGCGCAATATTCCGTTGGATTGGCCGAAGACCGGCAGTACCACCATTCGTGCATATACACGCGCAGCGCATCTTGACTAACCGATTATATTTATTGCGTTCCATTTACCGCATCACTTTATCTCCTCACCGGAAGAGATATATGCGAAGATACCCTCATCTAGCCGTTAACGGTGTAAACTAGAGACTGGTGAGCTCAAATCGTCGAATGCCAGCTTCTATATTTTCCGCAACACGAATATGGAGAAAACTATAGAACACCTCGAAGTTCGGATTGGTACTGAACAGGGCATAGAGTTAGATTACCTACCTTTACCTGGGGCAGCTACCTCCAGCACCGACCATCTCCTTACTCCAGACCAGCCCGACAACTCATCTACGGAACCTTCCAGGCGCGATAGCTCCGGGGACGTAAACAACGGGACATTGGAAACGGCTAGCCGCCACAACCCAAGAAGAATTTCGCCAGACTCAACCCAGGAGAGGGACTTACCCGATCGAGTTCCCAATTATGAACCGGTCGCTCTCCGATGGTTCTACCATCTTATCTTACTAGCCTCTATCGGGGGTCTCATCGGATTTCTGGAATACATTGGCCGTGTATACCCTGAGCCATTCTTCGAGGCTATCCCGGCCCATGGGGATAATATCAACGTGCAGGAGATGCGTGAAACATCGAGTAGCAAAGTTGTACAGGCCACTGGGGCTTTGGCACCGTCAGAGCAACATTCGGGCAACGTGCTTGTAGCCGAACCAGAGCCACGGCCACCGGAGAGCAGTTACCCGCAGCCAGCCCTTGCTACTTGGCTTGCTTGGACTAATGATGTGGTCTGGACAGACTACTGCGATAACGATGGCTATGTTACCACCAATATTGGCATCTTCTTGTATTACACGGACGATCAGTCGTGGTGCCCGGTCATTCTGAGCAGATCACCCACGCGGCCGGATCTGGACATATATGCATATGGGAACGCGCCCATACCATATGGGTTTGGAGGAGCTGGTGCATCTCCAGATAGAGAGTGCGAGAATATTTGGGATTTACTGTACAACTTGAACCGCGGAGCCAATATCCGAACAGTATCGGAGAGCTGCGGTACCATGGACGATATTTACTGGGAGCCATTCGGCAGACCGGCGACACCGCCCGCGACGTTTCCTTGGCCAACGCCTTCTGTCGACCCAGCCCTGGGCATTATCTTCCCCGAGTTAATCTACACCCCAGGACCCGGGGTAGGGCCTGTTACAGGATATTTCTGGCCTATGTCCAACCAAGCGGTCAGCTATATAACCACATCAACGATAATACCCTTTGCGAAACCTACTCTTGTGTCGACAATACTTCCTCCCACAAGTATCTCTACAAGTGATATTGCCTCTAGTACTTTTCAGGAGTCAACAGCGAATCCAGCGAACATGGGATCATCTACCTCGAGTTGGCCGTCGTCTGGGACTAAAGTCAGCGCCAAAGACACAACCACTGAGATAAGCCAGCGGCTTTCAGGAACAAAAGGAGACTTTCTAAGCGCATCAGGGCGCCTCAAAGACACTGCACTGGCAGCGACAATAAACGTTGCACTGGAAACTAAGACAAGCATTCGAGGCACAGCTGTCGAGACGCTAATCGCATCGGTGTCGGGCCAACTAGTCCCAGCCCAAAAGGCAGCTGGACTTACGACGATCCATTCTCTTCCGCTAGCTGAACCCACTTTTCCTTCGTCGACACAACAACCAGAAACCACGGAGTTGTCCACCGCTAGTATACCCAACAATCTTCCAGGAAGTCTCGTTGGATCATCAGGCTCCACAGGACTGCCAACCCAAACTCTCCTTGGTGCAGTCAACACTGCAATAATTGGGGTTGGATCGTCGAACACAGCGGTAATAGCCTTCAAAACTTCAGCACCGACGGTGGCAACGGCCTTTGCGCATCGCACACTGCTAACCAGCATCAGCCGTGGCATTGGAGATCCGCCGGCCCAAGGCGAGAATGCTTCTCCTTTTACCGCTGTGGGAAGACTTGATGTCACTGGTACAACTTCTACGTCCCCTAGTTCTACTTCTATGGCTCTTCTTCCTGGGATTATCCCGCCTTCGGGACAGCGAGCATTCAGTCAGCTAACTGAAGGCGAATACCTGCTTGCCTCACTCGTACCTTTGTTTCTCAGTACTATATTCTCGATCCTGGTCCAAATATTCAGTAGTAACCTCAAGGCCATCCTTCCATTTCTAGCCATGAGCACCCCTCAAGGAGCTGTGGCAGCGGACTCGCTTTGTATGACGCGGCACGGTCTTCTAGACCCGCTGCGGAGCCTTCGCTTCCTGTACCGGTACAAAGAATCGTTGCCCCTGCTTGTGGAACTCATTTCGTTGCTTTCCATACTGGTGGTTCCCCTCTCGAGCGAAACGATTCGAGTGGAATTCTTACGGTTTCGTTCTACGGACAAGAGGTTCGCGGTTGGCCTACGAAAATTAGTCGGTCCCACCCGAGCCATGGAGGGTCTTTTGGGAGGAATTGCAATCATGATTATTGCAATTTCTATCTTGCTTTCCCGTCGGCGGACAGGAATCGCTAGCAATCCCTGGTGCATCGCAACGATGGCTTCCCTCCTACCGCAACGGGAGGTTAGGGATCTCCTGCTCTCAATACCTCCCTCTATTGGTGGCTCATACATCCACCGAAAAGAAATTTTAAAGCTTCTTGGGGATAGGCGGTTCGTGTTGCGCTACTATCCTAGTCAAGACATTGAAGCCACAGGCGACTATGGGGTCGGCGTTTGGAACTCCGACGCCATGTTGCCGGCGGCATTGGCGCAGAAGGCGATACTGACAAAGAGGGTGGCTCCAAGATCGTTTCTCAAAAGCTCTTCCGAGACGCTCGATATTACTGTTCGGATTCTATGCTTGGTGTTTACAGTTGGTCTCTTGATTGTAGTGCTCTACTACGAAAACACCATCTTGGATACGCCTTTCGAGGCTTTTATGGACAGCCAGTCATTTGGTGTCCGTTTCACGTTCACCGCATTTGGAGTTCTCATCAACTTGTTCTGGGAACACTACTTCTCAGGTAAATTTCTCACTTGACTTTTGAACCTCGGGTATCCCTAACACATGACGGAAGTGACCTCGATGTACTATACCTTTTGGCGCCTCTCCCAACGCGCATGCCCAGCAAGCGAATCTATTTTGCTGACGCAGCCGACAACGGTATACTCATGCATCGTCAAGGCAGCGAGGAAGTTGGATTTCTTCCTCGCCGCTGTTGCTTCTGCCGGCATTCTTTCCAAGTTTACGCCCCTCCTCCTCTCTACTGTGCCATTCCGCGACACTATCACTTGGAAGATACACGAGGCCGGCACTTGGGCTTCCGTTGCCATCCTAAGTTACATGACTGTAGTCATCATAGGATCATTCACTGTCAAGAAGCCGTTCATGCCTGTAGAGCCGAGCACTGTGGCTGGGTACATGTACTACGTGTGCGACTCACACATGCTGCGGGATTTCGAGGGTTTCCACACGCTTAGTATTACAGATAAAAACAGACTCCTACACGCTTGGGGGAGGTCATATAAGCTGGGTAGCACACTTGGGATATCAGGGCGGTGGAGGATAGGAGTTGACTATGTTAAACCGACGTGGCCGGGTGCCGTAGCTTGTGGAGAGGTGGGTAAGTAAGTCCCTAGGTAGATAACGATGCACTGAGCTCACTTCTCGTAAAGCCGGGATCACAAGTACTTCTAGGCAGATATTTCCTCATTTTACAAGCTATATTCATATAATGCATCCATCCATTAAGTGAAACCCTAACTTTATTTAACAAAGGAGGCACATTTCGAAACTTACGCCTACCTACGTATATCTGGAATAGCATTCCAGTTTCGCTTGACAGCAGCCTGGATTGTCTCATTGCTGATTCCAAGATGGAAGAGTCCGAAACTCGAACAGAGCCGGCGAGAACTACAATAGCTTGCGTCTCTTACAGGAACTGAACTTCTGCAGGGCTGCTGGAAACCTCACATTGGAGCCCGGCACGTTATCGTTACGTCACGTAGACGGAAAGAATCTGCAGCGGATATGGCTCGTTACTGGAAAGTGGTCCAACATCACCGAGTGGTCATGAGCTGGACCAATTAGATACTTGACAGAACCTAGACTTTACTCATCTCCAGGAGAGTAGCTACAGAACCAATAAGAACACATTATCCATCATATTTGTCAATCCTGTTCCCTTTATAGTAGCTTCATTACCTTCAATTCACTATCACTTGATTAGGCACCTGTGCTGAATGACCTCCTCAACTATTTCTGTGATAGCCTCCTCAACTAGCGCTACTAGAGCACTGAATTCTCGCTTTTGGTATTATTGCCACGGCCGCCATAGTTTTAGCCCCGCATAAGTTTTAGCTTGGGCGCTCGACCGGTGATGGTATCGTATATTCGAGCCGGCGTGTGATTTGTGTCGTAGCTCCTGGCTATTTCATTCTTCGGGCCGGAAGCCATGAGGTCGTGGTCTTTCGGGCTCTAGACTACTTGAAAACACCCCACAGAGAGAGAGAGAGCAAACGAGAACTGGCAAGTGGCTAGTATGCTGTGCCCGAGGATGCAGTACTGCGGCTCTTGCCGGGCTTCAACGACTCTTCCGCGTCGTTGCTGAACGGTGTGGTGCCGGACGGGAAGAACAGTCTCTTCGAATACGATGAAATTGCCGAGGGATACTCGGGCGCAGACGGTAGAGGAAGGCTAGGAACCGGTATATCGGAAGATTTGTGGAATTTGTGGAAATTGAATCGCATTACCATCGAATTTCCCGTGCGGAAGGCTGAACTCTGCCGCGGGGTGATTTCTTTTGTACTTTCGTCGTCGTTGCTGTCGGGGAGATAGCTATCTCGCTTTCTTCTCCTCAGTCTCGTGATTAATATGTAAGTCACGGCACTCAGAAGAATAGAGAACAGAGCAACACCAATAGCGATAGCCGCTACTTGTCCAGGAGTAAGGGTAAACCGTCCTGTTTGAATGACTGAAAGAGATTGCCCCTGCGCCGGCGTCGGTGCAACAGCAAAAGCCAAGGACGCTGTCCCCTATGGAAAGATTAGTATCCTAGAATCTTCTCCTGGTAGCTCTTCTAAATTTTACCTGTACAGAATCCATGTTCGCTTGCATCAGCCTCAAACTTGAACTCAGTCTCGCCACATCGCTGATGGAGGCTGCTGATACACTCGCAAATGCGTCGCTCGCCGTCGACAATTGTAACTGGACAACACTCGCACTCTGATTGAGGGCGTCGATCATTGAAGAGGCTGAGTCTTGCGCCGCCTTTATGCCATCAGACGCAGAAGCCGACGCTTGTTGGAGCTGTTTAGAGAACGTAGCATTGAGTGCGATAATTGTCCTCGAGATCTCGACAGTTGCCTTGTCTACGGAAGCGAGAACAAGGTTCGAGCAATCTTGCGGGCTATTCTGCCGTAGCGCGAGCGGGTTTGGAGGGGGGGTGATGAGGACATTGGGAGGGGATACCGGGCTCGACATTGTTGACTCGAGAGCGATGGTATTGACGACGAAGGGTGCTGACCAATTTTTGACAAGATATGCACCAAGACTTCTAGCGCTTTGGTGACATCGCTCAGGCGAGAATTACCGTACTCTAGCTCGTTATCTAGGGCAAGTAGTCAGCCATTTAAAGCCAATCCTGTTGGAACAGTAGATTCGCAGCGCTCGCTCGCTGTGGATATGGGAGCTGGAAGCTCCATGGGAGCCACGTGGGGAGCAACCACGTGATCAAGATGGAAGCTATTTAAGAGCTCTCTGGAGCTCCTAGACTGCTTTCCACCATACACACAAGACCAGACCAACAGTATGAACCAGTTTTAGCCCTTTGTTTTACCCCATGAATGGGATCCCAGTATTGAACCAACAAATCCAAATATTGAGTGTGTCACTTACCTCTAGTGGCTGTCGTTTGCTTTTCGGTGTTTATGTGTTGCTAGGAAATCTTGATGACTTGAGCAGGAAAGGCAGAGCCGGGGCAGAATCACACACATACAAACTGCGACATTTGGGAAAGGAGCAGAGAGGGGCCATGGGGCGATTTCGCAGCCTTATACTCTCCACGATACTCTCTGTGCTATATAGGAAGAAGTCTCCTGAAAAGGGGACGGACGTATTCGGGTTACAGGACGAATAGCCAACTGTTCATGTATAATCGCTCCGGGGGTGGTGCATAAAACAACAGGGACAGGGTTTCCAGGGAGCTACAACGACACAAATCTCCGATTCGGCAGGAAAATATATCGATCGACCGGTGCTCTGACTTTCAGGGCTGCCCTATGTGCGGCCGACTGTATCCATCATAGGCTGCAGCTGTGGAGGAAATTTAGTCACCATGGGGCACTGTTTTTAGTTTGGTTAGGAGGCTACCATGTCCTTCGCATCGTTTACTGCAGCCTCTTGGCCCGCTGGAGTTGACTCCGACCTTCTATTCTCAAAAGCATCGCCATAACTAGTAGGGGAGGTATATTATCGGCTGGAGGGCAACAGGGACTCGGGCGTAGGGAAGGCGGCGTCACCAACCATATTCGCGGCTAAATAACAGCCGAGTCGGTCAAGAAAACTCCGGCGAAGGAGGCTTGGGGGAGGAGGGCTGTGTCGCTGGAGATCACTGTTTCAGAATGGGTCTGCAGTTGTTACTCCGTGGAACACTTCACCTTTGACCTAACTGATTCCGCAACGATTTCGTCCGTCCTAATGGAAAGCCGTAGCTTGATCGCCAGAGGCAATATCGAAACGCGTCATGCGCTGTGTGAGGCTGCTCTGGTGTGGTCATGGCCATATAAGAAGAATTTGTCCTGTGCCATCGTAGGAAAAAGATCACTGTCTGCAATTGAGAAACTTCTGCCAGGACTATGTGAAGGAGATAGGGGGTTCGGCTTTGACTGGGAGCGACGTGCCATTATCTCCTATTCTATAAACAAGCAGTAAGAAGTTGGATAGGGGCATAGGGTCGCCACATTACTCGCGTCTGCAACGCAGGGACGGAGCTAGCCGCACGGACACTATCGTTTAGCGCATATGATGTAAGATAAGGTATGCTGCCATGCAGGGTAGAATATCTTACTACCTCCTCTCACCTGCGACCATCCGTGAAAGCGCTGTGTCGCACACACGCGGGGTGCCCAGGGGAGTGAATGGGCGTAAAGGTGGATAGACATCAATCTATTCATCTATTCTCATTGCTCTCCTTCGCCTTGGATATGGCTTCTGCTCCCTTCAGCACATAAAGATATATTGTAAAGGATAGAGTTGCGCCTCACATGACAACCGTCAGCATGGTGTCGACCCAGCTTCATCATTGCACCTCGAACGTTCGTACAATCCCAGCGCCATGAAACTGCAATGTCAGCCCCTTGCTCTAGTAAGCCATCCAGAAGCTGCAACCTGACTGATTCTGGAGTCACAACACTCCAGGCGTTCCACTTCTCCGAGGTGGGGGCGGTTTGTGTAGCCTAGCGAAGTACCTGTCGGGGTCGATTATTGACCATTTAGAGAAATCAAATATTTTTTTCTCCCCCTGTAGGCCTCAACCGAACATTTAATGCTGCCCGTGTTCTTATTCCGGGGGTCTCTCCGCAGACAGGGTCGCATCGTATGCCACTTATTTCCTTCTCGGCAAAGATAACCCTGCAGTAGTTGACAGAGTTTGGTAGCGTTCCGGAGTAAATCTACCTAGTACACAGATCAAAAGTACCAGAACATGCGTGGATAGGGTATTATTTCCGCCGATCTACGCTTTTCGCCCCCACAGTACCGTATGTCTACAATTATGGCAGCTAATGTAGCAGCCTTTGCCCTGCCCCCCTACCTGCTATTTTTCTCGTTCCTGTTTTGCGATTTCATTGTCTTTCTTCAGTTTCTGTCTCCATAGCCCTGCCCGTGGATGAAACTTCTTGGTGTACTTGCTCTGCTACCATACCACGCTCACTAAGCGGTCCTTTGACGCCGTTTTGGACTACCAAGGATTTAAGGATGCTATACTTCACTAAAAAACCTGAGTCGGCGGCTGGGCCAGCGGCTGTCATTGAAGACAAAGTTATTAGAATGCATTTTTTCGATGACGGGCCGCTTTGGCGGGCCTTTATCCTGTATTCGCTGTTTGTTTTTGATGATGTCCTTGATGCCGACAAACTGTACGAAAGCCTAGAGCGTCTCGTCCGGAGAGACGGGTGGTGCAAACTCGGAGCCCGGCTGAGACGCAACGTGAGAAACAAATCTTACGAACGGTCCGAGAAGGCTGCTAATTTACCTCGACTAACGAACAGAAAAAAGGCAATCTTGAATATCACATCCCTCAAGCCTACTCTCTCGACCGCCCCGCCCTCGCATATACCCACGTACAGCATCCAATATTAACGGCTGATCACCCCCTAGCTAGTGCAATACCACTCCCTAGCACTCGACCTGCCGTAGTTTGCCATCCTGACGACTTTCACGAGCTGATGAAGCCACCGGGCGCACCGTTGAAGTTAGAAGATTACATTAACTCGGACCGTCCCCAGCTAGGCTTGCATATTGTCTCGTTCCTAGATGCAACACTCGTCACACTCTACTGGCCCCATACGCTATTTGACGCCCAGGGTAAGCGTGCGGTGCTAGACGCGTGGATCTTGATGGTGCAGGGGCGAGACGACGAGGTTCGTCCGCCTTGCAACGCCGATGAGGACACCTTTGCGACACTAGGCACCAACCCAACGGAGCAACATAAACTTGTAGAACACCGAATGGGTACATTTGGCCTGGTGGGATATGTCCTAGGACAAGTGGGTGAGCTGTTTCGGAAGCAGGAGACGCGCATGGTATGCGTGCCACGGGCGTTCCTAGAGCAGCTTCGTGAGACGTCGCTTGCAGACCGCGCAGCTGCCGGCGAAGACCCGTTCGTGAGCGAAGGAGATGTCCTTTGCGCATGGTGGACGCGATTCGCGATTGCACACCTGCCGACCAATTCGACACAGACGGTGATGTTCAACAATGCGTACTGCGTGCGCAAGGTTCTCACACCAGATATAATCCCGGCGGAGAGGACTTATTTATCCAATGCCATCGGGTTCATCAATATGCTCGTGCCGGTACAAGACATCGTCTCAAAGCCGATTAGTTGGCTGGCAGGCCAGTACCGAAAAGCTATCGTCGAGTTGGGCACGCGGGAGCAGGTGGAGGCCTTCTACGGCATGGTCCGCGAGTCGGCCGCCAAGCTTCCCCCGTTCTTCGGGGACCGCGCTATGCACATGCTAACTTTCTCAAATTGGACCAAAGCTCGACTCTTCGAGGTCGACTTTTCGGCTGCTGTTGTCCGAAGAGGCAACTCGGAGGTGCAGGTGGCTGAAATGATTGGGCGGCCTCGGTATATCCAGAATAACCAATTTGGTCTCACCTTGCCCAATGCATTCCCTATCATCGGCAAGGACAATAACGGTAACTACTGGCTCTCAGGTTACATGAACAAAGGCCATTGGGATAAGATTGAAGAACTGCTCGCCGGACTGCAGTAGAAGTCGGCTCCTCATTTCCATTGCTATCATGGTGTAGTCAAGGTGGCAAAAGAAAGTTTCGTTATTGCCATGTACGGCTAGCAACATCCCTGGCATCTTGATAGTTCAATTGCATGATTAGTGCAGGCAGCTCTTCTTCCAGAGCCCATGTGCGCCTCGTGCTGGTGTTCCTTCAAATCCACATCTCTCAGACTCTGCAAAGCATTTGGCAGCGAGCGACATCTATTGACTATTAGAATCGCCTATTCCTTAACCTCATCCGACGTATCTGCACTGCTACAACGACTTGACGAAATTTTGAGCGCTTGTGAAGGACAGCAAGGATCCACTACATCTAACCACCCAGAGAGCAAGTTGCTTTGGAGGTGCTTTTTCGATTAGCGCTCGTTCGGCGCTCCGAGCCGAGGATAAGGCACACCGAACCGACTATGGTCGGGGCCGCGAGAACACATAACACAAATAGACCAATCATGGAATATGGTATGCTCTTTCGGCGCTTCGAGCTGAGGAGGAGAAAGCTAGATCGGGTCGGCTCGGAGTTTCGAAAATGTTTGCTAGTGTCCAACTAGACCTAGGTCGGACGACCGACAGGTGGCTACGCTTAGCTGCAATAAATGAGAGCGTTTTCAGTAGATAAATAAATACATTTCATAGGGAGTCTGATCAACTATTTCGAAGTGGGGTGTAACTCGAATGCTTTACATACAATCGTTGTCAATCTACTTGCACCGAAGGCATGTCTCAGTCAACTCAGCCAGAGCGGGCCTACGAAGGCCACATCCAGACCCAGATAGAATCAGAAAACCCTAATCTTCGGGCTATTGATAGTACTGCGAAGAGACCTAACTTGGTTATTTTCATGCCAGACCAACTACGGTATGACGCATTAGGATTTACCGGGAACAAGGTGATCAAGACACCGAATCTTGATGCGTTTGCGAAAAGATCGGCCACATTCACGAACTGTTTCGCTCAGGCCAGTGTAGGGATACCTACTGACTATGCCACCGTCCACATATAAGCTATTTTGAGGCACTGATATTATCCAGGTCTGCGCCCAGTCTCGTTGTTCTATGTTTCTGGGCCAATATCCACACATCTCGGGGCATCGTTCACTGGATACCCTCATCCAGTTGTGGGAGAGCGATATGTTCAAAGGCCTCAAGGAAGGTAAGAAAATGGAGCGCAGTACGGGCTCTATGCCGGCTAATACTCTTCCAGCCGGATACCACGTGGCGCACCTGAGCCCGCGTGGCCACATGTACGCTGATGCTGCTGTTACGGAACAGCGTGTTCATGAGTACGGGTTTCTTGTAGAGCCTGGTTCCAAGAATCCGTGGCGTGCTGCTGAGAAAATTTCATCTGTTGATAAGGCCTGGGCACGACTATTCTACCTTGGAGAGCGCGAGCTCGAGGCAGGGTTTGACTTCGACGAGGCAGTCACACGCGGTGCCGTTGAATGGCTGCACAACCCCGCCGAGGAACCTTTCTGTCTCTTCCTGCCTCTTATATGGCCTCATTGCCCGTTCGAAGTTGAAGAGCCGTACTTTTCTATGTACGACAGGTCTCAAATGCCCGAGCCGGTGTCTCTTGAGTCGAAAACAGGCTATGAGCCGATGTACATGAAGGCGATTCGAGATGAATATGGGATAACTGGCACAACTAAGGAGATGTGGGCTGAGGTGTCAGCTACATATTACGGTATGATTACTCGTCTGGTGAGCACCTTATCCCGTACTCACTGAGCTTTCACTTATGGGTTCGGACTAGGACGATCAATTCGGACGGATAATGAAGGCAATTGGTGACAACGGCCTCTGGGATAGCACAGTCACCATGTTCTTCACGGATCATGGCGAATACCTCGGGGATCACGGGCTTATTGAGAAATGGCCATCTGGATTGAGCGAGCCACTTGTCAAAGAGCCTCTTGTAATTGGTATGATTCATATCCAGCTCTGCTACTACAGGATACTGACCCGTGTAGGTGGCGGTGGGATCCCAGAAGGGGTGGTTGTTGATGAGATGACTGAAATGGTGGATCTCCTGCCTACCGTTTTTGAGCTTTGCGCGGTGAAAGAGACATTCCCACACAACGGGAAGTCTTTGATGCCGCTTATCAATAAGGCGCCTGGCTATCAACACAAGGAATTTGCCTTTTCCGAAGGGGGATTCTTGCTTGATGAAGAGTGGTTGCTGGAGCGGGCGAGATTTCCCTACGATCTCAAGGCTAGTCTTCAGCATGAGAGGACTGAAATTGTCGGCAAAGCCACTGCTTGCCGCGACCACGACTGGACATACATCCACCGCTTGTATGAACAGGCGGAACTCTACAACCGGAAACAGGATCCGGGCGAGCGGCACAATCTTTCTGGTAAGCCTCAGTATGCTCATATTGAGGCAAAGTACCGCGAGGTTGTATTTCGGTGGTTAGTCGAGACTGCGGATTTGATGTCTTGGAAAAGAGACTTTTTCTTTGGGCCGAACTCCAAGATATCGTACCCCACGCCGATGGAACAGCTTGCAAGGCGGAAGGAGGAGCCACTGGACCATCCGTTCAGACAGTAAGATCCAATGGGATTCTACGGAAGGTAGAACAATTTGGGCACTTTGGTGTAAATTACAACCCGGTTAGCTAAATTGAATTGACTTGTTGCCCGGTTCAATTACTCGGCACAGATGGATGAACCCTCAGGCGTCCTTGTCGGTGAATCAACAAAATAATGTCCGAGATTGAAATTTGAGTCATGGATGCTAATACTAATTATCATGTCGCGCGAGACCAGTGTTGAGGCCATCGGCGGTTGTTGGCTCAAAAGAATGGCTCGGCTCGGATTGGATTGAAATCGCAATTGGCATGCATGGGCCCCTGGAAGTTCCTGCCCGACTGAATGTCGGCGCTCCGAGTCCCCTCAACCGAGCCGGAGAGCTAGTCGCAAGTCCTAGTGGCCCAAGAAATTAGTTGAACCCGGGCTAGCTTCGAGAGAACATTCTTCTTTCTACCCCGACCCAAAAAGCCGCCCAGCAGTCAACTACAAATATTCATATCGCGGCACAATGCAAGGCTGCCAGACATCGAAAGAGCCGTTATTTTAGAATATTCAACCCTCCAAATAACTACACTATGGACGCCAAAGCGAACGCTTCCCATGTCGAGATTTGTCCTGAGTCCGCAGGCCCGCCCAATCACGCGCAAAATGTCACCGGAACGGTCCGAATCACCGATGAGGAGACAGTGTTCTTGATACCAGCTCCAACAGCGGATCCACGAGGTATGTCGACTTCGGCCAGTCGGATGATGTTGCTGTCAACCAATATACTGAATAAACTGGAATCAGATCCACTAAATATGATGCGATCTCGAAAAATCATTTTCGTCGTTATTGTGTCTCTATGTAAGCCTGATTCGAGTCACGCTTGTTTTGCATAGGAAAAAGAGGAGAGAAGAAAAGAAGCTGCCACCTTGGACGATACCAATCATCATACCTGCGCGTTGCTAATTACTAGCCAACGCACAGATGCTTCAGTCGCCGGCTCCATGATATCGGGCTTCGGCAGCCTGTTGCCATTCTACCGCCCCGACTATGCGAAATCAGGCATCAGTGCTGCACAAATCTCGCAGCTGGTATCGTACCCTCCGCTCTTCATGGGAATTGGGAATCTCATCTTTGTCCCTCTTGCTGCTGCAATCGGGCGCCGGCCTGTTTTCCTCCTGGTGGCGATGATTACCATCCTCGGCGGATTTCTCTGCGCGTTTTCCACTAACTGGGCGTTCCATAATGGAGCTCGTATGGTCTTGGGTCTCGGGGCTGGGCTCGGGGAGGCCTTGATCCCCATGATGGTGGCGGTACGAAAACTTCTATCCTCTGGTCAACGAAGATGCCTAACGAATGTCACAACAGGATATTCACTTTCTCCATGAAAGATCAACTTCATTAATGTGGCAGTCGGGCATACAAGGGGTGGTTTCCACCGTTTTGGTGCTCTGTGCATCACCTATCGCCGGCGCCGTTGGGCCTCAGAGATGGTATATAATAGTACGCTCTTCTCCCATGCTCAGTGACATCGCTGTCGAGAGACTACAATGATAATATAGCTAACCGTGGCCAAAATAGGGCTCTAGCCTTATGTGCATGGTTCTTCTAGCCGGCATCTTCCTCATTCCCGAGAGCAAATATCCCAGGACACAACAATCAACTATTGGTATTGACCCTAACGGGGTTGGAAAGGCGGGTCAACAAAGCCCAATGATGATTACTTTGGATAATCGACCCCCATTTGATACAGTTCACTTTGCGCCTCGTACTCTATGGTCTGACATGCGTCTGATGTCACATCCAGCGGAGTGGCAGGAAATAGCGAATGTGTGGCTAGTAAGTATTTTTGGGAACCTAGCTTTATACTGTGTTAAGATGACCCTTGAAGGAACTAACATCGACTACATAGAAAATGGCAAAGATATTTTTCTCGCCCGTCGTATTCTGGGCATTTACTCTCAACGGGGCAGCGCTGGGTGCAATGATCTCTATCAGTGCTACTCAAGCCTCGGTTGTCATTGCCCCTCCGTACAGCTGGTCTGCAAACGCCGTCTCGTTTCTTAACGCGGGCCAGATCATTGTCGCCTTCATTGCAGTGCCTCTATTGGGCTATGGCTCTGATGCGATCATCAAGATGCGTGCTAAGCGAAATGGAGGTATTCACGAACCAGAGAGCCGCCTATTGCCGTTGATTATACCACTTGTCTTTGGCATTATAGCTCTCATTGTCTATGGCTGTGCCGGCTCATTTCCCAGAAAGGTTCACTGGATTGCCGTTGTCCTCGCTGTTCCAACAGATTTCTTCTCCTTTGTTGGGTGCAATATCGTTGCAATTACATACCTTTTGGATTCCTTTCCTAACTTCGCAGCCCCCATCCTGATTCTCATAACGGCTGTGCGGGGCTTCGTTGGCTTTGGCTTTAGCTATATCGTGACAGATTTTGTGGCCAGGGCTGGATACATAGGGTGTTTTGGAACCTATGCGGGTATTAATTTTGCTCTTGGTATCGTTGGAGCCGTTATATTCTTTACGGGGAAGCGTCTCCGGGCGTTTACAGCCAAGTACATTTGAGATTACTGTATCTAAATGCCAAGGCAATTGTTTGTCGCGCGAGATGGCTATTAAATTCTATTTTAGCAAGAAGTAATATGAGAGCCTACAAGCATTGCCCGAGTATACCTCAGCGGCTGAAAAAAGGGTGATAGAATCCTATCCGAAGCGCTACCCCAACCCAGTATCCTCCCAGTAAGAATAGTTTCTAGCTGCCCTGGCATTTGCACTACCTGGTAAAGTCCCAATCATATAGACCAAGTTTGCAGACCTTTGTAATCATGGTAAGTTTGGGATTCACAAGATCAATATCGATTGCTTTCAGTCCGTTACCTGTTAGCTTGCTTTACACTCTCCTAACAATAGGCCATCCTCAACTTTACAAGGTCTACTCTCCATATCTGTGCAGTATCTCTTATTGACCACAACAATGCATATCTCTAGAGCTCTTGTCACTGATTTTGTGAGGATACCTAATAAAAATAATAGTTGGCTTTCGTTTCCTGACTCATGTTCTACTGCGATTCCCGGTTTCGCTCACTCCTCACCTGGGTGCGTTGCCGTCTCCTCCAAAAACGGCAGGGGTCGAGGAATTCATTCCGGCTAGCTGTAGCTATGCTTGGCGGGCCCTGATGGCCGACAGGCTCGGATGGCCGACAGGCTCGGATGGCCGAGAAGCTCGGATGGCCGAACCGAACGTGAGATCCACAGTACCTCAAATTGCCGACCCGAAGTCGGCCGAAAGATGGGAGTATGCACCAACAAACGCTCTACGTGCTGAGTGAATAAAACGACTGGTTTTTCTCCGTGCTACAGCCTTGAAGACGATTTTTCTTCAAGGAATTTCTACTTGTTGCGAGCGCAGGCTAGTCTTGGGATTCGATTTATAATGCTTTGAATCGGGCCAGAGTTGTTTGCAGTCGAGCTTAAGCATGGTCCTAGTCAAAGAGCAGGTTGGGAAGGTGCTGGATGCCTACCTGGTATTTTATCCGCTTGTAATACATACAGGCTATATATCATCAATCCTCTGGCCAAGCAAACATATAGTCTTCAATTAAAATGTCCGAGCCAAGTAATCTCCACACCTCTTCCTGCGACATTCTTTCCGTGAGGTCAAGGACTGATTGGCCAGAGGCAGTTAAGAGACTGTGGTTTTCTCTGTGGGCACCGCCGTCCATAGACATACTTGGGGGCGCCGCTTCGGCTAGGGATATCGGGTAGGTTGTAGGGAACCGAGGACCGCTAGAGCTACGGCCAAACACAGCGCACGCCTGTTCTCGAAGTTTGATGATACCGTCAACAAACCCCTCGGCAACGCGTTTCTTGCGGTATTGAGTCTCGATTTGCTCCGCTGTGCTAAGAAGCAGCTCGAGGTCTGAAGATACGGTTCGCTTCCAGGGGTTCTTTAGAAGGGATAATAAAAGAACCATGATCGCCACGAACGCTTGTGTCTGGGTGAATATGTGCGATGTTATGTTGTTATCCGCGAGATCAAGAACTTGACGCGCGATGATACGAGCCGACTCAACGCAAGAACTAGGGCTTTGCAGCAGACGGGCAGTGAATGGAACTGCATCTGCACGCTTCATCACCTCTGTTACGTACGACTCGCCAGGAAACATCAGCGACGCTCGGAGTAGGGCAATCCGAGCCTATATCACACTATCAGCGTTACTTTGCTGGAGGCGATTCCGAACCCCATAGTTTGTTAAGGGAGGCTAGCACTCTCACCTGATAAAAGTGCATCGATAGAAAGCCACATATATGCCGATGTTCGGTATCTTCTCCAATGGAGAGCACTTCACCTCCTGGCTTCATTTGTTCCGGGACCGACCTAGCCCAGTCATCCAGATCGCAATCCAACTTTCCGATGTCGCATAACAGCACGGCGCTGGTCTCTTTCTTTTGGTAAACATTTTCGCTTATTTGGCCAATAATCCTCGCCAATGCTACCCACGCTGTAAAATAATCCCGGGGTTCCGACTTAGCTGGCATCCCGGTAAGGGGAGCATGCTCGGGTCGGTGATCCAGGGTAGCCGACGGTCGGCCGGTCTCAAGCTCCATGAGCTTCTCCAAGGCATAGCAGGACAGCCACAACCTTGTCTGGAGAGCCGGAAGGGGGGCTGTATACCCATGATCAGAAGGGCTGCCCAATGCCGACTGTTGTTCCGAGGAATGTAGTCGATGCAGCCCGATCGAATGACACACTCGAATTGCCTGACCGAGAGCTTGCCAAGCCTGGCCGCCACGACCTCTCCCTCGCTGCGCGACTGCGAGTAGAAATAGCGCCTGGGCCGTGCTCATGTAGGGGAGGCCAATCAAATGGGCGTATAAGCTATGAGCAGCCGCGAGAAATGAGGTTCCTCTCTCAGTGATTTCGCCAGCCTCGTCAGCCGCAATAGAAAGGACAGCATAGAGGCAGGCTAGTGTTGGCGCATCTGTAGAGGTGACAGCCTCCCGGAGACCACCTGTTGTAGAATCCTGAATAGACTGGAAGTGCACGAGGCTGCTCCTAAAGGAAGCCTCATCTAGGACGGGGAAAAGGGGCCAAATCCGAGAGAAGAATGCCGACACGAGTTGCTCCGAAATATCACCAGGTGGCAGGTCGGGGAGTTGGAATGCGATTGGAAGTTGAAATTCCTCGACATGGTGCATTGCGTGACGGAAGAGCTGACTAACCGGCTGCACCCCATACTTTATAAGATACAAGTCGGCAAATATAGCGAGACTCTGAAGACTACTAGCCCCCACATACTATACGAATGTAAGTTGCTTCTCCCCTTCAAGTAAACGGGATATTTATGGTTGTTTTAAGCTTATAAGCCCCAGAACACCAACCTTTACTTTGCTAGAGCTTTCATTGCTGTTCAGAACAACTTCTGGGTCCCGAATTGCTTCTATAGCTGTTGGCTGGGCGGCGACGTCATTTTGATCGTTACAATCCCGATAAGCTCGTGACACCCACGATGTGAAGGTTTGGGCTTTCCGGCCATCCGAAGATCCCAACCCGGGCGGCGGCACTAGTTCTAATAAGCTAGCATTGTCGTCGCATCGAAGTCGGCCAGACTGTGTTGATTGCGAACCTGGGCTCGGTGTCGGTGTCATGGGGCTGGCGAGCGCGTTTTCCTGGGCCAATCGCCGAACATTTTGGCTATTATTGGGCCGTCGAAGATCTGTCGTTTCGCAGACATCGCCTCGAACCTCGCAGTTGCGACATTTGGGCTGCATTGCATCACAGCGGACCTTGCGTTTGCGGCACTGGGTACATGCCAGCGCGAGCCGGACACGTCTCGGATGGGATTCAGCAGGACGGCCATCCATAATTGATGTCAGGTCCGACAGAGCGATAGCGGGAGCGCCGAAAGCCGAACTGTTAATGTGTGCAATAACCAGGGCTCGCGGTCTGCCACTGAAAGTCTGTTGTGGGCTATGGTTGACATCTGCGGGCTCGCCAGCTGTCTGTGAGATGTCTTTCGCTTCTGTGAAACGAAATCTCCAACCGAGGGGGGTCCAGTGGCCGGGCCGGAATCCACTGCCAACCCGAGCAAAGCAGCCGACCCGGACAGCGGGTGTACTAACGGAACACGGAATAAACATTGTATTAGGTCGGGATAGCGTGGAAATCTCGCTTTACAATGCGGGGTAGTTAGATCTCGGTAGCCTTCTACACCCCTCCCTCAAACTCCACCCCCTCGTCGACTGCCTCGCCGGTCGTCACAAGGCTTCCTCATCGGGTGCTAGGCTTGACGCCGTCGGTGCCAAAGAGAGCTCACGTAGATTGCAGGCAACTTGAAATGAAAAGGCGGGCAAAGCTTGCCTCTTATGCTCCTCTCCGATTGCATGAACGCAGATATATGCGCTGCATTGCACTACAGGCGAATGAGGCAAGTGGTCCCTCTGTTTAGACATGGAGGCCCAGTGCTGGGAACAAACACGCCCGATTGGTCAATTGCATCACGAGCCTCGGTGAGAATTGACCTTGTTGTCTGACACTAGCCATTTGTACGCAGTCAGTGTGTTCCGGCATCTTTGGAGCCCCTTAAGCCAAATAACAAGAGTTGCCAAGAAGTCCATAAACAGATAGCTCGATGCACGTTGCTGACATGCCCCTGCGGCTCGACAAAATCTTCCCAATACGACAGGTCTCGATGCGCTCGCCCAATCATGAAAGAGTGGCTACACGGTAAGATTGTAGGAATTTACATATACTCCAGGTATCAAATCGGGGTGCTGACCGCTTTCTTCAGCTGTAATACCAGGCTACATGCCAAAAGAGGATGTCTTGCCC
Organism: Thozetella sp. PMI_491; assembly: GCA_021432635.1. NCBI lineage: Eukaryota > Fungi > Ascomycota > Sordariomycetes > Chaetosphaeriales > Chaetosphaeriaceae > Thozetella > Thozetella sp. PMI_491. The sequence goes on from MU270028.1 coordinate 642,278, forward strand.
GCTGGGCTGCGGGCCGGAGGCAAATCTCATGAGCCAACCGAAAGCCGCACGCCTCTTCAAACGCATGGAAAATGGGCAATAAGCGGAGAGCCGCCAAGCCTCTTAGTATATCCAAACAATGCACAGAGTCGATGGCATGTCTTCAGTGTAGCAAGGCTCGGACGGACCTGAGTAAGCCACATAGAAAGAGACGGTGTCCTTCAAGTATAAATCGTGGGAATGTCCCCTCGAAAGTAGGCAGAAGGGCCAGAGGTCATTCTACTCCAGTTCTGAGTCTTTGTCCTATCCCACAATCTTCCGTTCAACATGATGTGGCGTTGCAAATTCGTTGCTTGCGCAGCTCTGGCTGTTGCTTCGGTCACTTCCGCATTCACGTATGAGCGTCTCGATCGCGAAAAGGCCGTAGGTTGTTGGGTTATCACCTTGATCAGTCATACAGCTAACCGACCGTGTAGATGGTCCTGATCCTAGATATCCAGGATGGACTTTCCAGCCTCGTCCATGACTGGCAGCCCCAAATCTTTCGGGACAATCTCATCGGACACGCAGCTATAGCAAAAACTTTCGACTTGCCTGTTGTGATCACCACCTCTGTTGACGTTGGTAGGTCACGTAGGGCCTCTATCTCTGTATTGATGAACACTAAGAACCGTCAGGTCCGACTGGGCATCTCCTGGGGGAGATCACTCAGATGTTCCCCGGCACCGAGATCATTCACCGCCCGGGTGAAGTGAATGCATATGACAACGAAGATGTCCGCAAAGCAATTGCTGCTACCAACCGATCCCAGGTCATTGTAGCCGGTATTCTCACCGATGTTTGTAGGTCTACGTTCCTATTCCATCCGCTCTCCACGGAATGTGCGTTCTAACCAACCCCACAGGTGTCGCCTTTGCTGCTCAATCATTGCGCGAAGCCAATTATTCTGTGTGGGCTAATCTGGAAGCATCGGGCACTAATACCGTCGCCGTCCGAGACGCGGCTAATGCGGTGATGAGAGATGCCGGAGTCCATGTGTAAGTCTGGCCCCTTTGTCGGTGCATACTCCTTCGTCTAATAGCATTGTGCAGTGTCTCGTGGTCTGCAATCATGGGAGAGCTCATGCGGGACTGGCGTACGCCACCTGGGGATCATCTATTGGCGGTTTTTGATAGGTACCGGGCCGAACTTGGCATGATCGCCCGTTCCCACAAGGGAGCGATTCTCAACGGCACAATCGTTCCCGGAGAAGAACTTCTCTCATAAAAAAAGCGACAGATTTCTGACGGACAACAAGTGGTTAGACAATGATGTTTAGCAATAAGCTACCGTGCTGCACTAGTGTCAGGCACAAAGCTGTCGAGGCACTGCTTATCTAGCAAGGTAGTCTCCAAGGCCAGTAATAAAATCACAAGTTCGCTTCTCTAGCTATCAGAACAATGGGAGGGCAGAAGAATGTGAGAAGTTGTCTTGCATCCTACAGCTCTACTTTAATGCTACACCGTGATCAAGAACAGTCGCCTTTCCTACACATGTTCCTTTTTTGGACCTTGAATTACGAGCTCGCCATCTATAAGCTTCGCATAAAGATTCTTGGCTCTGTCTTCCATCTCCTTTGCAGTTGTGAGCGGCCCGGCCGCGTCTCTACTAGTGTTGTTGAGAGCAAATAACATAGGCAGCATCGAACTCTTGTACACCTCTACCCCAGACTGGGAAATGGAAATGATGGTGAAGAGAACAAAGCCGATAGCAACTATCACCTGAGCTCCAAGGAAGATAAGCCATCCCCAAACAACGTGGATGAAGGTCTCATTCTCCAAGGCCGTTCCTTGGATGAGGAATGAAAATTGCCCCGGAGGTGGATCCCTCGGCTGGAGAGTGCGGAGGCTACACAACGTTAGACAGTGTTTATGGTTTAATGAAGAGGAGCAACGGGATCACCTTACCTATCTGTTGCAGCCTTTGCCAGCTGGGAGACAATCTCAGTGAGTACCTGGAATGATGCTGCTGGCGAGGCAGTCGACGAGGCAGTAGTGTTTGATGAAGGGCTGTAGAGGGCTTTGATAAGAGTTTGGATGATGCGTGTTTCCCCTGTCGAGGTTTGGTATGTCTTTATCCCGTCCCAGAAGAATTCCCACCAGGTGATGCTAACCAGCGTAATCTGATAAGACTGGATCATCCACGTGTCGATAGAATAGTTATCGCTCCGAATCGTCAACGGCGACGACTCCGGCCCGCGAAGATATATGGGCTGATTGGGAGCATCCCAGTTCAGAGTATCAGGGGTACAGTCGGCTAGCCAGCCGTCGTAATTGGAATGAGAACAGGTGAATTGGTATAGTGGAGATGGAGCACCGGCTCCGATTACTTCGTCGGACGTGCTGACCACGTTGGTATACGGAACACCATTAACGAATCCCGACTCGAGCTCTTGGACGCAGATGTAGAAGACTGCTTGCATGGCGAGGAATTGCGGTCGCTCTTTCTCCGTTCCAGTGAAGGGGACGGTCATGTTTGGCCCCAAAGAATAGATGATGGCCATGTTGTAGAACGTGGTGTTTGGGAGGGATTCTTGGTCCGCAACAAAGGAGTCATTGATGGAAAAGCCAATTAGGGAATAAGGGACTGCAGTCAATTGGAAGGCTCCAAATTCAGGAAGGGAAGCGTTATAAAAGCCTGGGGTCGCGTCCGGATCGCCGACCACCGAGTAAAAGATGTTCATGGGATTGATGGCACTGTTGTTAAGGCCAGATATGGTCCGTGTAAAGCTAACGTTGAGTAGGTGACTGATGTCGTACGTCTTGGTGCACACTCCAAGGGTTTGGAAGTTGGGGTAGGTGCAATTTCCCGTGTCGCACGACATGGGGTACGACGAAGAGAGAGTAGAATCGCCAAGCGCTGCAGCAATGCCCGAGCTGACTCCAAACCCCATATATAGGCTGTCGATAGCCGACCTGCCTTTGGGGTATGCCATGTGCCAGCTCGCCGGTATGGTGGCATTGCCTGTCGGACTAGGCGTTGGTAGAACTGGGAAGGAGAATACCAGCTGCGTGATGGGAGACGTGACGATGCTGAGTGCTAGGACCAGAGATCCAACAGTGACGATGTCCCTATGCAAAGCACTGACGTTAGACACTTTGGGGAGTGGGAGTGTGAGAAGCAGCAGCGACATACCTCCGCCTCACTTTAGCGAGAAACAGGATGGATCCCCAGGCGCCACGGCTAGACGCATCGAAAATTTCAATGTCCATCAGAGGACGCTGCCCCAGGAATGCATTCCACTTCCACTGGCTTATGGCCTGCGCCACCGTGAATGTGAGGGTTGCTTTACAGAGCGACGTCAGGAGAGCCAGGATGGTGGTTGGGTTGGTCGTGATGGGGAGCGATGCCAGGGGTCTGGCGTCGCACACTCCAAGCACAATGATGATAGCTAAGGAAGAAACCCGGTCAGACTCGGCTCCGTGCGCCATTCTCAAGAGGGCATTGTCTCTAGCCTACCAACAAAGGTCAGAAGGCTGACCAGAAGCAGCCATAGCTCATCGGTCCACTGCAGGACTCGAGAGAGGAAAGTTGGGTCAGTATATGAAAGAGACCCCTTCGCCGGCAAAGCCTCCGCGACTTCGCCTTCAGGATCGTGCAGTGTCGTGTCGCTAAAGTCTGAGCCGAAGGTGTTGCTCGGAGTCAAGCGTTTGCACCTGATATCTTCGGCGTCCTCGGCTTGGTAGGCCGGCGGAGCCCTCAGGCCTGTGTCAGAGGCGATACGGTCTGGCAAAGGCCTGGAAGCATGCCGTGGAGGCACGGCTGGCCGGTAGCGGTCCGGTTCCATAGAACCGTCGTATGAGGATGACTCGAGTTCAACCGGAATCTGGAGAGGATAGCTCCAAAAGGTAGGCTGCGGAGAGTTCTGCATCGTCTTTTTTGCACGGAAAGTCCGCTGGCGACGAAAACGAGACCTTCGCAGAACCGTGTAGTGAGGCCATGTTTAAATCGAGTCCAGGAGGCGGGAGGAAGGAGGCAGTGCTTCTATCGAATGCTTGGCATCTGTGCAACCTTGGCGAGCGCTGCAAGATATTTTTGTGCCGCAACCGAGTTGCACAAAACTGCGATATACTACTTTGGGGCAGCAAATACTGCACTGTCAGTCCTTGGCGGGTAGGTAGGCCAATCCCATGAGGGGGGGGGCGACAAAGCCAGATGCATAGCGCGCTTCGGAAGCCCAGTGCCCAGCTCAGCTACTATCGGGGTTTCGCTCGCTTGGCTAGCATTGTTCTAAAACTGAGACAGGTTACCATGCTGAAGGCTTCCCAAGAAAGCTAATCATGGAATCAATGCATTCGCTGATTGGAGCGTGTGGACGGGAAAATGTAGATACGTTATGCAGCAGCCAGACCCATATTGCGACTCCGCCCCCACAGCATCGCTCAACAGCCGACATCTGCCGGCCGGGATCCAAGGCTGGCTCGCGGCCGGGGATTGGAAGCCTGCAATGCGGCCCATTTTTAGGTCGGTGGCCCCCCCCCCCCCCCCCCTTCTGGATGTTGGCATGTTGGCCGCGGCTGAAATAGCCCCTGAGTGGTTGGCCTCTGAGCGGCCTGACGTGCTCTCTTAGGGTTGGTATAGCAGCTATGTAAGCAATCACGGGTATAGCAGCTGCCCGAGTAAGCAGCCATGGAGGGCTGTGGCGATTATTGAAACAGGCCTTTTGGCCTTAGCCGACTTAACCCTCCCTCAATGCAGTCGCACCAGCCACGCCGGGCGACCGCTTTCCCGCACATCTAGGTGCTTACCGATCGGCGAAGCTCCGATGTGTGCATATATATGACGGATACTCTTCATTCCGGAGAGCGATTAGCTTATTGGCTCTTACTGCACATCTGTGTGGCATCCGAGGACTAGAAGCCGTGCATCCATGCATGATCACATGCGACTGATCGGGAGACACAAACTTCCCCTGGTGCGCGGTCCGGCTTGGGGGAGCGATTCTCAGTAGTTTCGGAATATTCCTTCGAGTGGCCATCACTGCGGCCTCCCATATGCACGATACCAGTGCCGGCCTATAGAGAGTGCAGATGTCAATCAAAAGGTGGTCGCCAAGGGCTGAAGATGTACACAAAGAGCTCGATGGTTCTGGAGGAGGACCGGGGGCCGAAAGTGGCGGCCATGGTCCTGAAATATACGGAAATTGTGTAGGCTGCGGGGGCTCGTGCAACTGTGCTGATGTAGAACTTTCTTCACTGTGAACGTTACGAGCTACCGGTGACGGCATCACGCTCTTATCGACCCCGGCACATTGCGTCGTGTTGGGGTCCTCTCCTGTGATCATTCGCAATCAACCGGATGATAGCAGAGGTGAAACCTTCCTCAGCTAAAAATGTCGTTGAATGCAAGCCTGGCTAAGACCCCACTATTGCATTCCTTGGCAGGAAGAGTCCAAGTGCACACGCCTCTGACTCCCCAGACCTCCCAGGAAGGATTTGAGAACAGGCACATCCGTTTGGTGACACAATACCACGGGGGTTCCGAAGAGAGGTGATTCATGAGGGCGGGGCTGCTTGGCTTGGCCCAACTAGTGGAAGAGAACATCGAGTCTAGCGTCCGTAGCGTTGCAACTTTAGTTTCTAATTTTGTGCTTACTAGCGGGGGCTCGCTGTTTGTCTTGGCGTGGGAAAGGTCACGCACGGATATATGGAGGTATCTTGAGATTAGGATAGGAACCAAAGATAAATGGCGACAACGATATCGCGTCTACCCTCGTGATGATGGACTAGTGCTGCTAAAGCAAGATCTTCCTTCACAAATGCTTCCAACTTTTCTTCCACGACCCCAGGCCGCTTGTCAATATCCTGGGTAACCTGGACGAAGTATTAAGGGCCGTTTCCGCCCATACCTGCGGATTAATCATGCGAATCATGTTTGATCGAACACTGCTTGGCGAGACTCGTGATCAAAGCGACTTCTAAGTCTATGCTACTTTGCCGAGTCTGGAGTCTAGCCGTCACTTTGTAAGCTAGTCAAAGATTCATCCTCGGCGGTGAGCCGCGAGAGAAAGCGGCCAACCTAGTCCTCAAACAACCAAAACCCTTCCATCGGGGCAAGCGACTCATCAAATAGGGGCATTTCCTCCACCCCGCTCCCATATATGTCCATTGCTGTTTCCGCTTCGAATAAGGAGGAATAGGTTGAGTTATTTGGCTCTTGTGTCGGGTGCGTAGCAACTCGTGGAGACTGCCGAGATCTCATCCCGGACCGAAAATAGTCCCAGGTCTCAGCTTGTCTCGCACCCACTTCCGTGTTTGTGTCCCTATTCCCTGGTCTCCCGAGGCCGGAATCCCACAACCTGCAGAGCTGAGGGCCGAATTCGTCAAAGAGGACGGCAGCATCAGCAGGCAGAGCGGGCGGCGGATCTTGGAGACGGGGCTGTTGTTTTACGCCATCTTTCGCCCGAGTAAGCACCACAAGAGCCCCATGGGCAGATCCCCAGCGATGGCCGAGCTCGTTGAGTGCCATTCGGATGACATTGAACTCGTGCTCGGCAATTTCACTCAGTGTCTCGTATCTAAACCCTGTAACCTGGACGAGGCCTGCCGCCAGGGCGTAGAAGGTGAAGACAGGGCCAAGATACCGGAGCTGGTCTCTGGACAGGAACTCCTCAATGATAGTGACTACAAATGATGACGCCATTAGCGAGACCGTAGATGCAGGAGCTTGGCTCCCCGAAGACCTATGGAGAATGATGAGAGACACGAAGTAAGGGACTGCGAGCTGGCGGGCTTCAAAATTATATGGTGCAAGCGTCCGGGCCTCGTCCGATTGGAAGAGGCGAAGTTGCGATGGTAGCTCCTTCAGCCACCGAAACAGAGCGTTTTCGAACTGCTGCTTGCGAAAGCTGGTCAGCTGTCGTCGTCGTTGGGCCTCAGCAATGTCGCTCATCTGCCTGCATATCGATATGTACGCGACAAATAAACTGGCGTGAAGGCTGGGGACAGCAAAGTCCTCTATAGAAGGAGGCTTTACGTTGCTGTCCTCCAGATTGATGGTTCTTGGCCGGCCTGTACCGACCGATATGATGCTGTCGCGGCTCTACAAGCAACTGTATTAGAGCTGGCATTTCCGATATAGAAGAAAAAACACTTACAACTAGAGTCCACCAAAGGCGGCGTCGAAAGTTTTTGAACGGTCCGTCTTCGGGTTCCTTATGGAGACCTACTTGGTATGCAAGCTCGACCCCAATGCGCACCCAGAAGCCGCTCGTGCTAGTCGAAATCTTTTCCGGCCCAGTTGGGTTCCACCACTGCATAATGATTACAGCCACAATAGCCAGCAGGGTGTTCTGCTCGTAGCTGTGGAAAAAGAGCGCCTTCGCTCTCTCGAAGAAATCGGCCGAGGATGCATAGACGAGAGGACTCGATGAGACACGGCTTCCGGCGAGGAAGACGGACTGCAGGAGCAGCAGTGAAGGCCGGCGCTGATCGCTCTCCTCCAGCCACCGTCTTTCAAGGATTGGCATCCACGGATGGCATCGCTCCATGAAGGCATCGATCAAACTCTCACGGATGGCCCGCGGCGGCAGGTCAAATGCCCTCCGCAGGCGTAAGGACCGCACATCGAGATCGGCAAGCTCCGGTTCTCCACTAGGGTTTTTTGGGGGGACCGCTGTGTTCTCCGTGAACGGGACTTGCCCTCCTAGGTACTCGCTGCGCCCGACGTAGCTCCGCTCCGTAGACGGAGTTTCATACGCGTCCGGCTTGGGAAGCTGTATCCGTGGGGACATGGCATCGCCCACTAGCCGGGTTGTGCCGGTGCTCGCGTCCAAGGTTGGGTTTTCACATTCTGATGCGATAGTCAGACCAGTGCCGGCGGAGATGCCGAGCTCCGCTTGCTCGTGTTCAGCGATGCCGCGGAGGGGTGCAGGGCTAGTGCTATATCGTTTCCGCTTGCGTTGATGCGGACTGTCACAACCTATAAGCAACTGCTACTGTGACAAACACATCTTTTGGGGAAGTGCGGCAGCTTACCGACATGGATAGTCCCCGAGCCTGCAATTTGTGCACGGCCGGTTACCCTCGGCAAGGTCGCATTTGACCTATTCACGAGAGTGAGCATGAGATTCTCTTTCGGAGCGTAAAGAGCCCTACTTTCTTCTTGTGGCATATTGAACATGCCTTGCTGCCTCTATAAGGCGTCGGCATGGCGTGAGCCTGGTGCTATTTGTCTGGATGGCTGGTCTTCTGCAGAAGACGAAGGGGGACTGCGGAGCGGAAGGTCGATGTAGCCTACATGCCAATCCGTCATAGCGGGCGTTAAAGTGCCAGCCCCAGTTTGCGGGGTCGGAACGGGCTTATTTCAACCGAGGCCCAGCTGCCGTTAGTGCATTTAGTGGACGTACCAACAAAGGGCACTAGAGGCTGAGATTTGGCCAAAAAATAAAATACAAGGCCCTATTATTCTGCTAATACTTACTATAACTTTAGGCCCTATAGTTACTATCTGCCTTCCCATAACACATGAAACACCGTGTCCATAGTTCATCCCCTGCCAGGTATCGAGAACATCTGAATTGACAGCCAAGGAAACCTCCTTGGAAAGCATTATTGCCTGGCATGGGTCAAGCGAGCACAGCAATCGTGAGCTCAACAGCCGCGTCTAAAGCACCAAGGTTCCCCAAGCTCGGACCTAGGCGCAACACCAGGGTAGAAGAGAACGAGATACTTGAATGGCCTATCGAAGAGAGAGGCGAAGACCTGGATTCGTATTCGGATGAGAAGCTGCTGCGCTGGGTGGAGGAATATGTACGACTAGCACAGGGACAAGAACCACCCGGGATTCTTGTGCTCAATAGTTCGGTCGCGACACCTGCACATCCAATGCCTCGGAGTCAGGACGCGCGCCTGCGATCAACCCGGCTGAGCTGAGGTCTGTTGAAGATGCAAAAATACCAGTAGGAGCAGGAAGCTAGAGACGTTTTAGGGCAGCATTGGCCTCAAGTCTAGCCTTCGAGAAATGATACATTGCCAAAAAATATATATATATATATATATATATATTGAAAGAGGGAAGGAAGAGGATTGAAAGGGGAAAAAAGAATGGATATGAGAGTTTGTTGCCCTCACTAGGACTCGAACCTAGGACCTCGACATTACTAGTGTCGCGCTCTACCGCTGAGCTATAAGGGCTCGATGGAAAATTCCGCCGCTAGAAAGAGTTTTGAAAGAAGGATGAGCGCTGGTCTTAGTTTTAATGGGGTTGTGCTTGGACCAGCGCAGCTTTAGGCCCACCAAGCTGAGCAGGGGCAGACTGATTCACATGCACTTTGGCTGCCGGGTCGTCGCTCGGGTCTATCGGTTGCTGAGGAGAAAATGAGGTCACTCTGATTTGGGCCAATATTTATGAGAGCCTCGTTGAGGCGCTCGACGCACACGACAATAGAGTCAACGCCTATGACCAGCCGCTATCTCCACTGCAGGGGTCGAGGCGTTTCTCCAGCAGCAGCTTTACACTCAGCGCCCTGGTCGGTCGCCTAAACCCGAACTGGAATGACCTGATCCCGGCAAATACCGACGCTACCCATTCGTGATTCATTCTATTTTTTTCTTTCTCAGAATTCTTGTTTTAGGTATCCTTTTAGTGTCCCTGGTTTCCATCGAGCCCTTATAGCTCAGCGGTAGAGCGCGACACTAGTAATGTCGAGGTCCTAGGTTCGAGTCCTAGTGAGGGCAACAAACTCTCATATCCATTCTTTTTTTTTTCTTTTCAATCCTCTTTCCTCCCCCTTTTTCATGTTGGTTTTTTGCTCTCGCAACCACCGCTGTACTACAAGCACCGATTTATCAATTTTGCTGTTTTTGGTTTTAGAATCCAGAGAAATGAGTCGTCAGCCCCGAAGCTATAATTTTGCACAGCTCATACAAAGAAAACCATTACGAACTTCCCTCAGGTGTAAAATTTCGAGCTTTACGAGATTTACAACCAGTCTCAATTTCTCTTAATTTTAGCTAATGGGTCCAATATTCCCACTGGGTCACTTGATTCAACTCAACCTTCTTGTACATTGCCTTAAGCTGTAGGTGCCACAGTTATGCCCCTGTATACACTACACTGGCCCTGGAAGCCATGGAAATCTTTAGTAGCGTAGATACCATTAGGATCAGAACGGCACGGATATTCTGTGCGTCTCAAAGCACTGAAAATGCCTCAATTTTACTCGCTGTATCGGCCTAATTGGGTGTAAATATTAGAGCTCGTCGTCTTTTTAAATATAATTGCTGGAAAACTCTCCGGTATTCTCAGGAAGTCTTACTGGCTGTTAATGCTCTGGTTCGTACCGCATTGGGTACCTAGTTGGACAAGATGGACAAGCTTTCCAGAGGGCGAGTGCACCTCACATAGTATATCTGCTAGTCCAGAATTACTTTGTGGCTCTCTGCGAGCAAGCCTCTGATTACAACATATGAATGTTTGCTCCTAACCACATCACTTTACCGTCTCCATGCCTCCTTCTCCGTACAAATCCGGCAGCCTGTGATTCAACTCTGCCTCTGTTACAATGTCGAATCATTGAGGAAAGGAATATATTTGGCACCGCTACTGTGGAAGTTGGCATTTAGTGCAGTTTTCCCCAATATGCACTATGTGCGGGCACTCCCTTCCCGACAGCCCCTATGGAAGAACGCAGAAAGCAAGACAAGATCCGGTACCCCAGAAAATGCACATCGCACACCTAGCTATGATCTGGCATATTTCGCTGTCAGATAACCTCGTCGCAGCCAGGCCAGTAGTGTATATCCCTCTTTTGGCTATGCCAATCTGTCGAATGGGCCGTCTGCTACTTGCCCAGCCCCCAGTCTCGAACACTATTATCTCCGATGGGCACCACTCCGCGGGAGAGACCAGGAACCTTGGCATTCGGAGGTCCATGGATCGAAGCACGATTCTGAGGTTCTTAAAGGGGCACTCGAAACGTTGATTGATAGAGCACGCATGGACGCGATATCTTGCCACGCACTTGTCAAAGTCACCTAAACAGATTTCCTGGGGTTCACAAGTCTTGCGAATTGCGCATTAAGTCGCATCGAGCCCAAGATTATCTCGCTTGTCAAATAAGAGATTGAAGAAGCTAGATCGATAAGCCCTGAGTTTCTAGACAGAGTCCGTTCAAGCCAGGAGAGGAACCCTACAAAGGATTCTGGCTATGCAATCAATGTTGAAGATCGACGACGCGCCAACTGGAAGAGGCACTATGTCAGGCGGACAGCCAACGATGACTCTGGGATTTTGCGATCCCTCATACCGAACAATTTTAACAACAATCATGACTTCCTAATTCTGTTTATTCTGTTCAAAGGCAACGGGCAGAGGTTTGCGGGTTTCATTGGCCTGTGGCGTTTCTTCAACAACCCAGGGATAGCCAGAGGAACGAAGACTTCTCGTGTGTGATACTTTTTGATAGAAACGATTGAGTGCCTCAGAGGCATGACACGGCCACCTTGCTTCAGCAACTCAACTGCCCCACTAAATCCTTGCTGCCAAGACCTTGTGAAGTAGCCGAACTGAGTCTAACCCAAGAGAGCCGCCACCACATTTACCCCAACATCTGTGCTTCTTATCTACAACACCCCGACCGACCTTCTACTCCCAGGGTTAGAAATCGAATCATCACACCACGCTTAGGAGTATTCTCACACAAGTATCCCATCATATGAACAAGTCTCTAATTTGGAACAGCACCGCGACAGAACTGCCGATTGAAGACAGACTATGGCTCGGCCAAAGCCACTCTTGATAGCAGCAATGCTGCCGCTGGCGTCAGCGCAGTTTGTGTCTCCGCCAAAAGAGCTGATAGACGCCGTGGGTTACGCCGGGGTTCCAGTCCGGTACAAGGAGGTGCCGGTAGGTATTTGTGAGCTTGATCCCGCCGTTAAGAGCTTCTCGGGGTACGCCGACGTGGGCGATGATGAGCACATATTTTGGTGGTTCTTCGAGAAGCGCGGCAGTTCTACCGATGCCCCATTGACGGTTTGGCTCAACGGCGGCCCCGGAGCTAGCTCTATGATCGGCCTCTTTCAAGAGCTCGGCCCATGCGGTATCGACTTTTTTGGTGCACCTTATAGCAACCCATACTCTTGGAGCAACGTGAGCAACATACTGTTCATCGACCAGCCAAACCACGTTGGGTTCTCTTATGCGAAAACAGTACCCGGTTACAAGAGGAGGGGAGACGTGGTAGTCCTGCCACAAGAGTCTTGTCCGGAATATGCTACCGAATGCGGTACCTACTCGTACCCCAACTTGACCCTCTCTGCCAACTCTACCGTCAATGCGGCCCCCAGCTTTTGGAAGACATTGCAGGGCTTCATGGGAGTCTTCCCCCAATATTCCAGCCATGGTCTCATTATAGCCACAGAAAGCTACGGCGGTCATTACGGGCCAGTCTTCACCGCATATGTCGAACAGCAGAATGAACTCGATCCTCCCGGGGCGAAGAATATCCAACTTCAAGGTCTCCTGATTTTGAACGGATGGTTCGTAGCCCGGAGCTCTGCCTGGTATCGGCAGTCGCTGACCCGAGTCTCGCAGGCTTGACCCAATCCTTCAGTACCAAGCATTTTATAACTTCTCTGTCTATCCTGGCAATACCTATGATCTCCCATCGCTCAACAAGAGCACCGAGACGCTCCTCTTCAATAGTCTATACGGCCAGGGAAACTGCCTCGACCAGCTCTTGGACTGCCAACGGACAGGGGGTGATTCGATCTGTTCAAAGGCCGACCATTTCTGCTCTTCCCAGGTAGAACGTGTGTACACGGAGCTGCTGGATCGAGACCAATACGATGTCCGCTATCTAAATCCGGATCCTTTCCCTTACCCATTTTTCGGCGATTATCTTAACACAGCCAAGGTCCAAGAGGCGATCGGTGCATTCACCAACTTTTCGAGCAATGGCGTGGTACAGACCGCTTTCGCCGGCACCGGAGACGATGCCCGAGGCGTGGATACAATCGAGGATATTCGCTACCTGTTGAGTAAAGAGATCGCAGTGGCCATCATAGCGGGTGACGCCGATGCTAACTGCAACTGGTTGGGCGCCGAGGCTGTCGCAGAAAAGATTGGGGCGAAGGGCTTTGCAAAGGCAGGGTACACAGATATACGCACGAGTGATGGTGTTGTGCATGGGCAAGTAAAACAAGCCGGCAACTTCAGTTTTGTGAGAATCTTTGAGAGCGGTCATATGGTTCCCTTTTATCAACCGTTGGCGGCATTGGCGCTACTCAACCGGACTATTCACGGTCTAGACCTTCACACCGGAAGTTTAGCTGTAAGCGCCAACTATTTGACGAAAGGGTCGCAGAGAAGCACCTACCGACAGGGGAACGCGACAGTACAATGGAAGGTTACGCCACGGAATCTCACATACGACGTCGAAAGGAACCGGCCGGGGCAACCATGGGGACAAATGCAACAAAATCTAGCAAGGCCACTAACTGACCCTCTTTTTCAGCAATTCCCGACTGATGAGCCTCATGACCTGTAATAGCTTCATACTATAGCAATATAATGTCCCTAGATAATTGAAATGAGCTTTACAGACACGCTAAAAGTGGCTTGGCAAGCATGACTCCCGTTACACTACATTGATGTCGAGGATGCCGACACCCGCTGCGGGTGTCGCACTCAACTTAAGCTCGGGATGTCGTGGTGCAAGACCACCTGTTTCAATATCACCACTGTATTCGGTGGTGTATGGAGCTACGTGGCAGATTACTATAGTTTTTGGTTTGGATTTGAGCGACTGGACACGAAGCAGAAAGTGCACACCTGGGGGAAGCCGGACACGCTGTGCACGCTATACAAAATCGGGGATATAGATCTCCCTGAGAGTAATTTAGCATCTATGGCTCAAGATACAAGTCACTGATAGGTGCATCTCAACCAAGCAAACCCTCCATCCCTGCCCACACCAACAGCGCTATCGGAACAAGCGGCCAGTGGTTGAATGCTCCTGTCCCGATCTGGTCGAGGCTCACAAAGCCGTCGACAATACCGCTGATGGTACATATGGGTATCATCCAGCCCATGAGCTTACGATCTCCTCTGAGGGAGACCGCAAAAGTCAGCAGGCCAATGACGACGTTGCGTGACGCGTAAATGCGAATGAGGTTGTATGTCAGTTTCTTTGCTTCCGGCGTCGCGGGTGCGGGAAACTCGAAGACTGCGAGCCCTGACTCAGGTCGGAAAAGGCCGTTGACCCCGAGGAGGAATGGGATCGCAGGAAGAAAGCGTGCGAGCTTGTAGAAGAACTGTGCTCTTGGCGTTGTCATTTTGGCGCGAATCTGTTGCCTAGGTATGGATGTTGGACGTTCCTTTGTGTTTGTGTCAGAGCATCGTCAGAGCGCTCTGACTTGGCAGCATTTCTCTGTCCTGTCTTACTGAAGTCACCTGACTAGCTGACTAAGAGCTGAATAGCTGCCCGCTTCGGCGTCTGGTTGGTGCGATGCCCGTATTGGGGTCGAGGGAATAGTGCATCGTCGATATGCTTATCAACTGCCCAGCTAAATGAAATTCAAGAGTTCGAAGGGCTATGCCGCTTGCGGCCTTCAAATCGCCGGAACACTATGATGGGATTGTTCACTACCCTCCATCGGTAGGTACGAACCAAGTTATCGGTATGTAGTAGGGATATGTATATCCAGTAATGTGCTTGTTTGCCTGTATTGTACATATTCTACTACATAAATATACAATAAATATCTCTTCCTTAACGGCGTCATATGCTTAAGCCATCATCACGCCGCCCAAGACAGCGGCAACTCCTGCAAGAACAGCTCGCTGGGTGACAGCTGGAGCGCCGCCAGTGTGGGTGCTGGAGCTTGCTGCGGCAGAAGCGGACCCGCTTGCAGATGCGGTCGTCGATAGCGACGCCTTCTGGGTAGCGGAGGTACTGGAGCCCGAGCCAGTGGCGGTCGGAGACGCTGTCGCAGCACCCGCTGAGCCGGTGCCACTGGCCGAGAGCAGGTCCAGCCCAGCCGTGACGGTGACAGGCTGGGCGTACTGGGCAAGCTGGGAAATCACCTCAACGGTCTGGGAGACAAATCCCGTCTCGCTCGCACTCTCGGTGCACGACGCAGTGTCCGTGGTGATGGCGCAGCTGACATGAATAGACCTGGCACAATCGTTAGCCCGAAGCCGAGGGCGCGGCAAGGAAGTGTGACTCGGGGGGATAAAGTTGGGATTCGGGCTAAGAAAACTCACAGGGTGTCGCCGTTGATGTCCCACTGAAGCACGGAGGGGCCATTCACCACGGTGGCACCGTCGGCGAGGCCGCACTGGTTCGAAGACTCCCCAGTGGGGCACGTGAGAAAGTAGGTCGTAGCAGTGGCATCCACCGCGACGACGGACGCCTCGATCGTCTGCGCGTCATAAGCCGGAAGGATCAATGACACGACAGTCGACTGGGCCACAGATAGGCCGAAGAGGGCCCCAAGAGCCACGATGTTGAAGGCCTGCCTCGCCATTGTAATTTTGTGAATTTGTAAGCTCCTTCGGTCCACGATGACGCGTCTGATGGTCGAGGTGCTAGAGGTCTCGGGACAGTGGCGAATAATAGCGGTAGTTAAACGGGACAAGTAACGAGTGACTGGAACGGAAGAAAGATTACCGGGAAGACACCACAGAGCACATCTAGATGCTAAATAAAGGATTGTCAAAGGAGTCAAGGAAAGATTGGATGATACAGAAATCTGGAGCGGGCGGCCGAAACCTACCATCAAAGGAGAGTGTGGGGACTCATTTATTACAGGACTAACCAGTTTAGAACGCCGGCTTGTTGTTGCCGGTTGATCCGCGTCGAGTGGGTACAGTGGAGTGCGAAACGTCCGAATCCCCCACTCGAATCCCCGCAAAAACAGCCCAGGCCTGTGAATGAATATTCGATAGAAGGAGTCTTGTATCTGATAGAATAATAGTGCGCCATCTAATCGAAGTTATCTGTGCGCGCACAGAGTTGCTCCTCGTTCAGACGGTTTGCCTTGTAGACATAGGAGATTGCTCCCCACTTTATTCGCTTGCTCAGCCCTGCCAAGAGAAATTAAAAAGCGACCTGATCGCTTATGCCGCCGCCTCATGACCTCGAGAGCGAGTGAAACCCACCAGCAAAACTAGTAGGTTAGGATCCTAGGCTGAGTAGGCAACACTTTTGCAAACTCTCATCACTTCTAGCACCAAACCAATAAAATACTCTTTTTTTTATTAATATTGCTGCGATTTTCCCGAACTTGTATTCGATCACGATATCAGTCTAGTCCCCCTCTCTCTCCGTCACTGGCTAACATTGCTTTGCTACCTCTTGTAACGACTGTGAATGTTACAGTTTCTGGCCACAGCTCTCCCCCTCCCTCCGCGCTATAAGAAGAATACGACTGAAATGAATGCGGCGATCGGGAAGGCGAAGAGGGCGGGATAGGTAGTCGTGGCGTCGTGGGCGGCGCTACTTCCTACGACAGCAGCATTTGAGGTAGTCCCGCTGGTGATGTCTAGGACAACAGGGTTAGCACACTGTCTGTTGATCCAGATGGGCTCGGAAGTCGCGGGCTAGGACACAGGGCACTTACTCAAACTAGCGCACGTGGCCGCGAGTGTCAAGTTACTTTGCATTTCAGTGAGCTTGACCTGGGCCTTCGCAGCCTGGGCCTGGAATTTCGCGATCTTGTCCGAGTTCCCCTTGAACTTGGCGTCCACAAACGTAGCATTGGCAGCCTGGTTGAGCTGCCGCTCCAGTTCGCTCATGGTCTGGCACTGCTCCTTGGTATCTTCAGCTGTACAGAACGCAGTTAAGGTGGTATTCGACTGCAATATCGCCAGAGCCGGGGCCTGGGCGGAGGCAGAGGCCTGGAAAAGGGCGATCTTGGTGGCGTTGCCCTTAAATTTGGCATCAAGAAAAGTGGTATTCGCGGCCTGGGCTTGGACCTTTTCCAAGGAAGTCATCCTGCTGCATGTTTTGCTCATAGTTCTCACGGCGGCGATCTCGCCGCATACTGTGACTAGTGTCGTGTTGGACTGCAGCTCCGTAAGCGTAGTTGCGGCTGCCGATGCCTTGGCTTGAAACGCGGCGACCTGGGTGGCATTTCCTTCGAACTTGGCGTCAAGGAAGGTTGTATTGGTGGCCTCCGCTGTGAGAATGGCGAGCGAGGACAGTCTGTTGCACTTGGAGCTGGTCGACAAGAGAGTGACATTGGTACTTCTTGGGCCGTCGTCCTGCTCGTCGTCATCGTTGTCCTGATGGCCGTTTTGACCGTCGGCAATGACATAGCCGGCAGTAAGGAGCAGAAGGTAATGGAAGAACTTCATTGTGCCTCGGAATAAGTTTTTCAGGTATCTCTTGGCAAGTAAAACTTGGCGGAGTGCAATTTAAACAAAGTGGTACAATGAATATCCGTTGCGACTAAAGAACCAAAAAGGGAGGAGCAGAGAAAGCAAGGGACCGGCCGCAGGGAGGTATGGAAGGGAATGCGCAATGAGAATGAAATGCGAATTCTGCTTCACTTACAGAGGGCTCCGAACTATTGACCATATTTAAGTAGATGAAATGCGAAAGAAAGAAGGCAAACGACGTCGGGGCACTGAGCCAACAGCGGCTGACTGGCCACACCTGTTCGGAACACAGGTTCCGCTTACCGGCTCAGCACACAAACATTCCTCACATCCGCTCCGCACACCGGATGCCGACCACTCTAGCTACTAGACATAGTCACTCTACTCCCCTGGCGCATAGCAATGTAAGTCATAGTAGGTGGCATCTTGCGAAGTTTGGTGGCCGCCGGTGTTTCGTTCCCCTGGTCAGTTAACTGCTCAAACCTGACATCGGAAACGCGCTCTCGTGGTCCAAGGTATTACCTTTCTCAAACATTGTCGATCCCTGAAGCTGGAGACATCTTCGGGAGCTAATAAAGTCATGATTGACACATACTTCCTGAAACCGCAGATAGATCGTTGAAGCGGCCAACCCGAATGCGATCCTGATCACTTGGATCTCTTCCAATCTCCGGGGTACCTGCTCCACCAGGGTAACTGCAGGGTTTTTGCTGAAAACCGTCTCTGATCTGTGTAGGTGCTGAAACGTGAAGGTGGGCAGACTTGTCCCAAGTGTCAACGATCCGAAGTCTCAGTGGGAGCCACCGGAGTATAGACCAGCCGACAGACACCATACCGCAAACTAAACCTCTTCCATCTGACACTGGCAGGTGAAATGGCGCTGCCATGAGAAACACTAGTGGCCAAGACATGAAAGTAAAACGACGTGCAAGTCCTCCCGAGAGTTGGCAGTACTTTGACAGCTGTTTTGCGGTCTAGCTGGATTCATAGCCTTCGCGGCTCCTCGATGTGCTGAGCTTGGGCTTCCCAGCCCGGGAGAACTGATCGCCGATGATCTCCGATGATCGTAGCCGATCATCGGGAATCATGCAGGGAACCAAACTTTCCGTTGACGCCCTAGACAACCCCATGTATCCCTCCTCCCCCCTCCCCTTTCTCCCCACTGATGCCACCCACTGCCCACACTCGTATCTCGTACCCCTACCACGTGCGTCCAGATGGTTTCGACATCCCTCAAAATTCTGCCAAGCACGAGTTCAACCCTGGCTCCCGGCCAGAGGTCTTGCTGGAGCATTTCGTTCAAAACAGTGTGCATGGGGCAGCCTCTCGAGGCCTGAAACAGGTCTAACGGTGTCATTCGGCTGGCCAGCGCCTAGATAGCTTCACTTCTACTTCTGTGCGCGAATGCCACAATGGTGGGAATACCTCCTACATTCTCGGCGTGTATCCCTTTTTTAAGTAGAATGTTTCTAAATATGGATTATGCAGGGTTCTCGACCGTTAGCTGGATTATTTTCGACGAGTTTCTCTTCGTTTGTATGGTCCGTAATAGGGCCGGCCGTCCTACGTCGTGCACCACCTCACAGGGGGAGCAGTAGATACCAGGCTCCTTTCGCAGATGCCAGGACGGCGGGGAAAAACGTCAACATGAGCCTCAAACACCCAATAGCGAACCCCAACTCTTCAATCCTGAGTCATGCAGAAGTGTCTTTCTGCCCTGGCAGTGTCGAGTCCTCTTGGGTGACATGGATAATGCCAGACGACCATTATGAAGTACAGTGGCTCCTTGTAGAGCATCTGGACACGGAGTGAATGTCACGAGCTGTGGGCCAGCTGAGGCGGGGCCCAGATTAGGGTTAGAGGCAACAGGAATGTAAATATAGTAATATTCACATGGGCCACTGCCTTGCTGTCAAAGGAACGCAAGCAAACGAGCAGGTTTGGCTCGCACAACGAATAGCATCACCGGCATCTTGGGCAGTCAATGCATCAAGCAAGTCACCCAGCCGGATGGCTGATAATGGACGTGCACGGAAATCCACGGAGCCGGCCACCCGCCTGATCGCGATGCTGCTTCACTGGGTGGGACGATATAGGGGTTGGTTCGGCATACGAGCTACACCGGAGGAACCGGCGCCATAACAAACGTACGCCAAGATAGCTCCCCGCAGAAGAAGACGACAATAATAGATCATTGATTGTATCAATCTAGAGTTGAAAAGAAGAAACGAAAACAAACCAGCCGGTGTTTTATGTTACAGCTCAGGGCTAATGCTATAGTGGGGGCGACAGCGCACATCAGATGATAGACGATAGAGCCGACAGCCCAACCCTTGCATTCCTGTTTCGCAAGACCGGACAAATTCCCAAAATACTTTCTCAACAAGATGGCCAGGGGCTGCATCCTGATTGGGCTAACATCATTCTTTCTAGTACGAGCGGAATGTCGCGAACTTCTCGGGCGAGCAAGGATGTGTTCTTCACACAGGGTGTCTACCTTCGCCTGCCGATGTTTTTGTCCTCCCCCTGGACAAGGGGGTGGATATGCTGTGGAATCACATAAATAAACTAACTCGCCTCTTGCTCTCGAGCAGTTCGCCTTGAATCATCGTGTGCATTCACTTCATCTATCCTTTTTTTTCTTTCGTATTTGTATCTTACTTCCTTTCTACGGTACAGGCTGCCGCGCCGTTTTCACTCGCAATATTTTCTTCTCTTCGACATGAAGCTCTCTTTGCAGCAAGCCCTAGCGGCCACGGTCCTGCTGAGCTGTTCTAGTTTGGAGGCGAGCCTTCTTCGTCCCTTGAACAGCGTTTCGGTTGTTGGCGCTAGTCTCGCCGTCCATGCTTCTATGGCCCGGGCTGCCTCTAGTACGTGTTTGCGCATTCTACCGCCCCGTCCCACTGCGAGACAGGAAAAGCTAAGCCAGCTCCACAGTCCCGTATCCTGTTCTCGAAGCCCGTAAGAACAAGAAGGCTAAGACCAATGGTGCCGTGTCCGCCGCCGCGACGAATGCGACAAGCGCCACTGCTACCGACGCCGATGCCAACGCTCCCTGCACGACCTCGGCGGCTGGAGAGGAAGAGGGGGACTGCCAGAACAGTAACAACGGCGGTAACGATGGAGGTGCTGATAACGCTGCCCCCGCTGCCCCCGCTGCCCCCGCTGCCCCCGCTGCAGCCGCTGCAGCTCCTGTTGTAGCTTCTGCTGCTTCGGGAAGTAAAGGTCAAGCTGCTGCCGCTGTAGGTAGCCAGGGTACTGCGGGCCTTACTGGCACTGCAACTACCAAGGCCGCCGCTAATGAAACCGCTACCGAGACCGACGCAGGCGATAACGCTCCATGCACAACCTCGGCTGCTGGAGAGGAAGAGGGAAACTGCGAGAACAGCAACAATGGAGGCAACAATGGAGGTGCCGATAACGGCGCTCCCGCTGCTGCTGCCCCTCCAGTTGCTGCTGCCCCTGCTGTCGCTGACCCGGCCGTGGCGGCTCCTGCTGTCGGTTCTCCTGCGGCAGCCGCATTTGCTTCACCTATTGCAGCTGTTGCCGCTTCCAATGGTACCGCCACCGCAGGTACTCCTACTACTCAGGCTGCCACCGGGGGGACAGCTACTGAGACTGATGCCGACGCTAATGCTCCCTGCACCACCTCGGCTGCTGGGGAGGAAGAGGGAGACTGCCAAGACAGCAACAATGGTGGGAACGATGGAGGCGCTGATAACGCTGCCGCCCCTGCCGCCGCCCCTGTTGTGGCCGCTTCTGCTGCGGGTAACAAGGCTAGTACTGGGAAAGCCGCTGGAGGCAATAAGGGCAATGCTGGAAAAGGTGCTGCTAACTAAATGGGCACCGGCACTGATATAGGCCAAGGATTCTGTCTTTGATCAGCGGTGAATCAAGCTGATAACTGCTGAATAAAAGCGCTAGACTAGGTCGATAGTGTGACAATATTCAGGATCGCAGTGCAGGCATGCATCTATCAATAAACACTGGTCTTCCCTAGCTTAAAATCAGGGGCTTCTGATATTCTAGTTAGATTTATCGTTGGCTAATTCTCTAGATGATAGAAGCCAGACGTATCATCCCTGCATTTCGCTAGCTTCTTTGAAGACTTTCGGTTCGGTTTTTCTGCATGTTGCTAGGCATGTTTTGAAACCCCTAATCTGGGTGAGAGACCGTCATGCTCGCCGCTTTTGGGTCCTGCTTGCTAAACTGGAGTGTTCTACATCGTTGCAACTCGCTATATCTCTTTGATTGGACCTTTAAAATACTTCCTGGCCCGTAATACATACCAAATCACACTGAACACTGTAACACATCCGACAACCAAGACACTCCAGTTCATAGCCTGCGGACTAGTCGGCGTGGCTTGTGGCCAAAATGACCAGAAAAGCAAGAGCACGCACCATAAGCACGCCAAGATGTTATTTGCAACACCGAGCGGCTCCGGTAATTTCCACGGGCCCCAAGCCAGCTGCCCCACGCCGAGATGGACACCAGGAGCATACGGCTGGATGGCCCCGCTGCATCGGCGCCAAAGAAGAAGCAGGCAAACAATAAGGTAGGAGGAGTACAGGGCTGCGATGGCCATCGAAATAAGATCTGCCAGAGCGATGGAAGAGCCGAGGACGATGAGCGACAGAAGCATGGTGATTGACAAGGTCGCCAGCACCGCAATTACCGGAAGAGAAGTGCGCTTTGTCAGCTTCACAAGATGTCTGTCGAGCGGGAGGCCCCTGTCGCGAGCAA
This sequence comes from Thozetella sp. PMI_491, assembly GCA_021432635.1. Taxonomy (NCBI): domain Eukaryota; kingdom Fungi; phylum Ascomycota; class Sordariomycetes; order Chaetosphaeriales; family Chaetosphaeriaceae; genus Thozetella; species Thozetella sp. PMI_491. The sequence goes on from MU270028.1 coordinate 664,367, forward strand.
AGGACCAGATCATGCGGGAGGCTGTGGCTGCGATACTGACGCTGCTGCCGAAGCTGATGAGCACGACGATGCTAGCCATAGCGACCGCACCAGCCGTAGATCCCACGCCAGCACGGAAGACCTCAATATACGGGTAGAACACAGTGTTGGAGGCGGCGATGGCGGAATCGAGGTCAGTGATGCAGAACAACATGGCGATGCCCATGGCGAAGGCCAGGGCGCCGTTGATGGCCACGGACCAAACAATGGCCCGAGGTACAACGGTTGCCGCGTCCCTAATCTCTTCCGACATGTGTACTGCGCAGTCTGCCCCGACGAGAGGACCAGCGAGAGTTGGGAAGCCGACCATGAAAGCCAGCCCCTGTGAAGCCCAGCCGCCCACGTTGGAAAACTGAGTAAAGACGAAGCTCGCATCATTGTGTGGGGCAAAATAGATGAGCGGGATGAGGATCCCAAAGAAGCCGGCAAGGTGCAGGAGCAGGAACAGGCCCTCAAAACGGGCGAGGAGGCCGCTCGTAGTCGAGTTGATGAGAACTGACAAGACGAGGAAAGCCCACATGGCCAGCACGGTCTGGTAGGGCTCGGGCGCGTAGGACGGCTGCGAGAGCACGGCGATTCCCTGCAGCTGGGTCGCTACCATGTATGCTGTCGCGACGGACGAGGCTAGCCACGAGGTAACGGTGAACCATGCAGTGAGGTAGGCCAGAAACGTGCTGCTACGCGGAGGCGCCATCACTGCAGCGAGTCGGTTAGCAAGCACCCCCACGAATACCGCGAAATAGCGCGTTCTAGCTCTACTTACTAGCAGCCCAGTGATCTAAACAACTTTTGTTAGTGACATGACACGGAACAGCGAAGAAAGCCGCGAAAAGGGGGGATTCGACGCACACTGGCCGGCTGATGTTGGCGCAATAGATGCCAGCTCTCCAAGGACACAGTAGACGGCCATACTGCCGACCCAGCTCATAAGGAAGCCCCAGATGACACCGGCCGGGCCTCCATTGGCGAGCGCAGGCACTGAAGTCGAGAGCATACCCTCCCACGATATCAGAGCCGTACACGAAAAACCTAGCATTGACATGAAGCCAAAGCTCCGGTTTAACAGGGGCCGCTTCCCTAGGCGGGCCAGCATCTCGTCATCGCTGACCGGGAAGTCTCGGCTGTCGGCCGACTGGGCGGACCCGCCCAGTTTACCGGGCGCATCCACCACGCTGAGCTCGAGATCTCGTTCTTTGGACATTCTGGCAGAAGAATGAAGGTTATGGGCAGACTGGAGAAATGGAAATGTGCCGTGTGCGGGGGACACTAAAGAATGCCTGGTGGTAGGGGGTTACAAGTTGGGGCTTTGACTATGCTGTGTAACACTTGATTCGAAGGAGCTGGGAGCCAGAGGATAAACTCGGGCTAAAGTACCAGATACAAGTAGTTTGGATTGGGTGCAACGTCTCGACCGGGGCGATTGTCGGGGTGTGGCCCTAACACGGGCGAATACGCTCCCAGTTGCCTCCTGGCCGACAACATGCATGAGCAAGGAGGTTTCCTCCTTCCCGCGGCTACCAACCTGCATGATTGGGGAGCCGACTCATGAATAAGGGAGAGCGCACTCTTAAGAGACTAGAAAAATTCTTGCCCTTATACGTCCAGAAGTATCCTAGTGTCCCTAGTCGGTCAGCCATGCTGTCCTCCATGCGTAGGCGGCTTGAGCCAACAGGCGACAACTTGAACCCTGTTCTGCAGGTATTCACATGGCTTCTCCTGGCCCTGACCACACTGCTACTTATCTTGCGACTGCTGGTGCGCCTCTTCCTAAAGTCAGCTCGGCTATTTGGGTTGGAGGATCTGCTGATTATCGCCGCATACGTACGTCGCTGATCCGGATCTTAGAGCCGTGCGGACTTTAGTACTGACAAGTTTCACAGGTCTTCGGCGTCGGCCAGTCTATCACTGTCATTTTGCCTGCCGGTCGCATTTTTGGCCAGGCGTCAGATGCCATTGGCCCCGAACAGCTTCGGGCAGGCATCAAGGCAGGATACGCCGGTGGCCTGCTATTCCTTATCGCGCTGGGCTGCTCCAAGCTCTCGGCTTGCGTTTGTTTTCTGTCGCTTTCACTCGACCAAATACATCGCACGGTAACAACGATACTAATTGTTGTCATCACAATATGGACTCTCACAGCTGTGCTGGCGTCGGCCTTCCAGTGTGGCGCACACGGGCCGTGGGAGGGTGGCGAGTTGCATTGCGTGAACCAGGTACGCTTACTCCTTTCTTGTCTTGAAGAAACGGGAGCTAGAACCAAGACAGCGTTCACTCTTGAACTACATCAGCATCGGCAATATCATCTCTGATGTTATTCTCACGGCCATCCCTGTGGCCATGATCGCACCTATGACCATACCTTATAGTACCCGCGCTTTGCTCATCGCCATCTTCTCCTCCCGCATCCTGTAGGTACCGACAAAGCCACACGCTATTACTAGCTCCCTCACGTTGTCGCTAACAGCATGCCCGGGGTTCCCTGTCCTAGTGCGATCGTTGCCACTGCCACGCAGCTGGCTTACATTCCGCGGCTCTTTGGGCCCGACCCTACGCTCAACGGTTTCCCTTACTTCCTCGCTACCGAGTTCGTACAGTTCGCCAGCATATCGACTGCTTGCGCTGTCTACTTCTGGCCACTGCTTCGCTCATTGCGGAGCGGTCACATCTGGGCCGATAACCTCATCGTCCCCTCGAATGGACTTCTCTCTTCGGTCTTCGGCCGGGAGCGAGGCGCCGCCTCCCCTGACATCCCACTAAGACAGGCCCAACTTCATCAAGACCAGAGCGGGCTTTCTCAGAACAGCGGCACTAGTGCAGCCCGAGGACATAGTGAGCAGCAGCACTAAGTATAACGGCTGGCGCGGACGTTTCTGAACTGGACAAGGAGAGACGCTTATCCAGCGCTCTTCCAAACGTGACATATTGAGTACTCAAGTCTCGATATCTAAGGCCGGGGTAGATGTTGAATACGTACGTGAGCTACATGAAGAGCAAAAAGTTACTGGAAAGTTACCTGTAGACTAGATCAGATACCCCTGTCTCTTATCCTGTGAATTCTTTCTTGTCTAAGCATAACGCCTTCTGACCATATGTGAGAGACGGACGCTCGCTTCAAGCAAAAGATGAGGTCCGGTCTCCATGCAGAATACTTTCAATACATCTCCGTTGAACCTAAAATGCGTACACATCAAGGAAATTAGTTTATGGTGATTGGGCCCGAATAGAGAATGCACGTTTCATTGAGGTCTGGTCGAAATGACTAGCTCATTCCAATAAGAGATACAGTACCCAAGCCCCGGGGGCTATAGAACCCCCCCTAAACCCCTAAATCCAGCCAAAAGCTCACTGTGGGAAACATAGGTACATAGCCTCCTACTCGCTTTCCGTATCTTCTTCCACTACACCAGCGTCCTGGATACTGATGGAGTCAACACCTTTGGGTATGATAAGAGCGTTACTACGTTTGACTGAGCGCGAACGAATTAGCTTCGTAAGAATGTTCTTGGGTGACAAGCACCAGAGTGGGCAACTTACTAGACGATAGAGGCATCGCTAGTGCAGTAGTCACTAGGACTACCGAGACGATGAGAATCTTGGGAAGCATGGTGCTATAGCAAGGGTGGATGGCTTTGGAAAGATCGTAGGTATGTGGAGACTATCTGTTACCGAAAACTGACGGGTTGGGGAGGTTAACGCTTGAAGAGTCATCGCTTTTAAACACCAGTTTTTATTATTAGTACCGCAAGGAGGGAGAAAGGAGTCATCTGGCCGGAACCCCACTCCTTCCTTTGACAAGATCACGCCTTGTGCCCATTCCTCCCGCCCAGTCTCGCCCAGTCTCTAGATGCCAGATATCCGTGTTATCTCTTAGCATCGAAAGTCTGGCGAACATATATTAATTGGACCTCCCCTTAGCATGACCCACCACCAGCTTCGCCCCATGCACTGGAACGCTGCGCACCTCATTTGCACGCTTCCAGTCTAACTTTTCTGGCACCCGCATCGCTGTGTATGTTCATGTTGACTCCGGCTCGGAACACTTGCTTTGTCGGGCAGGCGTGCCGGCGCTCCCGTAAATATTAAGGCTACTTATCGTAAAACAAGGTAGTGGGAGGTAGCTAGTCAAGGGCAGGTAGAGGTGTGGCTAGGGGCCCAAGACCCGAGTCTGTGCAGTGATTTTTCGCCCCAGACATGTCGAGTTGTACAACATAGTAAGGATCATTTGACCAATTAGTGCGCAGTGGGATCAGCAGGTCCTTGGCTCAGCCAACTGCCGCATAGCATGTACCGCCCGGTCTCTTATTCCGGTTGGCTTCCGCTCTATGCCCTGCCACATCCGTCCACTACGGCATTTTATGCGAGCGTATGAGGCAGACTGCATCCTTTAGCGAGGCGATACGGAGGACGTTCCTTTCCAAAAGGATTCCACGTGCAGATGTAAGAGGACTGGGTGGGCTAGGCAGATGGGAACCAGTGATACGAGGGAAGAAAAGGGAGTGAATGGGTTATGACTGGTTAAGCGTGCCCTGGATCTAATCGCGATCTTAGCTTCCATCTTGTCATCAAGCCTCATACTTCATTGCGAAAGCTACCACTAGCTGTGGAGATGTTGAGTGAAGATTCCCAGGTACGACTGTTAACTGGTCATGACGATGATTTTGAGCCAGGCCTCAAGCCAGATCGCCGCCGGACCACCGCGTGGCTCTGTCAACACTCGCTAGCTACCATTATTGTCTTTCTGCTTCTATATCTTGCGGCTCTCATGACCTTCCATGCGCGATCTGCTGCCATCTGTCATTGTGACAGGCGTGAAGATGGCGGCATGCGCAAGACAAGTCACTTCAGTACGTGTTGAGGAGGCAGCGGGGCTCTTTCTCGGTTGCTGCGTGTACTAATATGACAACTTTGAAGCTCTCGCCGATCCGGTTATGCAGTACGAAGAGAGAGCCGAGTGGGGTGGACGATCGTTTCCCTGGAACCTTGAGCCGTCTGCCGAACTCGACGAAGTCTGGTCTGACTTTTTGTGGTGTAAGTATCTCCGTTACTGCTGGTCCGTTCACCTGAAGTCGCCAAGGATAAGAAAAAATGACTGACTGTTGGGGATAACTCCCTATGGCTGTCTAGCACTTAATGTCCGGGTCAGTGAGGATGAGATGGACCTGCTCAATGAGACCCGAAAGAATCGCGTCCGCGTGACGGGTGGCGGCTACGCGGCGACCATGGGCGTCACGCATCAGATGCACTGTTTGAACAATCTGCGCCGGCTCATTCACTGGGACCACTATCAACCTCGGCTGGCTAACATGAGCACTCATGAAGCCAGCGCGTTCACGAAGGAGCATTCGGGTATTGCAACGCCCCCCCTGCCCCTCTCCGCCGAGCATCAGCATGGTTCTAACATATCCAACCTCTTGCAGACCACTGTATCGATTCGATCCGCCAGTCCCTCATGTGCAAGGCCAACACGAATATGTACATGTTGGAGTGGCCCGAGGTCCGCGAGGGCGAGAGTCGCCCGGAGCTGCCGTCCCAGAATGTCGTCTCGCACTCGACGTCGACGTGCGTCAACTGGGATTTGCTGGATGCATGGGCGCGTAAGAGGGCGCTGATCCCAGGCCATTTCCATTACCTATGGGTGCCGACGAAGCCAATGCATGACTAAGGCCCGAAGGAAGCGATACTGAACTACTAACGCTCGAGCCACGCTAGTACTGGTGTCCGTTCTGACGATATGAACGGGCATCTGTTACTCTCGCCTAGGCGGCACGCTAAATCTCATTCATTCACATCGTAGATTGCCATTCACTGTCTGTTTGGTATGTATGGCAAAGGCCCCATCGTCATGTATTAGGCCCGGAGGCGGGCCATAACTAGAGTAGTTGCACAAGCCACGGGGCTTTGAACCCGTTAATACCAAGCCCCCGGGGTTGAGGGGTAGATCTCTGAATCCACTGTGCCGCGTAGGAGCCGAGTGATCAGTCTGCCTAAATTCCAAATTCGTTCACCAATGCGGGTCTACGAAGCCAAGTAGAGACGTCGGGATAATCCCACCCGTAGTTATAGTGCTAGCTAGGCAGTTAGGTAAGAACGTACCCGATATGTCGCTGCTAGCTCGATGGTCAAATTTTTTTATTTTACGACTGCTGCTTACGAAGGAGATTTTCTTTTTGGCCATCCTCCCGAGGCCCCGAAAAGTGCTTACGCCACTTCTTTAACCCCACCCTCTTCCCGTGACCATTTGCGTTCTCCTGCATACACAGTGCTACCATAAAGGTACCCTCTGTGCAGCCCGGACGGACAAAGTCCAGTAAGTAATATAACTAACGTCCTTCTTGTAGAGCTCTTAGCCAGTAAGAAATAGAATATGGCAGGTGTTAAAGTGCCACCAGCAGAGATCCTTCCTATTTAATACTCACCGAGATAAGGCAGGTGGTGATAGAATATGGCAGGTGTTTAAGCGCGACCACCGGGGATCCTTGTTGTGAAACCTCCGCCGAGGTAGCACAATAAGGATTGAAAAAGTGAGTAGACGATTGAGTACCAACAACCAACAACTGGGGTCCTTCCGGTAAAACCCCCGCCTAACCCCCCAGTCCGCCTTGCTACTTCGGCAACGCCACCTGGATGCACGGGAGAAGGGTGGGTTATACAAACCATAATGCGCAATCCATTGGCCCAGTCGCCATGCAGAAAGACTCGCTCCCGTTTTCTCATGCTACGCAAACCCTTGCACCCGGATGTTCCGGCCGCCGGCTCGACTGCCCGCTCGGCAGTATTACGATTTCCTGATGGAAGACACAAGGCTGTCTTATGCTGCAGGGACATCAGCTGGAGGCAAGATGTATGTAGTACCGGCCTGAATAAATCCCCTAAATGCAAACACGCAGCTGCATACGCAGTGCCTCTACACTTGTACTACTTTTACGGGCGAACCCACATGTCTGCCTTGGCTCTGAGCGGGAAGGCAATTTACTAGCTGCAAGTACTCGAGAGTAGCCGATATTTATCCCTCCAGGTCGATCTAGCTGTTATAGCGGAAGGGAATCGGTTATATTAAGTGGTTATTGGATTTTTTTGATGGATATGGCACAGCCACGATTTGAATACTCGAGTTTGATATAATACTCTCGAGGTAGTTTTCCTGGACTCGCCTCGAGGCTTTTGTCACCAAACATATCCCCATAGTCTCTCCCAGTATAACCTCGGCCCAGGGCAAGAGTGCTCTGACGCTGTCTCATCCGCGATACAAACCCGCAAAGTCGAGCAACTATGGCAACTTCAATCCCGACCGTAGAGGCCGACTTCACCTTTACGGCGCCAACAGGCGAACAGGTGACGACTTGGTACAAAGTCGTCGGGGACCTCAAATCGGGCATAACGCCGCTAGTGACACTGCACGGCGGGCCCGGCGCGGGACATAGCCAGATGTTGCCGCTGACGGATATGTTCGAGCAACGCGGCATCCCCATTGTCTTCTATGACCAAGTTGGCTGTGGTCGCTCGACACACTTTCGTGACCGCCAAGGCGATAATGCTTTTTGGTCTTGGGAGCTGTATGTGCGCGAGATCGATGAGCTTGTAGACCACCTTGGTCTACGCGACACAGGGTTTTCTCTCGTTGGCAAGAGCTGGGGCGCCGTTCTGGCTGGCTACTATGCTATGCTGCGCCCACGCGGTCTCCAGCGGCTAGTGATTCAAAGCGGGCCTGCCAGCGTGCCGCTCTTCGTCCGCGGCCTACACATGTTGCTAGACCAGCTGCCGCCTGATGTCAAGAAGACTCTGATCGACTGTGACGCTCGTGGCGATCATAGCAGCCCGGAATTCATGGCCGCCTCTGAAATTTTTATGAAGAAACACTTTTGCCGTCTCGACGTCCTGCCCGATGACCTGCAGCGCTCCATGGACACATTGAAGGAGGATCCTACATCGTACATTACTGTGTGAGTCTCTCCCCAATATCTCACGCTTGTCTGAATCCACGATTAGTAAAGTTTCTAACTTATCCACGTTAGCCAAGGCCCTACCGAGTTTATCATCACTGGCTGGATTAAGGACTGGGAAGGCATCAAGGATGCGCATAAGATCGAAGTCGATACGCTCCTAATCAACGGCAGGTACGACGAAGTGACCGATATGAGTGTAGCGCCATGGTTCAAAGAGATCCCAAAGGTGAAGTGGGTTACGCTCGAGAACTCGGCTCACTGTGGCCAGTTTGAAGACCGGGAGCGCTATATGGAAGTATGTGGTGCTTTCTTGGCTGACTAAAACATTACTCGGCTTGTACACTAGACGAGAAGAAAGAATCTTTTCGCAATCTATAGCGACGTCGTGTTTAGCAGAGGCCTAGCTAGAGACGCGTTTGACACGCGATTCCGGCTCATGGCCATCTGATGGCGCCCTGCCGAAGAGATGTGCAAGGTGTGCTTTAATCGATAAAATAACACACAAAGACCCGTTGTCTGTCACAGCTACCTCTTCTATTTCGAGTTATGGCCGAAAGATTCAAGCTAAGAGCCTAGAGCCTGGACCGTGGAACCTGGGAGCGGTGGCCAGTCACCATTCCCGACGGCAGGTCCATGTCCCAGACGATCCTGCAGTCCCAGTTTCTTCTCTCGGCCTCCAATGAATCAGTCGCTGGCAGGATCCTATCTCGAGAAATCATATGCTGAAAAACGAATTCGCCATATCCTCCCTCCCCGTCAATGATCCACCTTCTAGCCACTTCTCGAGCCACAGCATCGCCGTCGCGCTGAGCATCGAACGCCAGGAGCACGCCACTAATGAGCCACCCAAGCGTAAACATATACTGCCTACCGTCAGCAAGAGCCGCGGTCACGTTGCTTTTGCAAGCGGCGAGCCGTGCGAAAAGTTGCATCCTGGCTGCTGCGAGGGCTTCTTTTAGTGCGGCATCCTTGACTCCTTGAACGGATTGGCCTAGCCAAGCCCCAATGATGTCCAGGTGGTCTTTGTTGAGTATGTGACGGACAACCTCACTGGACAAGACGTTTGTTGTTCCCTCCCAGGTCATGTTCGCTGCCGTGTCGCGAAACAGCCGCGAGATGTTAAACTCCGGGTCATCAGGATCGTCCATGTAGCCGACGCCCCCCATGGCCTCCTGACACTCCTGCAACGCCGCTGTCGAGACTTTGCAGATGATTGCCTTGGCCGTCGCGGTCAGGGTGCGGAGGAGGACCTCCGTTGGCTTGCCCGGTGGCGGAAGAGGGACATAGTCAGAAGGTAGAGGGTTGGGGGCGCCGTTGTCTGCAAAGCTTAGCAGAGAGGTTGTGAAGAAAGCCAACTGCACTGCGCCCCGGTGCTTCACTTCCATATCCGATAAAAGTCGCAAATGCATCGGGAAGGCCCAGAGAGGCTGATCAAGGGTAAGCCGCGCCTTCGCAAATGACTTGGCGATGTGCATGGCCCGTCGCCAGCACGACAGGGCTGTAATGAAGTTGTGCGTCCTCGTCACGTTCAGAAGCAGGGCTATCGTTGCGATCCCTCTATCCTTCTTGCCGACCATCCAGGCACGAACGTCCTTCAACTCGAGTTCCGCAGTGGGAAGCTCCTTCGTGCCCATCTTGTGTTTCATACGATGAATGCGGACTCCATTGGTGACAACTTGTTGCTTGCCGTCTGGGCCTAGAATTGTCTTCTTGGTTGGAGCTAGGAATAGGCTCAGCTGGCCGGATTCGGTCTTTGCCAGGATGAGAGCCACATCGCAGTCGGTAGCAGATGAAAACCACTTGAAACCAGAGATCAGATAGTCGCCTTCGTCGAGCCGGCCAACCTTGCCGGTCTTGTGAGGCAATGGTGAGTAAACAGCAACGCTCTCGGAATTTCGAACATCACTCCCCCCTGGACGCTCAGTCATCCATTGACTGGAGACCCAAGCATCCTCTCGGGCAGTGAGCTTCCCGAACACCTCATGGAACGGGTGCTCGATAGGTAGGCCCGGAAGTTGGTGCATGAGCAGTCGAGCCGCCCCGCTGGTCATGGATACTGGACACGACCTGACAGCTGACGAAGCTGAGAAGATATAGTTGCTTCGAAGGTTAGTGGAGTCCAACGCGGTCGGGTAGCATTGCGCTTACAAAGAGTGCTGCACCAGTCTCTTGAATACTCCAAATTCGGGCTCGTACCCGATCGAAACGACACTAGGCAGCAAGTTAGCAGTCGTAATGGCGCGTTGCTGTCCAGTGACGTACCCATTTCTTGCGCCCCATTCTCCCAGCTTCCGCCACCCCTCGCTGGTGATCAGCTTGTCATAGGGATAACGCCGGCCCCAAACGTCGTACTGCTTTACATACGGCTCATTCTTCTCCGCACTCGCAATCCATGCAAGTATTTGGCTGGAGATTGCTTCGTCCCCGAATCTAGTCAGACTAGGAAGAATGCTCTTCGCGACGCCAGTAGTCAAGTACCAATCCAATACACGCTGGAAGTACGGATCGGATTTGACAGGGTTCTGCAACTCTGACGGTGAAAGCACGTAACCAGAGTCAATAGAAGATGGCCGTAGCCCCGGAGCGGATGCCATCCTGGTGTCGGTGGTGCTGGAACAAGGCTGGCACTTGCGTTGACGACGCACGCCAATTCTGGATCGGAAGTTATAAACCTCGAGGATGGAACTCTCAATCACTAATTTCCGGCGATATCACCTCCACCTCCGAACACTATGGAGATGTGGTGGAGTATCTAGGCTTGCCCAGTGGAATCACCGAGATTCGCCGGCGGTGCCGACGATCACCGGGACCAACCTCCAGGCGCATGCTCGGGCCGCTATCGGAATAATGTTTACCGAGCATCGACGGAATCTTTCAAATGGGATAGAAATCTACGGCCAGATCAGAAACTCTCGGAACAAGTTCAACAATCTCGTTAAAATGGAGACAGTCAGCCAGGTTCAATCGGCCATGGAAGCCGCAACACCTCTCTGGCGCCCCAGGGGCCGCCCCGAAGCCATACCCATGAATCAGTACCGCAAACATGTTAACAACAAGTTCAGCCTCGACCTCAGAAACTCTCAGGAGTTACAGAAATGGTCCACCTCCGACCCGCAAGGATTTTGGATAGACTTATGGTCATACGTGGGGATCATACCGGAGCTGCCGGCAGGCACAACACGAGCATACGACCCCACAATCCCCATGACGCAGGTCCCCCCATTCTTCGAAGACGCCCGGATCAACTATGCCGAAAATGTGTTGACTCAGCCCGAAGTACGGGCCGACGCTCCTGCACTCATTGGCCTTCGTGAAGGCCAAGGACTTGATGGCGAACGCTGGACCTGGACCGACTTGCGCGAAAATGTGAGGAAGATCCAGAGTGCCCTGCTAAGGAGTGGGATTAAAGAAGGAGACCGTGTTGCCGCCTTGATATCGACTTCAATCTGGTCCGTTGCCGTCTTCCTCGCCGCCGCAAGTATAGGGGCGATCTACAGCTCCATTGCCTCGGATCTGGGCACAGAGGTCAGCCCAAGACCCCGAGGATGCGATTTCTTCAATACTAACTTACCGCAGGGCTGCACTTCGCGACTGGCGCAAATACGTCCCGCGATATTGTTCGCAGACAGTCATGTTACTTACAAAGGGAAGCAGCGCTCGAACCTGGACAAGATCAACGCGATCCTGGAGCATTTGAACAAGGAGACCATAGTCGTTCTCATTCCACTACACGAGACCACTAGCCACACGTTCGTGGACTTGTTCGACTTTCTATCTCGTTCCAGTCCGTCGGACTCGCTTCAGTTCAAGCGGCTGCCATTTTCAGCCCCATTATACATCCTGTACTCTAGCGGCACTTCGGGACCGCCGAAATGCCTGGTGCACCAGCACGGGGTTATTCTGCAGCACAAGAAGGTCTCTAAATTACACAACTCCCTCAAGCCAGGCGAGGTCGTCTTCCAGTACTCAAGCCCGTCATGGGTCTTGTGGAACATCATGGTAGGCCATCTGTCTGCTGGTACTACCCTTGTCTTGTACGATGGGTCGCCTACCTTCCCTCAGCCTCAGGCAATGTTGGACATTGTGCAACGGCACAACGTGTCATACTGGGGTCTCTCACCTGGGTATCTTCAGCAGCTTCAATCCACCGGAGTCATGCCGAAGAAGCAGTACCAAATCCCCTCTCTTAGGATGGTGCAGTCTGGAGGAGCGCATCTCGCCACTAACCAGTACCACTGGTTCTACCAAGCATTCCCTTCCACGATCCACCTGACGAGCGTCACAGGAGGTACAGACCTTGTCACATCGTGGATCGGCACCGATCCCGCCGGCCCATTATACGCCGGTGAGATCCAGCTCCCTATGCTTGGGCACGACATCGACGTGGCAGACCCGGTGACGGGCGAGTCTATCAAGCATCTCGGACTTCCTGGGGAGTTCATATGCAGGCAGCCGTTCCCTTCAATGCCAGTCTTCTTCTGGGGCGACGAAGGAAACAAAATCTACAGCGCTAGCTACTTCGAGAGGTTCGACTTTCCCTGTTGGTCCCAGCATGATTGGATCAGTTTCAACCCCATAACAGGCGGTTCCCAAGTCCACGGGCGAAGGTAAGTCCTTTCCCACCATGATAGTCACTCGGCAGGGAGGCTAACCGCATCCTCGTGCAGTGATGGAGTACTCAACCCCCAGGGGATCAGGTTTGGCTCCTCTGAGGTATATTCCATTACCGAGGCGCACCCTTTTGACAAAGTTATCGAAACGACTCTGTGCGTTGGGAGGCGGCGCAAAGGGCTCGATAGCGACGAATCGGTGTTCCTTTTCGTCATCATGCGAAATGGCTCCCGATTCGATCGTGACTTGGAATTGAGCTTGCGGGACGCCATTCGGACCGGCTTGAGCGCACGCCACGTGCCGCGTTTCGTCATTCCGGTCAAGGAGATACCCATGACGGTGAATGGGAAGAAGGTTGAGACTTTGGTCAAGCAGACAATTTGTACTGGCGAGCTCCCCAAGAGTATCAGTTCAACGGTTGCGAATGCACATTGTCTAGAGGACTTTAAGAGATATTACAGCATCGAGGAATCAGATGTTCGGGCGAAGTTGTAAGTATAGACTAGAAGCAGGCAGTCGAGGAATACATTAAAGGTAACATCATTGTTTATTCCTTGATGTTATGAGATGCTGGAACATAATTTCAGCTCTTTACGCGCTCCGCTCCTCTTTTCCCCTTGCTCTGTCTAAAGATTTTGATGTCACTCTGTAATTCAGCTCTTAATAGGTCCTAATACCCGAGGGGTAACTGTTGCTCGTAGCATTGAAGTTGCCCCGCGACTACTGAAGGCGGAAGCTTGCGTCTGCACCTTCTACGAAATAGGATCCACACGTGTACACAAACCTGGCCCCAATTTCTATGCCAATACCTCTTGGAAGAGTGGCGTCGTCTTTTCGGCTGTCGGCTATGTGGAGGCCCACTGCCTAGCTACGGTCAAGTCCGTTCTCGCAAGCTCTAACCATTACGAGGGGCAGGAGTGGCACGCGGCGTTTTGGCATCATCGCCGAATCAAAGGTCCCACTCGCTTCGAAAACGCCGAAAAAACACCGTGAGCGGCTCTGGCCCACACTCAGCGCTACGAATGGGGTGCCAGATGAAGATAATGATCTGGAGACTAGATTGGCATGCCAGGGTGGCAAGTGCTATGCCTTTAGATGGCTGGGTATGCACCGTAATGGGCGAGACGGAGCATAAGATCTGGATTTGAGGTTACAAGTATAACATAGTCCTCCGCCACGAAGCAAGCTAGTATGCTCCAATCTGTAATGTTCAAGATATTGGGTTCTATGTGGATATACACTTGGATGCGTATCCTGAGCCGTGACAAAGGCGCTAATGGCAAAGGAAGCATACACAAGGGCCACCAGTGGCAGCGACTGACCCCAACGACCCGGCACAACAATCAAAACCCCGAGTCCGGGGTAGTCTGGGGCAATGTGCGGGGCGAGACATGGAGATTTAGCGGAGCTTGCGGAGGTTCCAAGGCCCACGCCAATCTTTCAAGGTGAGAGCCCAGGTACATAAGCAGCGGTTGTCATTCGTACGGTGCCTCTGCCAGCATTGATCTCTCCCTCATCGACTAAAGTATTGCAGCCCGGACCTTTGCTTGAAATTGAAAATGGCCACCCCGAAAAGCGGAATTAACAAGGAAGACGTCCTCAATATTGAGAAGGTTGTGCCGGAGACAAGCCTTGCCAGTAACCTCACCAGCGAGGAGGAGCACTTTCTGGCTCAGTTTACTCCCAAGCAAGAGGCCGCAATATACCGCAAGGTGAGAGTTCCCAATACTTCCCTGCTAAGAATGATCCTGACGAGGTGTAGCTTGACTGGCGTTTGGTCCCTGCTCTCTCCCTCCTCTACCTCCTTGCGATCATCGACAGAGCGAACATTGGTGCGTGCCAGACAATCCGGTTAACGATACGTGACTGATAACCATGTTTGCTAATCTTAGGCTAGGAAATGCAAAGATCGAGGGGCTTGAGGCGAGCTTGGGCATGTCCGGTACAGACTACAACGTAGCTGTGGCCATATTCTTTGTGTCCTACATTATTTTTGGTCAGATTGTAATCCCACTACCTTACAATCGGCTCTTTTAACCCTACTCAGATATTCCAAGTAACTACATACTTAGCAAATTCGAGCGACCCTCACGGTACTTAGCGACATTAGTCGTGTCATGGGGAATCATCATGACACTCACTGGGGTCGTCAAAAATTTCGGTGGCCTTTGCGCAACAAGATTTATGCTTGGTATTTTTGAGTATAGCTATTTCACTTACCCCTCGCCACTCTATAACTACTGACTTATCAGTAAAGAGCTGGCTTTTTCCCTGGAGCAAATTACATTGTGGGTCAGTGGTACCCGCCACACAAGACGCAGACAAGAATTGCCATCTTCTATACCGCTAGTGCCGCATCTGGCGCCTTCTCTGGCCTCCTCGCATATGCTATTGTCAAGATGGATGGCGTTGGAGGTTACGAAGGATGGCGCTGGATCTTTCTCCTCGAAGGCCTCGCCTCGGTCGTTGCTGGGCTCGGTAGCCTGCTATGTCTGCCTGACTCCCCGAGCCTCTCCTCCGCATGGTTAACCCCAGATGAAGCTCGGTTCCTGGAACTAATGCACGTCAAATACCGCGGTCGATCATCAAAGTCTGATCACAGCCCCAAGGAGGAGATCAAGTCACTCTGGGGCATCGTGAAGGACTGGCAGCTGTACTTCCTGGGTCTTGTGTTTATGTCGAACACGGTTCCCAACTATGGCCTGAAGTTTACGATGCCACAGATTATCAAGAGCATGGGCTTCACATCTTCCAATGCGCAGCTTTTGACCATCCCGTAAGTTTACTTGTATGGCGATCGGACCTTTGATGGCTAACGAGATTGTCACAGGCCCTATGCGGTAGCTGCCATAAGCGGCCTAGTCGCGTCTCTTCTGTCAGATCGTTTCACTTGGAGAATGCCTTTCCTTGTGACGGCGCAAGTCCTGCTCATCATCGCCTATGCAATTCTCGTCGTTAAGGCGGAATCAATCAAAGACAACGTGCCGCTGTGCTACTTCGCCGTGCATCTCGCATGTGCCGGCCTCTATCCGATCCCTCCCGGTGTCAGCGCTTGGACGGTGAACAACCTCGGCCCCAGAAAGCGAGCCATGGGAATCGCGTTGATGGTCATGATCGGCAGTGTTGGAGGGGTCATTGGGAGCTTCATCTATCTGGAAAGTGAAGCACCTAGATACCCTAGTGGCTTTGGGAGCTCACTCGCGCTGGCAGGAGCGGGCGTCGTGTCGTGTGTAGTGCTGGAAATTACGTACTGGAGAATTAACAAAGGCAGAGACGCGGTGAGCGAAGAAGAGATTCGGGCGAAGTACTCGGATCAGGAGCTTGCAGATATGGACGACCGTTCGCCATTGTTTAGGTACAACCTATAGTTAGAGGCGAAGCCATGCCCTATAGAGGGATGGATTGAAGCGGAATCAATTTTAAAATTCACCATTACCTCGAGCTATCAAGTCCTATCAATGGCTAGGAGCACTCTGCCGCGAGCCCTGATCGTTTCAACACAACTTCAGGCCGTTTCTTCTTTAGTGTCCTGGAAGATGAAGCTCTCATATGCCGGAGGCACCATTCCGCCCGCCGCTTTATTCTTGTCCGACCAGGCTCGGATTTCGGCCTCTTCTTCATCGGTCAGAGACACATCAAGAGAACCCCAGTTATCCTCTAGATACTTGATCTTCTTTGTCCCCGGGATGGGGAAGATATCATCACCCTGCTTCAGAAGCCATGCGAGAGCGAGCTGGGTGACAGAGCAGCCCTTTTTGTCAGCAAAGGCTTTGAACTCGTTGACGACTTTAATGTTATGGTCCCGATTATCGGCAAGAAATCGCGGCATAATCTTGGGGCGTGAGTCGGTACTGTCTCCGAGAGCTTCACCCTTGCTGAAGGTGGACGTGAGCATCCCTCGTGACAGGGGCGAGGAGAGCACGACCGCAACACCCAGCTCACGGCAGGTTGCCAGGAGGTTGGTGCCTTCTGGTCCCTCGATGTCACGCGTAAAAATGGAGTACTCGATTTGCACCGCTGCCACAGGCGCGATCTTGACTGCTCGGCGGAGCGTGTTAGACGAGATAGCCGATAACCCGATGTGCTTGATCTTCCCCGCGCTGCAGGGCTTGTGTTAGTAACGAAGTAGCAGCTGCAAACTTGGCTGATCCACTGACGTCTGAAGTTCTGCCAAGCTGCGCATGGTATCCTCGATAG
Source organism: Thozetella sp. PMI_491 (assembly GCA_021432635.1). NCBI lineage: Eukaryota > Fungi > Ascomycota > Sordariomycetes > Chaetosphaeriales > Chaetosphaeriaceae > Thozetella > Thozetella sp. PMI_491. Next base: position 681,154 of record MU270028.1, read on the forward strand.
GGGTCGCTGGGTTGACATTGTGTGCATAGTCTACGTTCCGGCAAAGCAAGTAGTTAGTGATGGCAAATGGGAACTAGAAGAGCGTAAGGCAATAAACGCCTACATAGATCAATCGATTCGATGCCGAGACGCTGAAGACTTGCCTCGCAGGCCTTCTTAGCGTACGCGCCCGAACTATCGATTCCGAGAGTGCCGCCTGAGCTGCCCTTGACGTAGCCGAACTTAGTTGCAATAAATATCTGGTCGCGCTTTCCGGTCCGCTTAAACCATTTGCCTACGAACTCCTCGCTGTCTCCGTAGAGACTGGATTGATCATGGTTAGCAATCAAGAATTCGGGAGGGGGCCGGGGAGACGCACTCGGCGGCATCCCAGAAGGTCGAACCAAGCTCTAGGGCACGGTCAAGGACCGCGAAACGCTCTTCCTCACTACCAGCGGATCCGTAGCTATGGTTGGATAGGCCCATGAGCCCAAACCCCAGAGCTGGCACGCTTGGGCCATTCTTGCCCAGTGGGTGATGCGGGGCGGACTTGGGAGACATATTGGTACAGGTGAATAGGCGATTTCTAGTGATACGAGATTCAAAGGAAGATTCTCTTTACTTCTCAGCTAGAATTCTATGAGCAAGGAAGGAGGACTCGCATATTATATAGCGATAGGTACAGGCACCGGACCGATAGAAGGTCAGTCCCGTATATCCAGACGAAAAGCCTATCTCCGGCCCAACATTAACACCACTACATAGAAATAGAATTAAAAAGCCGACAAGCCGCCCGCTATGCGTGGGGTTGACGTTTCATGGACAGTCGCTCCAACCCGAACGCCGACATGTTTACCCTCTAGTCGTCCCATACCTCATAACGGCCAATCAGCTTGTAAATTTTACGAAGCGACCCACGCATCCCCACTAGCCTTAAGCGGCCGCCTGATGAAGCTGGACTCCACCACTCCGGCTTCGACCAATCAACGGCGGCCTGCGTTCCTAGGAAGCCAAAACGGCGCGGCGTCGACCAAGCTTACCTGAGCCCCTTCTTCAAACCAGACGTCCCGCCAAGTTACTAGCAAGCAACACAGCGCACTCAGGGGAGCGTTGCAGGCCGATATGCAGTCCATGGCCGCTGCCAAAACCCGCCGCGCGAGCAGGCCCAAGGTCAAGTCCGGGTGCCGCACCTGCAAGTATGCTCCCTCGGCCTTAAGCTCCTATAGCCGTAGAAGAGGCTCACAACGAATACTAGGCTCCGCAAAGTCAAGTGCGATGAGGGCTATCCTGCTTGCCGCCGATGTGTCTCCGCCAACCGCGTCTGCGACGGCTATGGTATCTGGGGGGGCGGGGGGCACCTCTATGGCCACCGCCAGCATCCGGCCGCCTCTGAGGAGGTTACGACTGTGCCCCAACCAGCCTCCCTCGAGCCCCTGGTTGCGAGCGCTTTGGAACTACGCTATTTCGACTGGTTTAGGAACCGTACATCAGTAAAGCTGCCTGGGTCCTTCTTCTCGGACTTCTGGGCCACGTTTGTCATGCAAGCCAGCGTAAGCGAGCCCGCAGTTTGGCATGCCGTCCTAGCCCTGAGCTCGGTGCATAGGATCGATGTGTTAAACGACGGAAACCGCGGAGGCCGAGAGAACGGCCCCGACGAACAGGAACAATTCACCCTGCAGCACTACGTCAAGGCCATCAGCCACCTACAACCACATTTCTCCGCCCGGGACAAAGCCTCGGTCCGGGTCGCTCTAATTACCTGCATCGTCTTCGTCTCGGTAGACCTCCTACGCGATCATATCTTAACTGCCAAAGTCCATCTCCGTAGCGGCATGAAGCTGCTGCAGGAAACATTGTCCCCCGCGGGCGGGAGAGATGGCCCGCTACTAATGCCCGGTCGCGGCTCGATCGACAACTCGATTATGGAGGCATTCTTCAGAATCAATGTGCAAGTCGACATATTCAAGCAGTTTCATGAGCATATAGGATGCAATCTAGAAATGGCGGTCCCCGAGCGCCTCGCGTTCGACTTTTGCTCCGTCAAGCAGGCATGGATTGAGCTACAGAGGCCAATGACGGAGATATTCCATCTGGCTAAGCGGGCTCATGCCCACGATGCCGATTTTGCGCCTCTTCCTTACCCTTCCTCGCTCCTGAAACAACAGCACTCTATTCAAGAAGACCTTGCAGGCTGGAGTGCTGCTTTCGAAGCCTCCAGAGGCGGTCTTCTAGCCAACAGATCTCTTAATGACCAAAAGGTCTATCTTCTCTTATCTATCTACCACACAATGATGGACATAATGGCCAAAACATGTCTCCCCACTGGAGACGAGAGCGCTTTCGACTTGTGCGCCGACCAGTTCATTGATATGATCAAGCGGCTGGCGGACATACGTATTGTGGGAATAGCCATCTTTGCACTACCTCCTTCAAGCAGCATTCATGCCGGTATGGGAAGGTCTGTCTTAGATTTAGGATGGCTTCCACCACTATACTATATTGCAATAAAGTGCCGGATACACCGAGTTCGGCTCCATGCCGTTCGACTTCTAGAGTCTTGCGGGCACAAGGAGGGCTTTTTCGACGCGAGGATAACAGCAATCATCGCACGGAAGGTCATGGAACTGGAGGAAAGAGATTACTACCAGGAATATGGCCCTGACCACGATTTCCCCCTCACTAGTTATCCCACGCTGCAGGAGATGGGCCTGCCGACGTTGCCGGAGAAGTACAGGTTATGCGAAGTCAAAATCGTGCTTTCAGGCGAGCCTACCGACAAGATCTCGCTGTTCTGCAAACGAAGGAAAGGTAAACAGGATTGCAGAATTCATTTAGCGGACCATAATATATCCTCTCACCGGTGGGTAGATGTAGTAGACATACAAGATATGTAGATAGATCGACTTCATGAGGGTACTTGTTCTAGAAAGCCAAACGCGGCGTTTATTGGCTCTGGGAGATGATACTTCTATGGCATGAGCACTGTATATGCCTGAGTCTGTAGGCTGGATCATGGAGTAGTGAGGACTCAAGGAGGCAACGAAGACGAAGGAATCGAGCAACTCTTCGGTAGCTAGCCAGCTCGGCCTGCATCAGCTAGGATAGGTCACGTGACAGCCCATATTCACAACTTCACCTGCGACCAACACCAAGTCTCAGGTCCGTAGACAGAGACCTCGGTAAGCAGGCGACTCAGTATCTCGCTTCTGGGCATATGCTACTCCATAGGTAGACTGTCCGGCCACGGGCTCAGCTCAATGTGCTGCGAATTCATCCAGAGGGCGCCGGAAGTAGCATCTTACCGCGCACACACGAATACGGAAATCCTCAATTAAGGAAACTAGAAGTAAAGTATCTAATGATAGATCGTTGGCCAAGTCCTGGCCGCTCATTCTGGGTAATCTCACTGGTGGGATCTAAACCTTCAGGTCGGCGGGGTCCGGTAAAATTAAGCGGCTAATATATTTAAGACGCGCGCGCAAGGATAACCCAAAGCTAATCCAAGGGGGATATTCCAGTATTGGGGCTATCCATATTATATGCCCGAATTCATTTCATCTTGAGGAGTCTCGTGTCCCCAAGTCTCACTCGCCGCCGGATACGCAACCTTCGAGGAAACTCTCGAGTCCACAGCCTGCGATGAAGACCGCCTACGCATTTGGGGTCCTTTTGACCTTCTTCCAGCAGAGTATCGCCAACAATGATGTAGTCACACTAAATACTAAGGGCGATACATGGATCCAGGAAGCCGCTGCCACTCTGGTTCTCGGGGCTGTGCCCAATCCTATTACGGGAGACACGGCCCTTTGGAGCGCAATCATGATGGATAAGATGGACTTTCTGCAGGGCGTCACGCAAAATTCTCCTGGAGGGTAAAGTAGCCAATAGATCCAGCGCTATTAGGAAGGTTTGGACTGACAATCCCCTCAGCACTTGGTGCCCGAACCTCGGCCGCAACTGGTGTAATTTTGCATACACGCTCGTAGGTAGGCATACCATTAAATAGCCTTGCGTTCGTAAATATTATAGGTGGCTGATGTGACGCGTCGAACAGGTTCTCAGAATGTGCAGAACGGAAAACCAGTGCCTGCATCGCCAGGATCCCGCATCAAGACGCACTGTAAGGGCCGACCACTGTCTCCCAAAGGGGCGCCGCGCTGACACCCTGCAAGACAAGCTCAACGCGGACACGAATTTATGGGACCAGAATGTTTACATCAATGGCACGCTAGTGTCTACAGTCTCAACGAGTACGTTGTGGGGGCTAGATACGGTCCTGTTACGACCGCGTGACTAACAGGGTCCTCATAGGCAAAGGGCAACACGGCAAGACATTCTATATCTCGATTGAGTGTGCATCCGGCACTTGCGGCACGGCCCCGGCGCACTGTTAGTCCCCAACCTACCGCTATGGCAGCAATAGAGTGAAATGAGCGTGGGCTGACTGTTTGGCAGCGTGGGAGGATATTTCTGTCGTTCTTAATAAGGCAGATCAGAGCTTCCTCTACAGCGGCGATTGGCAGTTCAAGGCAACCGGCGGCAAGATGTCGACGCCCGACAGTGGCAAGACATGGAATTTCACCACGCTGCACATCCCGGATACTCCGGCGCATTGAGTGACAGGGTAGTTTGGAGGAAGCGCGTGGGGGTGTGCCACTGGTAAACCCGGATTGGTCTGATCTTGGATCGGCTTGTATAGCTCGGGCCACCTACGACAGGCTCGAATCTTTCTTCAGACGAGCAGATGTGGATGCACAGGATAGTCAAGGTAGTGGACAATTTGACAACCCGAGGCGTGCTAACTAGTCCTGCCGCATTCGAGAGCTCTCTCTCGAGATCCTCGACCCAAGGCCGTTACTGGATATCTCCTTGCAGATATTTCCGGCCGGAAGGACGCGCAATGCCATCGTTTCCCGAGCATGTCCGTTATTTCTGCCGCTGCAGCAGGTCTCGTATTCATATCACTGGTAACAAAATGAAAAGAAGGGTGGCTAGAGCTTTCTTCCGGCGAAATGGGAGCCTTTCCGGATTAAATCTCCGAGCACGCTGGCCTAGTGGTACTTGGGCAGCTAGGGTAGGGCTCCCTTCTAGGCACAGCTGACAGTTCCAGACCGGCCCCAATCACCCTTGGAGTTGTATCGTCGAAAAGCCCAATGAGGGTGGATAGTAATAGTCGGCTCCCTGAGGCTGAGCTCTCGGCACCGCTCCAGGCTCACACTGGACTCGATTTGCATGGTTGCTGCGTACGTCAGATTGGGCCAACCATATCCTACTGAACACCCCACGATGCTCATTTTCATTAAGGTGCAGAAGTCGAGTTATCTGTGTCGGTCTGTCAAACGGAATGCGGTGCATAGGATTACGAGGGGAGGTCGGGCTTGGCGATAGCGCAAAGAGTGCCTCACGCGGGGCCTCCGCACAGCCTGTTTTACAATTGGTTAAGATTCTCGTATTCTGATCGAGATGGCATGCCCGAACATGCATTTTTCCAGTCACTAGGTAGTTGTCCATCGCCGAATGCTCCTCGCGGCCGGGCGAATTTTCACACGGTCTTCCACGGGCAGTTGGGGGTTTCGCATGTTTTGGTGAGGGGTTTTTAGCGTGCGCGCGTCACCAGAAACACACGCCTTGACGCATGGCAAAGTTAGGTTGCAGGTACCTACTTAGAGGTATCTCACCTCACCCTTGGTATCTAGGGTCGGCTTCTCCCCGCCTAGACCGCCGGCTAGGCTGATGTTGTGTGGGTGAAGAGTTGAGAGTTGACATGACTGCAGCAAGCCCCAAACACGCACGCGCGGCTGCCGCATTGTACGTCAACAGGCATCGCGAAGGGCACCTTGAAGGGCACCTTGACTTTGGACGTTTTCGGCCTAATATTGATGGCGCCACTGGCTTTTTCGGCTCAGGATTGGGCGTCGGTGATAACGCACGCAGCCTAGCCTGCAGCGTCTAAGCGGGCTATCCTGCCTTAGCTTGCATGACAGGTGCGACTTTTCCGTACTTTTTACGGAGGCTAGCGGTTTCCAGAAGGAGCAAAGCCCCTGAGCCTGCCATATCGGCAGGCAGGGTTAGCCAACGCTAGTCGGGCCCGGACACATGAGGCATAGCGAGGCCATAGCGGGACCCTGAGCAAAGCCATAGCGAAAGCCATAGCGAAAAGATGGCCTCACCCAGGTACGGCCAGGCGGAGATGCGCTATAAGGCTAACATCACACTTACTTAAACGACAAATACGGATATACTATTTCTCGTAGACATGCGTGTGCGGCTCTCTTCTCGTTCTTTTCTGTCTCTTCCTCTTAAGCATAGGACTTGCCAGGCGTCATCATGAAGTTTAGTTATGTACTTGCTTTCGGAGGGCTCTGCGGGGGGGTGGCCGCACAGACGGACAAAGTGAAGATCAGTACGTCGATCTCCCATCGGAGAATTTGCGCTTCTCACCCGTGCAGGGGATGCTGATGTTGATGCAGTGTTTCTGGGAGACTCGATCACCGAGGCTACATGCTGGAGAGCTATGATCTGGGACATGCTGGCGGCGGAGAACTTGACCGACAAAGTCGAGCTGGTAGGCTCCATGACGAACAACTATATGAACTGCACAACCACGGCCCCGGGGTTCAATCTTCATCACGAGGGCCACATAGGCTGGCAGGCTGTCAATATCTCCAAAGAGTACTTACCCGGATGGCTCGCGACGTCCAAGCCCGACATCGTACAGTTTATGCTTGGAACCAACGATGTCAACGGCGGAAATCGCACACTCGACGACGTCCTCAACGCCTATACCCTGATGGTGGACGAAATGCGGAGTTCTAACCCCGACATGCACATCATCGTGGGTTAATGCCGGCTCCTTGGTCCATCGAGCGCATGCTTACCAGATTTTTAGATGGACAAGATAATACCGCTGCCATTCAATAATGTCCCCATCAAAGCCATCAACGCAGCAATTCCGGCATGGCTCGACACGCATAACACAACAACATCCCCCATCTATCTCGCCGACTGTTCTGAGCAGGCCGGGTACGAATACACCTGGCTTCGCGATACCATCCACCCAGACGCTGATGGAGATCGCTTCATGGCCAAGCAGATCGGTCCGATTGTTATCCAACTTGTGAAGAGCAAGTTAGAACAGCTGAATAAGGACAAAGTCTCGCAAGGCACCATTACCCAAGGGTCCGTATCTGCAGCAAGCTCCTTGTTGTCCGGGGGCTATCTACTTTACAGTGCTCTTACCTTCACCGCTGCGGCTTATTTTGTATAGCGTGCTCAAACCATACGAGAGGTACTGAGTTCTACCTAGTCTTGGGATTGCTTGTTGTGGTGATTAACAAGGCATTTCACATTATTCACAATACCCATGTTTCTCCTTACCGTTGCAGCCTGCACGTTTGAAGAGAGCGGAGTTTCATGGAGCCTGTTTGCATCATTCTGGAGTCGATGCCAAGGGTAGCAGTTTCTTTATTGCAACGCCTTGGATTTGCTCTTGGGTTTCTTAGATGATAGATTGGCTACATTTAGACATACCACCAACAGTTTAAAGCACCCGTCCGCAACCCCTAGCAGTCCAAATGGGTATATGATACCCTAAAGACCTAAGAAAAATACAAGAAATGGGGACGGCGTATTTTTATCGTCAAGGGACATTGGCAGCCTTGTGGCGGCGAACACAACGTCGCAGCGATTAGAACAGGCTGGGTTTCTCAACCTCGTGCGACTCCAAAAAGAACTAGTATCACACATAGGTAGGCAGTCATGGATCCTTAGTTCCTTAGGTAGGTAGCTACCCACCTCGCAACAGGTAAGTATATTTACACAAGTTCGAATAATATACATGTCTCATAAACTAGCTACCACGATACATATCCGTACTAAGGAAATCTATCCCCCGAGATGACCGCTGCCGTGTTACAGATACCGTCTTCATCAATCTCGCGCTGTTTTGCGGCCCTATCCAGTAAGAGTCGAACAATTTTCGTATACCCTCTCTTAGAGGCATACCAAAGCGGTGTGCGACCTAAATCATCCAAAGATTCGGCGCTAGCGCCTGCGTCAACAAGTAACCGCACCATAGCTCCGTCACCTCTCTGTACAGCAGACCATAGTGGGGTTATGCCTAAGCTGTCCGCGATCTCCGGACTTGCTTTTCTGCCAAGTAGCAATGATGTAACCTCGATATGCCGCCCTTCAGCAGCATACCACAGTGGTGACCGGCCTGAAGCATCTTTCGTCTCGATATTAGCGCCCCTGTCAAGCAGACATTTCGAAGTAGCCCAGTGTCCTCCTTCGGCAGCATATGACAGCGGAGTTCGACCGCTGTTTTTATCTCGTGATTCTGTATTGGCACCGTGATTGAGAAGGAGTTGTACAGATATATCGTCGCCACCCTCAGAAGCGTATGATAATGATGTTCTACCTGAAGATATATCTCTTGACTCCGTGTTGGCGCCTCCGTCAAGGAGTTCCCGTAGAATAGCCTGACTACCGATCTTGGCGGTAAACAATAGCGGTGTCTGACCACTGGAGTTGTCTTTACACTCAGTTTTGGCGCCCCTATCGAGCAGTTGGCGTATAACAGGTTTGTGCTCTGTCACGACAGCATACCATAGGGGTGTCCGGCCTTGCGTGTCCATGGACTCGACCAAGGCTCCTTTGTCTAGGAGACATCCCAAAATTTCTTCGAACCCCATCTCTGCGGCGTACGAAAGAGGTGTTCGACAATAGTTATCTGCAGTTTCGGTATTGGCGTGATTCTCGATAAGAAACTTTACAATGGCTTTGTCGCCTCTCTTAGCGGCACAACATAACCACGTCCGGCCATGTTTCCCGTCCACAGAATTAAATAGGGTGTTATTGCACAGGGGAAGCTGATCAACGGCTCTGTTCCCAATTGCAGTAACATTCAAGAGTAAGCTATATCCTGGAAATTGGGCACCTCTGTCGAGCAGCAGCTGCATCATCGCTTCATCCTTGTTTTCGACAGCACGCCTTAGTGCTGTCCCGCCAAAGGCATCACATGCATTGATCTCGGCACCATTGTTAAGGAGTAGCTCTGCTAGCGCCTCGTGTTTATTTTTGACAGCATGGTGAAGTGGTGTTCGGTCGAATTCATCTCTTGCATTGGTTCCGGCACCATTCTTGAGATGCAGTCGTACCAGCGCGATGTGCCCAGTTCTAGCAGCATAGTGTAATGGCGTGATGTGCGAGTCGTCTTTCCGCGAGGGCATAGCGCCGTGGTCTAGAAGCAATCGTACTATCGCCCCATGTCCATTTCTGGAAGCATAGTGTAATGGCGTGATGTGCGAGTCGTCTTCCCGCGAGGGCATACCGCCGTGGTCTAGAAGCAATCGTACTATCGCCTCATGTCCATTTCTGGCAGCATAGTGTAATGGCGTGTTGTGCGAGTCGTCTTCTTGCGAGGGCATAGCGCCGTGGTCTAGAAGCAATCGTACTATCGCCTCATGTCCATTTCTGGCAGCATAGTGTAATGGCGTGCTGTGCGAGTCGGCTTCCATGTAATGCATAGCGCCTCGATATAGAAGCAGCTTTACCACCGCGTTAAGTCCAATTTCGGCAGCGTAGTGTAATGGTGTGTTTTGATCGTTGTCTCTTATGTTAATTCCCGCGCCTCGATGTAGCAGCAATCGCACCACTGGTTCATGTTTATTTTGGACAGCGTAGTGTAATGGCGTCCTCCCGGAGGCATCTGTCGTGTCGATATTGACGCCTTTGTCAAGGAGGATCTGTACAATGACTTCGTGGCCAAGCTCAGCTGCGATTGCTAACGGTATTCGATTAGAGACTCCATCTGGAGACTCGAGATGGACTCCTCTATCAATAAGCACCTGAACTACATTTTCAAGTCCATCATTGGCGATCCAAGTTAACAGAACTCGGTTTTCCACCTCCAAGGACTCGGTGATGGCCTGTTTGGCATGGGCAGGCTTCGACGCAACTCTTAATGCATCGGCAATCCCGGCGCCTCCTCTTTTGAATAGAGTGAGTAAATGGTTTTCTGAGTTTTTGCAAGTTGATTCTTTCATCCTTGTGACGGCAATTGTGTTGTACGCACTTAACCTTTTGAAAAAGTCTGGTACCGTCATTTGCAGACTGACCAAGGTCGGGTCGATGTGACCGAAGTAGAGAAATCGGATAGCGTCTCGAATAACATCTTGAACAGATTTCCCGTAATCTGCCCGTAGGACTTCTGAGTTGTTCGCATCTGCCGATATCCCAAGAAGAGCATATATCAAGTCTCGTTCATCGTATGCTTGACTGCCGCCAAAGTATTCGATCAAAGTAAAGAGATCTTGGCTGCGGCTCCACCAAGATTCCATCCTTGTTGGACCAGGCATTATGTCTAGAACGGCTTGGCAATGAGAATCCGGCGTGACGTCTAGTAGCAGCGGAGCTAGGGAAAAGAATCGTGCGGAAACTGATCTTGTCCCACAGCAAACTGTGGCGGTCTTGGCATGGGCTACTTCCTGCAAAATCCAAACCCTTCTAAACCAAGATCGGCTTAAAAGAGACTCCAAGCCCTCGCACTGTTTTTGCAGAAGATGATAGTCTTTTTCTCTAAAGCCTTGCTGAACTGTGTTCCAAAGTTCGATCCAGCGCTCATCGTTGCTCTTCCAGTCCTTGCATGTATGCTTGGTGCTTTCTTCCTGGAGTTGCCGCAGTGAGTCCAAGACCGCGTTGGTCTCATAGGTTCCTTGGCCCAGCCAGAAGATGACTCGTTCGGCTTGTTTGTAAATCTTTCCCATGTGTCGGACTTGGTGTCCCCGCTCTTCTATGTTGGTTTGGTTGATGCAAATAGCATCTATCCACAGTATGCGATCCTGATCGTGTGATCGTAGGTATTGGAGTGCAATGTATAGATTTAGCGTTACACTCAGCTCCCTTCCGTTTATTATTATGTTGTCTGTGTTCGTGATAGATCCCCACGTGTAAGATAAGGCCTCGTAGGGAATATCATTTTTGTAGGGGGGGTCTTCTTCGCATGATTCGAGATAAGTGCTAAACAGCTCGCAGTCTATGTCGCTCCCTTCTCCTCTCAAGAGGCGGATAAGTCGAAAAGCAGATCTTTTGAGATCAAGAGACTCGTACTCGAACAATTCCATGTCGACGATATAAGCCTAAGGCAATGGTACAAATAGCGAAGCCTTACACCAAATGCGCCAAGAAAACATAAATGAGGTTATCGATCAATGAGAATCGTCAGCATGAAGGCAACAGACAAGGAAGGGAGAGGTTTCGAGTAAGGCTTGCGGCTTGAGAAATGCAACCCCGATTCAGCCTCGCTGTCTGCCTGTGAAAATATGATTGCTTGTGACTGTAGCACAGCATGCAATCTCTGCAGAAGTCGGGCACACTCCACTTATTTTATAGGAGCTGGTATGCGCCACGAGGCTCCAACTGGGCAGTCTCACATACGACCATATGAGTGGCACCACGTGGCAGGCAGCTTTCATCCACGCGCATTCGGCACCCGCACGGTTGCATTGTAAGAGCAATTGGGCACTAGAACCATCTTTCTTGGCGTCTGAAGAACAATCTTTACATTAATACTCGCAAATAACTAAAGTTCCGTAGTTTGTTGACCGGGCGGAGAAGAGAACTAGGCTTGACGCATCGTTTCCACGTTTGTTACATGAAGCACTCGATTGTGCCGCACTATTGATATATCTGCAGCAGCCCGAACCTGCAAGTCGGATTCATGATGTATCTCCGTATGACGCTCTGAGTGGACAGTGCTTGGCATTTGCTCTGCTACTACCGATCTTAGTCTTCTCCGAACGAAGGCTTGGCATTCTCGACCAGCATTTCAAAATATGCCTGGTTCCATTCCCCGGCCCGGGGAGATGGATTGAACGCATCCTTTCTGCGACACGCTGGATCGTATCCGGTGCTGGATGGATCGCTCGCGCCGTCTGAATCTCCTCCGTTCTTAACCCAGACGAACGCATCTGCGAGCTCCGATCCGGTGTCAGCCCCAGGTCGTCGTCCGAAGCCTGCACCGTTCACGTTGCACCAGTCGCTCCAGTTCTCGCGCAGGCCCATGACCCCGTTGCGGCTGGTGTCGACAATGGCATGACTAGGCACCCCGGTTTTATTCAGCTCACGGGCGAGGAGCAGGGCGAACAGCATCTCATTCACGGCGCGGTTCGGACACTGAGCATCGTCAGGGCATTCGAACTCGCCGGGCTTCATGTCCCTGTACCCGTTAGGCTCGTGAGAGACAGAGACTCCAAATCCGTCACGGGGGGCTTGCCACCTTACCAGGAATTGTAATTTGCAATATTTGTTGCAATGCCGCGGACCTGTGGCGGTTTCCCAGCAGCAGAGTAGATCCTTGCCAGTGCTTCCGCCGCTGGTTTGAGCTTCGAGTCCCAGCCCAGCGAGTAGCCGTGGCCAGCATCTAGATAAATGACGCTATTTGGAAAGCTCAATGCTTTGATCGCGGACGGCACCAGATCGTAGTAAGCCGTAGAAACAGCTTTGCACGAAGAAAGATTACCGTCGTGGACCAAGTCGCCAATGACGCCAGGCTCAATTACAAGAGCAAAAGCTGTGGAAGTATGGCGCTGAATCACTTCGGCTATTGCTGCTGATGTTTAGCACTTCCGAGAGCAATTCTGTTCCTCGTAGTGGCTAGCCTCACGCTTGATGAAATCGCCCTCGTACGTATGGTTCTGTGCAGTGGGCGATCCTTTCCCGAGCTTCTCTAAGCATGTCCGGGGGGCAAAGCCCTGGATAACCAAGCCAAGTATATGGTCGCACGGTACATCACGTATCACCGACTCAAGGATAGCAATCTTGTCGACAGTATCTCTGCACGACGCCTTGTCAGTTCCTATTCAATTGGCAGCCTATCCCCGACCTTACATCCACATGAATGAGCCCACGTCTGCCACCTTTTCAGCTTTGCGCCTCAAGATAGGATCTACTATGGCCCTTGAGGATGACAATACCTTCTCTCTCGTAAGACGGTTAGGGTGGAGGATATAAGATTTCCAAGGATTTTCTGAGAAGTCAAGTGGAGGTTGGAAACAAGCCGCTGCTGCACGGCTGGCAGCAACATTTATGCTGCTGAAATTTGAATGGATGCAAGCAGCGAACGGGGCAATAAACCCTGCTAAGAGATATGATACCTTCATAATCTTCTGTTCCTAAAAGTGAGAAGCTATCAGCGAACTGGCTATACTGAGGTCGGAACTCCAGATCGCACTGCAGTTCCTAAGATCCAAACCAGAGCCGTGGTCTATAAGGAATAAACACAATCTAGAGATGCGGCCGTCAGCCAAAGGGGATAAGCCATGACCGAGAATCCAACGCGGGGAACTTGCAGAATGGTATTAAGAAGGATGCCCTGATATTACGAGTGTTAGAAGTGTACTGACACAACCGGGTAATGTCGTTTGACTCCCTCCTTGGCTCGCCCAAAAGTCCATATACGAAGCGCGTGTAATTTCCATTCTGCCATTAGTCAGAGAGGATTCGCGCCGAATACGCGAGTATGCGCGTCAATACCCGGAGTCATGTGTGACAGCTAAAAATATAGTGGTCCTGTTGCATACCAGTATCTCCTGACGTACTTCATCGGCGATGGTGTAGCTCCTGTACACGAAAGCCTTCTCCTTAAGTATTCAGTTGGTCTTTACGCCGCATAGCAGCACAAAATGCCATTGCCATTTGGGGGGGGGGACGAGTAACGATTGTCTTCAAACACACCGGCCTTTGTTTTTAAACTACCTAGACAGGTGTAGGACATCGTAGGAGGCTGGTAAGACTAAGACTTTCCTTGATGCCCCAGCCTCCAAGCCCTTATAGCGTTTTCTAAACTTCATCAGCCATCAAGCTTTTATTTATATAGTGCTTCACTCCTTTATCTGCCGCCTCGCATGTCCATTCGCATTACCATTCAGCTTCACCGCACCATTCTCGGGCACCTGTAATGACATAATCCACACGCCCATGGCGAGCAACGTCGCCGTCATAGCGACAGCTGGATACGTTGCAGAATACCCCACGTCGGTGCTGAGGGCTAACCACACAGGGAAGCCGAATGCCGCGTTTGCCATGCCATACGCTCCTGCGGTAGTTGTCACCACGGCCAGATACCTCCAACCCTTCAAGTGGGGTTCGATGAGCTTGACGATGGTACCGGCCACCATAGGCGTGGTGGCATTTGTCGCAGGGAACCATAGTGGGAAGCCCAGAAGCTGTAGGGGTTGGTAACCGTAGTAGGTGTAGATGCCGTAGTACAAGGGCGGGTACTCCAAGACCAAGTTCACGATGAAGGCTTTGAACCAGAGCGACCAGATGTCAGCCCGAGTTGTCTTGGGGTCTTGGAGTATGTTCCACGCCCAATAGCCCATGCCGCCGACGAACCAGCCGTAGGTGGCGGGGACGAAAGCCGGGATCGGTCGCCCAAAGAACTCATAGGCGACCCAGTTGCCATCGCGCGGAAAGTAGCAGAAACCTAGGACATCCACGACAGGCTCGAACGTGCCCGCCAGGCATCCGCCGATCCCAAACAGCAGCGCCATTGGGTCGCCCCGGCTAATGAGGTTGCGAAGCCCCATGCCAAAAAAGAGAACGAAGGGGATTTGCGTCGCGATGGTGAAGATGAGTTGCTCTGTGTAAGGGATTGCCATGTCCGCTGGTGGACGGCTGATAGTGCCGGGGACGAGCATGTTTGTGGTTAAGAGACACGATCGGTAACTACGAAAAAGAAATGAATATAAAGGTGAGATGGAGAGAGGTCGGCGAGGAAAGATCATACGACAATCACTACAGCTGTCCTTTTATAGGTGTCTTAGTCTGCATTGGGCGGAATGACGGCACTTCGGCGGGCCGCTGCAAGTGCGCACTCCGGCAACGAGTTCGATCTTTCTTGCCAAGGTTTCCTTCATTCGTTCCTGGCGACATTAGCGAGCCATTCCCTCCATCGGCAGCCTAAGAAACGGGTAGCCATTTCCGGAAAGTTCCTGCGTCGTATCTGTAAGAAAATTCTCTGTCAGACCGGAGCCCGGAGCTAGAAGTAAACCGGCATCCGATTGGCTAAGGTAAGGTAGCTCTTCACCTAAGTTAGGAGTGTACGCCAAGTCTGGGATAAAATGGCTTACAACCTCTACACTATGCTCCTATAGAAACTTTGATGACTTGATCTCCATCGGCCCATGAAGTAACTAGGGCGGGACAGCCGACTTTACACTTAAGCGCTACAAGCAATTGTAACTCATCATGTGGCTAAAATGAGTCTTTTCCGCCTCTCGTAGCCCCGCAGACATCTGCACTACAGTATCCAAACTGCTTGATGTTGTGTTAGAAGATAGCCACAGCATTTGGCGGGCTAGCCACGCCGCCTGGAACGTTGAGGGGCACACTGGAGACAAAAAACGACCATCGCCCAAGCCTTTCGCAAACCCTGCTTATTTTATCCAAATCGAACATCTCGCCGATAGGCATTCCCCATCCCCCAAGGAGGACCTGGTGTAGTAGGCCACCATCGCGAACTTGTTCCTTGAGATCATTGCCTCCCCAGTGTCCCTCCACGGGCGCCTGTTCGAAGCTGGGGGCATCACTCGCGACTGCGGAAAATCCGCTTTCCCAAAGCCACTGCAGCACTTCTGAGCTCGCCTCAAGTCCCAAGAAATCCGGGGTAGGCCGACTCGCAAGCGCCTGCTGCTCGGCAGCATCGAGGGCGTCATACGCTTCGGTGAACCCGACCCGGACGAATAGGACATCGCCTGGGCGAAATGAGACGTTCTGCTCTTGTACCATCTGCTGAATATGGGATAGAGGCACCGGTGCGCTCGCCATAGGATCGATATCGATCGAGTGGCGGCAGCAGAAGGAGTAGTAGTCCAGTAGCACCCCTCGGCCAACTACTCCCCCGTTTTCAACCCAGACTATGATAGCTAGTTAGGCGGGTAACATGTCACAACTTCTTTATCTTATTCGCTCCATTTCTCACTCTACAACATCCTTAGGTATTTCCTGGTTCACTCACCGTCAATCCCCAGCACTCCGCCCTGCTCCAGCTCCTCCTGTTTACGCCCTCCATAGAAGCTCTCGGCTCCCTGGTAGCCTGGTTGCTGGCAGTCAGCAGATGCCACTGACATCCATCCAGCGTGGTACTCACCGAAGTGCCGGAAGCCATCCCATTGAGAACTACACTGCGTGTTAAACTGCAGCTCGTCATCATTAATAGTTTTTCCTTCGTTATGGCGCAGCCGCCAGACAAAGGGCGGACGGTCAAAACTAGGACGAGAGGGCTTGTTGAGCTTCCAGTCTAGACACACGCGCTCACCCGTCTTGATCTCGGATGCGGCCGCGGCCACTACTTCGGGTGTGAGGAGGTTCAGCGCGCCGAGCTCATCATCGGCCCCGTACAATCCCCAGGCATTCCCGGCAGGCCCGCTTTTATCCAGGGGCAGCGACTGGAACGGGGGTCGTGCTGGCAAGGTTTTGGATTGCATAATGTCTTATTTTTCCTCGTCGTGACTGTAGAAGTCCGGTCAATATCGCCAAGTATCGGTGTTCCCCAGCATAGTCCTCCGGGTCCTGAGCGCCCATGCGTGCGCGCTCGTCGAGACCTAGCGGTGCACTTGGTGCGCGTCGGGCGCCGCATTAGCGAGCTCCGTGCCCGATCGGCGTCGCCACGGCCGCGCCTCGTGACGGCCCTACGTGACTGACTCGGGAGCGGCCAGTGTCTGGAAGCAGCAGAGAAGTACCCATAAAAGTGGAAGAACCGCAATTATTCCCGTGATGAGACCAGGCGCCCGCCAGGCGCATTCACGAGCCGATCGGGTCTGGAACCCTGGCCTGTCCCACACCACCCACTTCGTCGGCTTTCTGTCCGATCGGGTCGTACCCCACGGTGCCATTGACCCCAAGAAACCGCCAATGTTTCCCCTCAATGTCGCTGCCGTAGGGATTTGGAGAATTGCTTATTGCTTTTCATCCTGGGTCTTCAAAGTCGGCGACCATCGCAGGTTGAGGGTTTGGTCTGCTGGCAGAGCTTCACTATTGCCACTCCCGCCACAATATGCTAGCTTCCAACAATCGTCTTCTTCCTTTCCATCCAGTGAACGGCAGGGTTAGCCACAATTCTAGAGCATAGGAGCCCAACGACGCACTCACTCACACCTTTGTATATGTGCCCTTGCTGCGCATCTCTGATGAATTAGTTGATCATGTCTCCGGAACAATTTATTTATTGTTCTGGTGAGTGTTTTCTTTCAAGACTGCCATGATCCCCTTGTATTCCAACGCGACAGCATTCGGCATCTTACGTAGAGACTTCTTAAGATGCTCTCAGACTCCCGCCCAAGGAGCAAGATATTATACAAGGAAGCTATGGTATAACAAACGCCTTAGGTCGGCCACACACCGTCTACAGATCTCTAGACAGGGTGACGTTTCGGCCCCCGGGTCTTGACTCCGGAACGTTCGATGGGCCACTCAAGTATGTAGAGTGGGCGCGATAGATGTTCCTTGGGAAGCCGTCAAGCAAACACCCCGCGGCTTGGCCTGTGCCGGCCCGTTACGCACAAGAAAATGCTCTCAAGGGGCGGAGAGATATCCGTCAAGGGGTTGTCTGGCCTTGGCCTCTCCGTCTTTAGCGTGCTCCCATGCTGCCGGGACGTGGAGTCAGGTGAACCCATGACCCACCCCTTCCCCTTTCCGGCGGAGGCCTGACCTTGGGGTGAGCTGCGGAGTGAAATGCGGGCAGCGAGTCAGGCACCGGGGCAAGACTAGCTTCCTCATTTTTCCTTCCCCAACCTCGAAATTGATAGACTTCCCCAAGGATTCTGGGCGAGCCCTGGGAGCGGCGGGACTCTCGAGCCAAAGAAAATGCAACAGCATACCGACAGACCTCTCGGGCCTGTCTCTCTTGCCCGCTCCCTGGGCAGTCGATCGGCACGGTCGCGCCAAGGGTGCCTGACTTGCAAGTACGCCGACACCGCTTTCCCCAGTCCTACCCCTCGGTCGAGTCCGCATTCCTAACCACGCAGGTACGCGCACAGGCGCCGAAAGGTCAAGTGCGATGAGCAGCGCCCGCGGTGTTCGCACTGCGAGCGCCTTAACATGGAGTGCAAGTGGCGCCCCGCCAGCACGTTCGGCGCCCAGATGAGGGCGAACGGCGCGTCGGACCAGGCCACGATGCGATCCCCGCCCATGACAGACCCTTCTCCCAGCGCGGCGGCCTTCCAGTCGCTCAACGCCGTCACTCAGGTCTTCGACTACGCTAGTTTCATGTGGGATGCCGGTGATGCTTGGCAGCAGGTCACCCCGGATGAGGGTTACCCGCTGTCGCTCGACGTGCGGCCCGTCCACAACGGCCAGTTCCCGGAGATCGGCCAGCCACCCCGAGACGTGACACTGCTGCAGAGCCCGGCCCCGGTCTCCACTATAGACCCCATCGCCGGCCAGGAACCCTCGGAACCGTCCACAGTTCCCGATACGAGCAGCCAGCCGGATCAAACTATGATACTTCAGGTGCCTGCCGAGAACCACAGACTGATGGACTACTTCACCCACGCCGTCACGCCCCCCATACTGGCCGAGGTGGAAACGCACAAGAAGTGGGTTTCCATGCGCCAGATCCTAGTCGGCATGGCCAGCGCCTCCCGCATGGTCAGGCTCGCTATCCTTGCCTTTTCAAACCTGATGCTCGTCCGTCGCGAGGGTCCGGAGCTTGCCAGCCATCAGAATCACTACAGTGACGCCCTGAGCGAGGCAATAGCCTCCGAGAGCGATCCTACCCCCCTCGCAAAGGCTAGCAGGCATCGGCAGAACCTCCTCGCCACCTTCTTCTTCCTCAGTTATGTCGACATTCTGGAAGGTCGAATCGAGGCCGCCCACTCCAACCTGAAGCGCTCCTATGATGTCTTCCAAAAGGGAGAGAAAGACAGCTTCAACTCGGTGGAGAAGCAGTTTATCCTCTGGCTACGGTTGCTGGACGCTCGCGCCGTGTCGGCCGGCGGCGAGGGCCTCTTCCTCTCCGAAGCCGATGAAGACCTGCTAGTGGAGACGACACCGGCGACATTAGAGGGGGAGATGCCCCCAGACGCCAGCTACCCGGAGGGGGACATCGAGGACGTCCTATTCCAAGTCCTGTACCAACCTGGCATTGTTTTCTTCCAGAAGGTGCAAAGCTTCATGGGGCGCATCTCGCAGATCGACCCCTGGCATCGGTCTCGAGGCACGGTCGAAGACGAGACGGAAGTGATGAACATTGGCGCCGCCATCGCAGATGATCTCCGCTCCCTCTACAAAACCCGGCCGCTGCTCATGGACTTTGCTGTGACGGGGAAGCTGACCTCGCCGCATATCTCCGCCTATCTGGGCTTCGCCCTGACCCGCGCGTTCCGGACTTACCTATCTAACTACTACGCCAGCAAGGTGCATCTCCACCGAGTGGCATACAAGACGCTGCCGCTGACACGAGAAGCGTTGGAGGCACTTGGCGAGATCCGCTCGCTTGCCAGGATGCTCGCCGAAGGCCTCGACAGCGAGAGCGAAGAGGCGCTGCCAGTCAACATGCTCTGGCCGTTGCTCATGCTGGGATCGGAAGAGCAAGACCCCGACGAAAGACAGTGGATCAAGTCCCAAATATTACGCATGGAGAAGGTCGCCGGAAATGCCAAGATCACCGCACAGGTCTTACAGGAAGTACAAACGCGACAGGATGCCAGTAAAACACGCGTCGACATTCGGTCCGTCATGCACGACATCTTCAACTCATGTTTCGCCATTGTATAAACATTGATTCCCCTATATACATGTAATGGCGGGGACCACTGGATAATATCTATTTATGCTCATGACTTCATCATGTGCTTGTTCACCGGTGTGAGCGGCGGCTGGCCGGTCAGGACCGCCTGGACATTCTCGATGGATAGACGCTCAAAACCCATGTTTGTCTCCAGCGCGCCGCCCGCCGTGTGGCACGTCAATGTCGCGCTCCGCATCTCGGCTAGCCGGGGGTTGACGTTGGGCTCATCTTCGTGGACATCCAATCCGACGGCCAGAAGGTGGCCAGACTCGAGGGCATCCGCAACCGCATTGGTATCTACCAGACCACCCCGCGCAATGTTGACCAGCCGCGATCCCTTCTTCATCTTGGCGATCCGCTCCGCGACCATGATCTTGCCACCGGAGCCGGGCGCAGCGAGGAGCACGCAGTCCGCCTCCGCCAGCATATCATCCAACTCAGGGATCCGCCGCGCCTCGATGGCGGCTTCTTGCTCGGCTGACTTGGGGAAAGGATCGTAGTAGATGATCTTCATGCCGAATCCGAGGTATGCCTTTTGAGCAATGCGGTACCCGATGTTGCCTAGGCCAATGACGCCGAGGACGTGGCCCTGGGGATTACGCGCGGTGTAGGGAGAGTTGTGGTGCGCATCGAGGAAGGTGGCGGGGTCCCGCGACCGCGCGGCCATGTTGGTCCACTGCATGTTGCGGAAGACGGAGATGATGTGGTAGATGGCCATGTCAGCGACGGCCTCGGAAGACGCCGAGGCGCCATTGCAGTACAGAATACCGGCTTCGGCCAGCAAGTCGACATCGGCCCAGTCGTACCCGGCGCCAGCCGAGGCGAAGACCTTCAGGCTCTTAGGCAGCAGGGGAATCAGCTCAGCGTCCCAGCGACCCATCTCGCCGCCCGTCGACCAGAACGGCCTCATGATTCCGGAGAAGTCGCCCCATTTCTTAGTGCGGAGAGCTTCGAGGAACGCGTCTCTTTGGCGCTCCTCAACCTCTGGGCGAATAATAGTGAACTGCTCACCAAGCTTCTGGTAGAGCTCCTGGTTGAACTTGACAGGGTCTCCAAGATGGAGGACAATGGGCTTCGAGGAAGTCATGGCGGCCGATGGAGACGTAAACGAGCAGTAGTTTTCGGGGCTGGAGCTGGAGCTGGAGCTGTAGCTGTAGCTAGTGAACTAGGAATGCGGAGAGACGTAGCTTCAACCCAAAGAAGGGACGCGGGACCGAAACTCTCACCCAGAATAAAGTTTCTATCAGCTGTTATAGCATCCCATGCACGACACATGGTCTCAACGCATGTGAGCGCCTATATCGGCCTTTCGTGCGCCGAAAAGTAAAGGCAGGCCTCGAAACGAGAACCGACGTCATCATCGCGTTCCCCTCCTCCCTGTCATCGTCCCGGTCGGCGGCAGTGGGTCTCTAGGCCAGGGGACCCTCATGCCTGTCGGGAGCGCTAGTGTGACTCTGCAGACCACCCACACCCGCGTTTAGACCCCGGCCGGCTGTAGGAGAGGGTGTTACCTGACAATGGCAGCAAGAAGGAGTGCAATCTTGCGTCGGGTACTGGCTCTATTCTTTGTTCTACCTGACTAAACCGCCCACTCTGGGCTTAGCTCGTCCTGCCATGGGATCGACTCCTGGGCCCCCTTCTTCTCGACCGTCCGAGCCGCCGCCTTATTGGCCATTCTCACAGCCTTTTCGATGTCGAAGCCCGGCCTCACAGCCTGCAGCGCGTACGCCCCCACGAATGTGTCACCTGCCGCCGTGGTGTCCACCACGTGGGCCTTCTCGGCCGGTACGAGACCGGCCCTCCCGGAGCTTGTGGAGTAGTAGACCCCCCGCCCTCCTAAAGTGATGAGGACGTTTTGCGTGCCTCTTGAATGGAATAGCTCCGCCAAGTTCGCCAGGCCAGCGTTGCTCTGGAGCTGCGACTCATCAGAACCCGACATGAATACTGCTTCGGACTCGTTGACTACGAGATGTGAAATGTTCTTGTAGTGTTCAACGGGAATCGCTTGCGCAGGTGCCGGGTTGAGCAAGACCGGCACTCCGCTTTGCTGTGCTCTTTTCAAGATCTCGAGCACGGTTGGCAGCGGAATCTCCAGTTGCATGATGATGAGTGCTGGCAAGGGACTGGGTAGAGACTGGAAGTGCTCCGGTAGGAGTGAGTGGTTTGCCTCAGGCGAAAGCATGATGCGATTCTCGCCGATAGCTTCCTCGACCACGATGACAGCAACGCCTGTCTTCATACCCGGCCGAGTCTCCACTCCGGAGACGTCGACCCCAAAGCCGCCGAGCCCGGCGGTCATCATGCTACCGTAGGCGTCATCCCCGACAGCACCGATCATGCGGACCACGGCGGAGCCCGCACTGCGGTCAGCCTGAGACCGGGACAGCTTTGCGCAGGCCACAGCTTGGTTGGCTCCTTTGCCACCCAGGCCAACATGGAACCCGCTAGCTGTCATTGTCTCTCCTGCGGCCGGAATTCTGGGCGTGTAGGTGACGAGGTCAACATTGAGAGAGCCAATGACGGCTATAGTCGGTTTCTCAGCCGGAGAAGTCATTTTGCGGATCGTGCCAGTGCGCTCTATAGCAATTATTCGTTACCATATGGCAGCCTGGTGGTTTTGGTTGGAGTATGGGCTGCAGACAAAAGACTAGAACAAGGTGGTCTTCGCGATGGCCAGCGACATGCTCACAAGAATATCCCGCAAGCCACCTAGACGCACCTTCAGCCCATATCCTTCATTCTCATCTTCAAGTCGCGTCTATATTGGTGATCCCTGCCACCTGCAAGCGCCAACTGGGCTGCCAGAAAAGCTGGAAACATCACGAGGCCGGCCCGATCGGGCGCGGCTGTTGGTCTGGGTTTAGCGTATCCGATCGGCAATCGGATGTTGGATTGCGCAACTCCTCCGTTTAATCTCCATCTCTGTGGAGCATGAGCCCTGGCTCCCCTCCCTAGCGTGCAGGGTTTCTCTACACTTTCTCGGACCACGAGTGACACCGTTGCGTAGACATTGTGTGTTCTTCCCCACGGGGTCAGGCCTCTCCTTCTTGCTGTGTGATGTCTGCCCCCATACCCCACGCTGCCATACCATGACTCGTAGAACTGTTGACTTGTTAAAAACTTGACGCGCGCTCTCAGCGCCCAGCGTCGGCTGCTCTTGCTATCGAGGAACAATCCGTAGGCTTGACTCGTCTGTCAGCACGACCGCCTTCCCAGAGCAATATTCAAGGTTGAAGCAGCAAACATGGGTCTCCAGGGTCTCAATCTAAGGATCGCTTTCACCGTTACGTGTGGAATCTCCTACCTCCTCTATGGATATGACCAAGGTGTGCCAGTCTCGACTTCTCTTTGTGCCCCCAAGCCTCGCAAACGCTACTGCTCATCTAACACCGACGCCACGTTTAGGCTTCATGAGTGGCGTCCTCATCGCAGATGACTGGCTAGCCCAAATGGGCTATCCCTCCACTTTCATGCAAGGCCTCATCACGTCTATCTACGAGCTCGGATGCCTCGCCGGTACAAACCCATGCCCAGCCCCCCAATAGCAGTCTTAGCGAATACGGGGTTGCTGACCTGCCTCAGGATGCCTTTGCAGCTTCTTGTTCTCGGAGCGCCTTGGTCGCAAAAAGCCGATTCTATTTGGCACCGTCCTCATTATCATCGGCGCCGTGTTACAGACCGCCGCTTTCGGCCAGCCTCAGTTCATCGTAGGCCGCATTATCAGTGGCGTGGGCACAGGGTTGAACACGTCTATTATTCCCATCTGGTATGCATGGCCAATCATCACGAGCCCAAAGTAATGCGTCGTGCCTCTCGCAGCAGACTAACCCAAATGGTTTCAGGCAAGCTGAGACCCTCCCTGCCAAGACTCGCGAGCTCTTTGGCTCGTTCCAGTATCTCCTCGTTTGCTTCGGTGCTAGCGTATCCTACTGGATGAACTATGGCCTCTCCTATGCCGGAGGCCAGTTTGAGTGGCGCTTCGCTGTCGCCGCCCAGATGATCTTTGCGATCCTCCTGATTTGCATGGTTCCTCTGATGCCCGAGTCGCCACGATGGCTGATGGCGCAAAATTACCCGAGTGAGGCCATCGACAACCTCGTCAGGATGCACGGAGTGGCAGACCAGAACGATGCTGAGGTTCAGACCGAGATTCGGCTCATCAACCAGGCCATAGAGCTTGAGTCCCTCGGCAACTCCGTCGGTTGGCTGGACATCTTCAAGAACCACAACGAGACTCAAAACTTCCGTCGTGTCATGCTCGGATGGGTAAGTTCCCTGTAAACTACCCGGAATGGCGATTTCTTCTTGCCTAACTAACCATTTAGTGGCTCATGGCTATGGTCATGCTAAGTGGTGTCTGCTCTATCGGATATTACATCTCTTATCTATTTGAGACCTCTGTGGGACTCTCGCACAACCTTTCGCTGCTCCTCTCAGGATTTAACGGCCTCTGTAAGCACGAATACGCTTCGAGTCGCTACTTTGGCAAAATTCTGACTGCGTTCCAGGGTACATGGCTTCTGCGGTTATTCCGCCCTTCATCATTCACCGCGTTGGCAAGCGGGGTTGCCTTATGATTGGGGCGTTCGGCATGGGGGTCTGCTTCCTCGCTATGGCCCTTGGCATTCGCTCTGGCTCGTATGGCGCCTCGATTGTGGTCGTTATTGCCTTCTTTCTCTACTACACCTTTTTCGCCATCGGGTATCTGGCCGTGCCGTGGCTGTACTGCGCTGAGATTATGCCCCTGCACCTACGCAGCAAAGGTAATGCATTGACGACCTCGTCCAACTGGCTTTGGAATTTCGCCACGGTCATGATGACGCCCAGCACCATGTCGTCACAGGGATGGAAGGGATACTTGATCTTCTGCGTCTTCAACTTCTCGTTCATCCCGTTCATCTATGTGTTCTATCCCGAGACGACTGGCCGCCGCCTCGAGCAGATTGACGCCATTTTCTACAAGACGAGCCCCATCGTAGCCGGCACAAAGTGGGCCAAGAGGGGTCACTTCGAGGTGGACGAGCTCGACACTGCCCTAGCGGAACAGACCAAAGGCTTCGACGCTGCAGAGGCTGTTCATGCCGAGCGGTGAAGCAAGACGGCCTAACCCAATGATGCCGGGGAATCGCAGTACAGGCCATTCTGCGTAGATTGTGCCTAGGTATCGAGACCAAACGAGCACGAGTGCCAGCTGACATCATATCTTTGCCTCGAACCCCTCGCGGCGGAAATGGATGCCATTTAGATGCACTGGTTCACGAGGTGGTAGTATCGCCTAGTCGAACTCCATCTTACTTGATTGCTACTAGAGCCGCGGAACGGCAGGAGGGCTTGATGCTCTAAATAAATAAGAGACAGCGACAACAGCCGGGTCGAGGCTGGAAGATTCCAGCCCACTCGCTTTAATAGCACGTTTGACGTGAGTCAACAAGGGGTTCGGCTCTATTGACAAAAATACAGGCTCTGTGTGAGCATACAACTACAATCAACAAAGACCGCCTATCAATAAATTAGAAACAGTTTCCTTTTAAGTGATGCTATATTTACAGCTAAATCCTAGGAAGTTCTCTTTCTCTTTTGACAGTCTTGCTTAGATACGAATGTGTCGTACGAGTATGTCAATCATGATGCTCTAAGAGCTTTCTTGAGGACTGGCTATACAATGACATAAGGCGAGCTTCACCTTCAGACTTTCAGGCAGAGAAGGCCTCCGCGTATGTAATTACCAGCTCTTGACTTCTTGATACAAACTTTTAAACCGTTATACAAGACAATTAGCTCGCAATATATCACGCGCAATCTTTTTCAAGATGCTTGATGCGGCTTCTACTGTCGTTCTAGTTAGAATTGTGATCTCCATCCAGCATTCACCCATAATTGGATACTTTTAGGTATGCCTAACACAGACCCAGGCCAAGCACATAGGCGCCTTGGGAGCTATCTAGACTTTGACATTAGTCGCGCACGCTGCTTGACGCGCAGGACCCCGCCGCTTCCCGACCCGACCCGACGCGAGCTAAGACCTCGCATAATGGCGTAGCAGCCCGTTGCCATAACACCTCCACCTCTCGGCTCAGGCGAAGTGATGCAATACACGTCGGCGAGTCTAGCGAGTTGGTGGTAGGCGGGCTCCTGGCTTCCAACGCCATCGGGCATTTTCACTCCGCAAAGCGGGATGCCAAGGGGCGAGGGTGGGGTCCGGCTCCGGGTCAGCAGGCCCCAGGGCCTAGACACTCGCCTGGCGGCTGTACTTCTCCCCGTATTTATCTAGAAAGTGCTAGGTTGTTCACTGCCCTCTGCTTTCCTCTCGCGGGATCGTACAGACTGCTTTATCGAAATATCTTATCCCGTCTCTACAATGGGTTCCACATCGTCCGTGAAGCCCTTCCCTCCGGGGATCCACGCTCCCAGCTTGACTTGGTTCCGCGGGGATGCGAACCAGGAGATCGACTGGGACGTCCAGAAGAAGCACCTCGAGTTCCTCTTCAAGTCGGGCCTCCACGGCGGTAAGTCAATGCAGGAAGACGCGTGATGAGACAGCACAGGGCTATGCTAATTCGGAATGTAGTCGTCATCGCTGGCACAAATGGTGAGGCAGTGACCCTCAGCCGGGAGGAGAAGGAGACGCTCGTCAAAACCGCCCGCCAGATCGCCACAGATGCTGGCCGGCCTGACGTGACTATTACCGTGGGCTGTGGGGGCCAATGTACCCGTGATGTCATCGCGGAGACACAGCTCGCTAAGGCTGCTGGTGCCGACTATGCCCTTGTTCTAGTCCCCAGCTATTTTCACTTCGCTATGAACGAGACCGCCATCGTATCATTCTTCCAGGAGGTATGGCCCCCCTTCCAGAAGCACTGTATGCGCCCTAGCTAATGTGTGGTCTCGTAGGTGGCCGATGCCAGCCCTGTTCCGCTTCTGATCTACAACTTCCCCGGTGTTGTTGCGGGCTTGGACGTGAACTCAGACATGCTCTCTACGCTCGGTGCTCATCCCAACATTGTCGGCGTTAAGCTGACCTGCGGCGGTATCGCCAAGGTGGCTCGCGTGCGGGCACAGTTCCAGCCGGAGGAGTTCTGCGCGCTGGCCGGTCAGAGTGATTGGCTGGTTCCCGCGATGGCCGTCGGCAGCACGGGTACCATCACAGGCGTCGCCAACTTGTATCCCAAGGTAAGAGCCCTGCCCCACACCACAGAGTTCGGTTCCGGAGTCAGATGCTGACCTGTGCACGGATAGTTCTGCCTCGAGATCTTCAATCTCTACCAGGCCGGCAAGGTACAAGAGGCCGAGGCAGCCCAGATCAAGCTCGCAGAAATGGAGTGGGGCTTCGGCAAGGGTGGGATCAACGGCACAAAGTGGATCGTGGCTAAGCTCCGCGGCTACCCCATCGAGAGCTGCCACTGCAGGCGCCCGTACCCCCAGTTTTTGGACGAGAAGAAGCAGGCTTGGATCACTAGTGTGGTGAGCCCGTTGGCTGCGGAGGAGAACAAGCTCAACTAGAGGCCTGACAGCCGGTTCTTGGCTGCACCTCGAACTTCCATGGTGCCTAATAGGGGTCGGGTCGGTGCCGTGGCGGTCGTCTTGTCGGCAATACATGACGGAAACAAAGTATATAATCCGAGCTCTTGACTTAGGTGCCCCAGAAGGAGGGCTTACGACCACTCCGTTAGAGTAGAAGGAATATGCCCTATAGAGTACAATATCATAGCAATCATCACAAGTTCTCAAGCGAACCTTAAACGCCATATGCTATTTACGCTCATCTAGCCATTTTAGACGCGAAGAGTATCCCGAGGCACGGGCATCCCAGCCTTCGTTCTCTCCTTGTAAGTTCTTGCCAGCCATTCCACGAGCTCGGCCTCCTGTTCTCGGGACCATGACCAGCTGCGCGCCACCTTGGCTGACTCTTCTAGGCCAACAGATAGATCGACCTGTCCGCGCTGCTTTCCGTCCAGCCACATCTGAATCTCGCCTATCCTTTCATAGAGAATGCGGCCGTATATATCATATCGGAAAGTATACTTTGACAGTCGTCCGATCTCCGAACTGACAAAGCTGTAAAACCGGTCACCGGTCGAGCGCTCCTCATCAGCGGACCAGTAAGAGAAATAATCTTCGCCTGTGGGCTCAGCAGGTTTTCTGTATCCCACGGCCCGAACTTCTGGGGCAAGGGGGAAGGTGACGTCGCTTCCAGGAGATTGTACGTCGAGCACTAGCTTCTGCAGCGTAATCTGGTCGGCCATGCTCTCAGACTCTTCTTCTCTCGGTGGCCACGGGCGTACTTGCTTGTCAAGAAAACCCAGAAGGGCATCATAAAAGTACCACACGCCAGAAGGCGGGCCGCCACAGCCCCGGCGCCACATGTTCCGGTTGTATGGGAGCGGGCCAGTGAAGCTGCTATGGCTCTCGACCACGCGCAACGTCGCATGTAGGGTGCCGATCTTCGAGGAGAGCCAGGGGACTGAGGTCCAGGACAGCCAGATGCCGACGTTCTTGACAAACATGACATCAACGCTGTAATCTGGGAGTTGGCGCTCCAGGAGGCGAAGGACGTCTTTGGTCTCGACGTAGAGTTGTCGGTTTGCGAGGAGTAGAGCCAAGACTGGGTTCTGGGGATGGTTATAGCACACCTTTTCATGTCCTATGTACTGGTCACGCGCCGGGAATACACCATAGGAGTGGCGCAAAACCGAGCGGTCATATTGTGCACCTTCGGGGGTTGTAGGTGGCTCGGTGTAGTTGAACACGACGTCGTGGATGATTTGCTGGCGGAGCTCGAGCGAAAGCTTTAGCAGGCCTGATGGGGCCGGGGACCTACCAGCTTCTTGCGATAACGTAGTCATCGCAACCTGAACGCGGGAGCATGTCAAAACAGAAAAGATGCGACGAAGGAAGAAATGCGGTGTTGGGAAATTATGCGTAATATACCAGAGGGGAAAATGCGCATCCAGCGGGGTACACATGGCTGCCTGCCGTAAGACGTCACGGCTGCACCGCCTGCGTAGACAGCGGTACGGGCCCACTCAGCCTTGTCCAGGATGCATTTTGTATGCGCGCTTTATAGTTAATGCGACAAGTACGACGGTTATTGTCTATTTGTTCTACTTGACTTTCTATCTTGCTAAAACACATCCCAGACTCTGTGATACCCAAGTAGCTAACCTCGTACTATTATCTAGCGCTCGTATAGGCACCTTCTAATTAAATAAAACCTGTTTCTCTATAATCCCATCGTTCAACACAAGCCATCCGCGAAGAAAGCAGTCAGATAGCAAAGATTTCCCCAAAAAGTCCGTTTTGGCACCAATCTTCCGCACCGCAGTTTCTACAGTCCGCTGTTCGTCAGAAAGTCCGTGATGACCTGATAAGCCCCGGTAGCGTTGAGGTTAAAGTTGATACCGTGGCCCGAGTTTGGATGTACAGTGGCTTGGAAAGCCCTGGATTTGTTGAAATACTCCTGAGCTGGGTGCTGCAAGATTCCATTGCAATTCCCAGCGCAGTTGCCCATATCGAGCTCTCCAGTCAGGATCAACACCTGGCGGGAGACAAGTCAGCGTTTGGCCCTAGGTAGAGTTTCTTTGAGAGATGCTTACAGGCCCGGTGAAATTGACAGCGCGCAAGTCGGTAGGGCCGCCCGTGATAAACTCCATGATAGCAGGGGGCTGAGCAATATACTGGGTGTACCATAGAATTTCATGGTCCAAGTTTCTGGGGTTGAAAAATGTTGCCGCGTTGCCTATAATGTCTGAGAACGCCAGATAGCCACTGTCTAGGCCGCTGTATTTGCCTGGCGAGACAGTGTTGGCAATGTTCAGACGAGCCGCTTGGAAGAACGCTGGAAAGTCCGTGACATTATATCCAATGCCCGTAAGCACTATGCCGTCCGAGAGTGATGGGTCCTGGGAGACGAGCGAATGCGTGAGAAATGACCCATACGAGTGGCCAACGTGGACAATTTTTGCTGGCTTGCCAATGCTGCCAGTATAGCGGCCTGCCCTCAAGTCGCCGGTCAGAGATGCCAGAATCGCAAGCTGCGTTGCACTTTGACTTTCACTGTAACCAGATACCCTAAACTGGATGTTAGCCTTAGCGATTGGGCTTGGATGCTGCGGAGACTGACCTTGTAGAATTTCCCGAACCGATCCGATCATAGAGAAAGACTGAATATCCCTTCGAGACAGCATACTCAGCAAAACTGTAGGCGGAAGCATTCATGGACGGGGCCCAGTAGCTGGCGTTCGTTTAGCGTTTCGTCGCGTCAAGAGAGGAACCGGTGCACCTTACCGTTTGTCGTAGCCAAGGCCGGGGCTAGCAAGGAGAATCGTCTTCTCATGGCCATTGTGAGTCTTTGGCGAACAGAATGTAGCGCTGATGGTGTAACTTCCCGTAACGCTTCGTGTTCCGTTGAAGGGGTTGAATGGGGGTTTGCTGGGGCGGCTGATCAAAGTCCCAATGAACGCTGCCACATCATAGTTATCGGAAAATTCGGGGCCGCCCCAGATGTGCGCCTCGGTCTTCGTAGTAACGGGAATGTCGTAGTCGTGACAATCACCCGCCACGTCCACCGAGCTGGATGATGACGAAGTTGAAGGAGCGCATATTGAGGGGGACACCAACGAGACACATAGCAGCACCCGCCAGCATATACTCGTCGGGGGCATCATTATCGAGCGCGAGAGAGACTGAAAAGATAGTGGCTTAAGTAAAGTTTGAGACGTTAACTACCTAGCTAGGCCGGTGTTGGCAACCTTCTTCTGGTAAATCATCGCTATTTTATACTCTCTTGACAATTGACACTATAGACTGGGTGCGAACTATACAAAGAAGCGAATACGCTTGATCCGCGATATACTGGACATACTCAGCCCCTATCTAGCTTATTGAATAGTTATACTCCTTATTTTGGACATTAGAAATTTGGGGTTGTGCTCTGCGCTTTTGCCTCGCGTATTTGACGCCATAGTCACTACATAAGCACTAAATGCTCCCTACTTCCCATGGTGTATGTTGGGTTGCATTGCGTATTACGCACCTCGTACCTCGCCTCTCGTATTTCGTATTTCGGATGTCTCATCAGCCCAAGCAGGTTCTTATTAAACGACGCAGCGCGGTCGTCGCCACACTTTGCTCCTCCAAGGGGGTCATTTCGTCGTTTGAAAGGCTTTCTAACATTCCCAGAAGGCTTGTGTACGTCCACAATCGCGACTATACGAGGGCCTCGTACAAGAAGACTCGCCTGGATCCCCTAGGTAAATAAATTAGGTATGATGCTAATCCTGGAACTCAGCGAGCACAAGATTCTGGAGTGGCCAGGCAATCCAACTTTCCCACTGCTTCCCGATCTTGCCATGAATGAGTTTGAGCAGGCGCCTGCTCATGCCTCGCATGTACCACAGGTGGTCCACCTTGTTTAATATCAACGAATAGTGTGCCAGTAGAACCAGCGCTTCTGGCTTTTGCTCTTTTACCATGGCTAAAAAGGCTTCTGGTATATGAACAGGCCAGCTGAGAACAACGAGAATTATGTCGATTTCCGAGTCGGTGGAGGCCGATGCTATCAATCCACAGGCTGAGAGTATCAAGACCAGTGTCTCCTCCAGTGCTTGCACGCCATCCACATTGAACTTAGTTGTCGGCAAACTCCAAAGTTGACGTAGTGTTGCCAGCTTGGCGCTTCCCTCGGGATCCACGGCTCTGACCAGCTCTGGTTCCATATGTCGAGTTTGCAACATTGGCCCCATCGGGCCGCTCATGATCCATTGACCAGAGGCTTTCATCAGAGTGTGAACGCCACGGACGAGGCTAACCCACTCGACATTGGATTTTTCTTTAGGGGCTGGCTCGTCCCGGAAGAATAAGCTATTAGTCTGTTCGGAGGAAACCCAGGTGTAGGAAGCGACGAGCGACGAGAAAGCAAAGCAGGCATCGCAGTTCTCGCGTGTGACGCTCGACATGGCGATCTGGAACATCCTCAATCCGATATCGTGGTGAGCGGACGCCTCGGCATACAGTGCGGCTTTACGTTCAGGCTGCAAGTGGGCGAGATGCAGGGCCGAAAAGGCCAAGATGCCATGGAGAAGGAAGTGATGGGCGAAGGCAATTTGAGGAACTACTTTTTGCCAAATTTGCTGTAGGTCCGGGCGACTAGATATGGTAAGACTCGTCGTTGTGGTATAATGGTGCAGAAGCTCCAGGTTGTTCACTTCCAAATTTGTACTGACTGCTATCGGCAGTCCCTCCGATACGTTTGACAAGGTAGAAGGAGAGGCAGCCGGAGGATCGGGCAATTGTGCTCGCTCTACCGACAGCCTTGCCCCGGAGCTTGAAGTAGAGGATGCACCTGGGGTCAGGTCAAGAAATGAGCACCTGGACTGGTATCTTCTACAGTAGCCACAAGAAGGCTTGGATTCATCGCACTGTGAGAGGACAGACTGGGTTAGCGGTCTATGCTGCGGGCAAGCGTATAAAGGAGACAGGTGCCTTCCAGTGAGATTGCGACATTAAACAATGGTGTCCACGAACGAAATACTTCGTATCCGACTAGAAGAATCCGCAGCATACCTTGATCTTTGCTTGTTTGCACTGCCGGCAGCCATTCCTTGACTTCCGATGAGGTCTTCTTTGGCTACGCTGATGTTTCTCTGGAGTAGCGGTTCCCGGGTCAACGGGCGGCGGACTCGGCATTCTGCCTTTACTACTCGGCCAGACTGCTAGTATGCACCTTGAAAGGAGCGCAAATGCGACGACGTGTCACCAATATCGAGGCATTTGCTCGAGAGTAATGCGACCGGACAGAGGTCAGAAGAATTGAGCCGATTGCTACGCCACTCCGGACGCGTCGGCGGTGAATGGTTAGTCATCCGCTGCTAGCCCCAAAGAGGTTCCAATGGGCCATGTCAGACGCGATGTCAGATTTAAGCTCGAGGTACTGAGGTAGTTTCTACATCAAGAATTTAACTCTGCGGCACAAAGGACGAGGATAAATATGATTAACACAACCGCCCTTTGTCACCCGTCACCTTGGTCCGCCTATGGACATTCCTCCACTGAGAATGGTATCTAGCCATTGAGTAAGCCAGCAGACAAACAGCCACTTGAAGCTTGTACGGTGAACACTACGTTCGGTGTCTTGGTCTCAGTCAATGGATATGCCGAATCGCGGCGTAAGAAGTACCTAGACTAATACTATGTCACAACAAATTGAAACGGAAATACCCGAGAGCCACTTCTCCACTATCTCACCATACATGGCACCGTACAAGTAGCATTGCCCAACCAACCTATACTCCCCTTGGTTCATCATGGGGCGGAGAACAAAGGGCACATTGGCTCCAAATAGAATGGCGCAAATATCTCCGTCTTGTATTTGAGACGGACCAAGTCCAAAATATCCATTTCTCGTTACGAAAAACCTCCTAAAGCTCCCATAATGCTTTGCCAAACCCATAAACACGGCTGATCCATGTGTCTGAAATCCAGTTCCGGTATGGCATTGGTTCAAGAGTTCTGCAAATCCTGAGTTGCATTTTTCAGAACAATAGTCCCTGAAACGCGTGGTGCAGAAAGGCTTGTCGTAGTGAGGAATGGATCCCTCCATAGAGGCCATTCTATAGGCACCGGAAAAGGTGCACGAAAGTGCCCCTAGCTCTCCCGGCCCAGCTGTATATGCTGGCTTGAAACCATTCTGTAGCTTTGCTGCTTTTATAAGTTCCCAGGAGGCCTCGACCGGATTGACCGAGTTGCTCCTAGTTCCACGACCAGAAGACACGTCGAAGTCAGATGCCTTCAAAGTAGAGCCAAAAAGTAATACCGAATCGATTATGAGACCCCGAGCGCGAAGACTGGAACCCTCGAGAGATATACTCGATTCTAGGGCGTCTGGGATGTTCTGTAGACTGGCGTCCCAGACCTCCCAGAATGCCTGGGGACTGCTGGGAGAGGTACGCTCCCATCTTGGGAGCCACGAGGGGTTCGCGCTGTTTCCGAGGTCGTCCTCTGATTGCACCTGTACTAGTATGTTTAAAGATTCCATCAGCAATTTCGCTGCCACGGAAATGTTGAGGTCTGTCATGGTCAAGTTATAATCTGCGTTGAGAATTGCACCACTTTGAGGATGCTGTGCCGCGGGGTGGCTTAGAAATGCATATATGTGGTCTCTGGGATCCGTCGAGACGAATAGCCTGGAAGCTTCCAAGACGAGCAGCAAGTCAACGCCCATTCCATACACATAGCCTTTGACTGCGCGTAGCTGCCAGCTGCTGTCGATCCAGTTCGGTTTACCGAATGTGCACCATACGCTGTAGATGGCATGATAGATTTGGTTGATGACCCCAGTATCTTCAAGCTCAAAAGTAGATTGCAAGAAACGCCTTTCCTTGAGCAGATACACGAAAAGGGCAAGCTGGGCGAAATCGATTTGGGAATCTCCACACCGTGCAATGACAGCGTTCGCTAGCCCCACCTCCTGCATAACCCAGACCCGAGTGAACCAGGACCTAGAGAATAATGCTTTGAGGGCGGCTAGACTGACTGGAGTGGCCATATTTTTGATGAACTCCCCATCTTCAACCCCACCACGTACTTCTTGGAGCCAATTTGTACCTCGGTAGTTCCGGTCGTGATGCAGGTTGAATTCACTTATAAGGCGAAAGGCGGAGCCAATGTTACACCCGCGGTCATCGCCAAGCCAAACAAGAACGTTTTCAGCATGATCATAAATTGCTGCCATGAGGTCGACCTGGTGTCCTTTCTCGGTAGAATTTCCCTGGTCAATGCAGATAGCGTCCGCCCAGAGTGTGCGGCAGGTGATAGAGCTGCGAACCCGTCGTAAAGCACAGCAGAGATTTCTCATAATCGTCACTAGATTGCCAGAGACCCTAATCTCCCCCGTCCCGGGCTCCTCACCCCAAGCGTATGATAAAGCTGTATACCTCGGTTTATCTTCGAATGAGTAGATATTGAGCTCGCAGTCAATCGGGTCCTCGTCGCACCCGGGCGCTATAGTAAGAAGGCGTATAAATCTTCCCTTAGGTAAAGCCTCGTACAGCAGGCTAGAATAACCCTGACTGGATGACATAATGGTATGTGACAACAGCCTTATTAATATTGAAAGTGAAATCTGAGACAAGTTTCACTCATGGGGCTTGTCAGGTGGCCGTCCTTATCATCGGTCCAGGCTGTCACACAACAAGAAGCACGAAGGGGTATTGTAACCTTACAGCCTTGTTTGTACATTTCTGGGAAGGTCACCGCAATTCAGCTGGCTCTATTGCTGCGGCCTCAGCCCGCAATGCTGCTACTACTATCCAATCAAGAATGCCGTCAAACCTATATACCATCCAACCTCCACGCCTCTCACTCACATGGTTGACCGAACATAACAGCACTTTTGCCCGAATGACATCCTCTGGAATATATATGACCGGCTGCATGCCAGAGGAAGTGCTCAAAATTATATTTGGGTGCTTCTATTGCGCTCATCGCTAGCCTTACTGGCTGTCGGCCTGGTGAACCGCTCTTTTCCGAACCAATAATGCTACCACACCATATATTAAAAGGATCCGCTATGAATTGGCGTAACCTTAACATGGCCCGTGCTTTGAAATCCCAAGGTTGGCTCAAGCCCTATTTGGCCTTAGCTTTTTGGTTGTTCGATTGCGCCCTCAGACTTTACGTTGCAGCGCTTTCAAACTTAGCTCTCTCCAGAACCTCTGGTCCATGGATGGAGACACCAGGTTTTCTTTTCTTCGAACTATTACTTCCAGATCAACGCAGTGTCTAGATTGCTTGTCTTCATCCCCCATGCACGAAGTTGAACTGCACGGCACAATGTAGAGCCGTCCTCTCACATGGGGCTAGTAATGAGGACTGACCCGTATCGCATACCAGTAAATAAATAGTTCTAGTATGCTTTCATGCCTTCCAAACCTGGAAACTACCCCCCGGTGGTGTGTATAAGGAACTCCAGTAACCTGTACCGAACATGGCGTACTCCTCCACAACCGCGATCCCCCCACGGAATTTGGCATCCAGAGGAATCTTCCTTATGATCTCGCCTGAATATTTGTTCAATACCACCAGACTGCCAAAATCGTCCACAGGTCCAGCCAGCAATACGCTAGCTGTAGTTCCAGTAAGCACCAAATCATGGACTACCGTCGGAGGAACCGTGCTGAAGAGCCCGTCCGGAGCAGCAGATTGCCATAATATACGACCATCTACAAGATTGATGGCACCGAAAACGCTATTATTGACCTTTCCACCGTCCTGTAGCTGGTAAGTGACAGCGCCAGTATTTACGGCCGTGAAATATACAGCAGCATCGTCGACGGCAACACCCCAGCAAAGCCCACCGCCGAAGCCACCAGGCCCCGTCACTGTAGACCACAAGAGTGACCCTGTTGAGGCACTGAGCATGTAGAGATTCCCATTTTTCTGCCCGGCAACGACAACATCAATATTATCTGGCGTATTTATTGAGCCGACAACAAAGGTTGGCGCCATGCCGAAGTCGGCATCGGGACCATGGATAGTTGGACACTTGGAATACGGATCATTACCGATACATGCCGTGTTCCAGTTGTCTAGATTACTGGTCTGGTGTGCCCAGTTTATCCGGCCGGTGTCGATATCCAGCGCTAGAATAGTCTCTTGATATACGTTTTCTGGTAGGCAGGGATCGGACACCAGCCCTTGCTCCACCAAGGTAATGTTTGCCGCTTTTATTTGCACCTGACAGTCGGTGAACTGGGTGGGGAGAGAATGGATATTCCCAGTGGAGATAAAAATCTGATTGTGGACGTGGTCAACGGCGGGTTGGGATCCCCAGACAGAAGCCCCGCTGATGATAGGCCCACTGACGTTCGCCGGCTGTCTCAACATAGGTTGTGTCCAGAGCCGGTGTAACCGTCCATCCTTTAATACCACAGAGCTCATGCTACCCACGTGCGAGCAACATGTATAGTTCGGAAACAGCGCAGGTGTTGAGACCTCCGTACTGGAAACGCCCACGAAAACTCGGCCTTGGTACATGGTTGGAGACTGCGTAATGATTGCCAGTGGGTGTTCATCCATTTGTATTATGTCGATCAAATCTCCTTTCCTTTTGCCGATGGCAAGTATTAATGCGTGTGCAAGAGTCCCGATGAACAGGGTGTTGCCCTCGGTGACAGGTGTGGTCCGCGAGGCGGCACGGGTGGTTACCTGCAAAGCCTGTAGAGGCGCAAATTCGAGGATGATAGAGGTGATATTCACCGTCCAGAGCTTCTTGCATGCTTTGTAGTCCAGGGCGACCAAGAGGCCGCTCCAGGTTGGATAGTAAGCCACGGCGTTTTCCACTAGCGGTGCCGCACTGACACCAGGATCACTGTCTTGCTTGCAGCTCTGGGTCAGCAACTCTATGTTCCCAAGGCTGAGGGAAGCATCTCGACCGGCTAGTCTGTCATTGCGTATTCCTCCCCCCCAGCCAAGCCAGCTGCCTGGCGCGGTTGTGGGCTTAAGAATGGCCGGCTTGCTTATTGCTTCGACTGGACCCTGTTCCACCGTGTCATCTCCTGCACACTTCACGGAAACTAGAAGTGTCGCCGTGAAGACAGCACAAATCAGCCCTACATACATTGTCGGGTGTAGCCGTTCTTGACACTTTTAAAGATGTTGGAGATAAGAATGTCTGGGATTGCCTGCGATTGGGGTGAACCTAAAGCGGGGGAAATGTAGGAAGTAAAAGACAGCTGCTCTTCACTTGCTACTAAACCATCAGTCAGCCACATGCATATACGATACGACCTTGGCTACTAATCTAATCGATTTTGGCCCTTCACGACCCAACTTGGTCGGGGCTCTTGAATCTAATTGTTGAGATAAGATAAGGTAGGCGCGGCATGCGGCGTTCTCCAAACGAGGGAAGTAGAGAAATAACGAATTGCTTTCCCAAAATGGATTAATTCACCTTAGTCGCCTTTCATGATTATTGCTTAAGTGTGTATATCTCAGGGGAAGTCTTGGGCTACTCCATTGACGCGATTCTCGCAAATGTCCTGTCATCCTTCGTTTATACGTCACACGGACTGTTTCCTTTCACCTTGAAGGATAGGAGCTTTGGCAGGTCCGATCGTAAAGGCCTTTAATAGTTAATATTTAGACTTGTTTACGCTCATTTCTAATAGTAGCTCTGTTGGTTTAATATCATGTGACTATCCAAGGGCTTTGTCGCCCTTCTCATACTCAACTAGAGACATCGGCGATCCGGAGCTCGAACTTCTAGTGTAACCTTTGTCATGCTAGCTTGATATTCCCTCACTTTGGAACCATGAGGCTGTGCGAGTGATTCCCGGGTTGCCTCATCTAGACAACACATTGTAGCAATCGCAGTGTCTTTCACGCCGGGAACTCCCGATGAAAGAGAGATTTTCGTAGTCAAGGCCACTACGACATTTGTTAGGAATATTTGGCTGCCGAGTAGCGCTAGCCATTCCGATCGAGCCGCTTCTCCTCGACAGGAACGTACACAGTCCCATAAGCAGACTCATCACTTCCTGCATAGCTGCCGTTTAAACGTCTACTATCGACCGGTTAGGTCCATTTTCCCACGGTTACTGCTTCGAGATGTTTCCGTCAAACTTACAGGTTGGTCAAACTTTTCGCTATGTCATCAACCATTTTTTCGACATGGCGGAACCTGACCATTGGACCTGTTATGCTAGCCTGTAGGCAGTCGCCGAATAAGCCCCGGCTGATCGGGTACGCCAGCTCTCCGATGCTCGCAATGCCTAGATGGTTCTCGAGTTCTACTAGGATGCTCACTTCCACGGCTGTGAGTACAAGACTGGAAAGGCCAATTCCGGTGCAGGTGTAGATGATAAATCTTTTATCGATATCTTGGCCGAGGAGATTGTCAAAAGCCATGGATAGGCTTGTAAATTTCTGGGGCAGAAGGGCTCCGGTATCTTAAGCTTGAGGAGAAATTTGTTGCTTGTATCGGCATAATATAGGTTCCACAAAATATTGAGAGAATCGACGTTCGATGAGTCGATTGTAACGCTGTTGGCCACTTCAACCGTCCTATGCACACTACTAACCACACTGGTGTTGAAACTCTTCGTGCAGTAATACAGTATGAAGCTGAAGTATTGGTATCGAGCCTTGGGGAGATCACTCGTTGAATTTACGAAATCGTTCGAATATGATAAGTGGCTGTCCGATACCGGGCGTCGAGTTCGTTTGATTGAGGCGAGGCAGAGGTGTCGGTCGACTTGCAATCTTACCATCCTCGCCACGAGAGAAATGATGAGCCCTTTGATACCTAATAGATGTTCCTGACGAATGGTGACATTGCTCCTACCTCGAATGAGGTAGGCGTGCACCCAAAAGCGGCTGGCACATTATCGGCCGTCTCCTTGAGCCTTTTGACGACATAGCATGGCGTTCATTGACGACATAGCTTGGCGTTCATTAGCTAACTAGGCTTCTTCTTTTAACTATGTGCAGCCAGATGACTATGACCCCTATACGGCGGTCCGGGGCACGGCCCACTGAGTGCAGTAGGCGATGATCAGGACTTAGCAACTGCACTAGAAAACTTCAGCCGCCTGATAAACTAAAAGCTAAATAGGTCATAGCATTACACGAACATGACTTCATAAGTCATAATCCCTAATCTTAGTTTATTCTAGGTCTGAACTTATCAAAGAAGATAGAGAATGTATGGAAAAATTCTAGATGCGCATCTGCCTCTTCTCTAACATGAGCCTAGGGGTGTATGGTGGGGATAGAGAGACGTTTCCAGCTGACTTGCGACGCAAATCTCGCTGTAAAATTTCTGGATCGACACCAGGGGCTAAGCGCACAGTGTAGTCGCGCAGCAGAGCGGCGAAGAAGGCCATAAACTCGGCTTGAGCAAACTTCCGGCCGAGGCATGCTCGAGCGCCGTCGGAGAAGGTCAGCAGCTTGCCTCGCATTTGGCGTGTCTTGTCGGCAGCGGTGACACGTCGATCATGTCCTTCCTGGAACGTCCACGTTCGGTTTAGCCACCGATTTGGGTCGAGGTTGTAGGGGTCTGGCCAGTACTCCGGATTATAGTGAACTCCGGGTGCGGACAGAACCACTTTCGTGCCGGCCGGTAACAGATGCGCCCCCGCATTGGACCCAGTAGGTATTGATAAGGACCCTGAAGAAGCCGGCCGGGAAGGCGTAATGTATTGCGGGTTCAGTGCTACCTTGGTGAGGTGGAGTAGATTCGGATAGAGTCGGAAAACTTCGTACTTTACGATTGGCAGACTCAAGTCAGTGAGGGATTCGAAGCTGCGATACTCTTTTTCGAATCAGTACATACCATGAATGCATAGAGGTACTCCAGCTTCGGAAAATGCTCGCCATATGAGAGCTCATTGAACCCATTTCGCAGAGCAGATGCATACACAGCATCAATCTCTTCGATCGCCGTTTTCTGGATCTCTGGGTACAACGCCATGCAAAGAAGTCCGTAGTATATCGAGTTAGCACTGCTTTCGTATCCTAACATTGTCAGCTGGAAAACACAGCGGCCAACCAAATGCTAGGTCCGCGCAAGTTTGCTATCAAGAAGTTGCATACCGCCAACTAGGAATACGTATAGGTTTCCAAGGACCTCTTCGTCATTGAAGGCTTCTTTTCGCACGCCTAACGAAGCCGCGTCTGACTTGCCAGCCGTCTGGCTGTCAGAAATAGATGCGCGAAGAATCGCTGTCAGCACGTTGCCCTTGGCTACGGAGCTCTCATGGTTCTTGTCGGCATAGAGCTGTCTACGCTCCTGGGCAATTATATCGCGAATGTACCTGCCCAGGTTATTGTAGGCAATGTGCGTTTGCCGCAGCGGCGTATACTTGAGCAGAGGCGAGGATATCAACCATCGTGGCAATATAAGAATAGTCAGCAAGTGTGCGGTGGTGAGATACATGGCTTGCTGGAAGGACATGGAATAGCCCTCGGGGATCGCGTCACTCCCTGTCTCTTCTTCGCCCTCGTCGTGGTAGATGGGCTTGGCGAACGCCGCACGGGATATGACAGCGAGGGTAAGCCCTCGAATATCCATTCGCATGTCACGGTCAGGATTTTTGGCCAGGAGGCGGGACAGGCGCCGGCTCTGATACATGGTCTCTTCCCACACTAGCTCGTTGACCCCACTGCCATCGCTGAATGACGGCGCCGTAATGCGGATATGGAATCGATAGGTGGCGCCCTCGACCGAGGCAACCGTGGGTCCATAGAGCTCCAGGATTTCTAATCGGCACTTGTCAATATCCATGCCAATCCGCTGCTGAGTTAGGGCAAAGATTGAAAGTAAACTGACTATATACGTCATGCGGCTTGGTGAAGTCATTCTTTCTGTTCATGATGTCCCAGCCCATCTGCGCGTCAGCTGAGTAGCACATGATGCCCTCAGGCGACACGCAGAGGAACACGTCGCCATACTCGTCGTGCGCCCGACGCTTATCTTCCCAATTCCAACTCTTGATGAAGAAGCGGCACCAGCGCGGCCAACCCTGGCCGTTTTCGATACGCTTGTCATATATATGCCGCAAAATGGGTGCGATCATGAGGCCGAGGGGGTCATTCTCGGAGACTGGTGTAATGGCATAAGGCAGTCCTATGGAGCGCGCGAGATGGATGTAGTATGCCAGATTGGCCAACTTGTATAGGAAGAATGCCAGGAGGATAGAGGCCCCGACAAAAAAAGTAGCTGACATTCTATATATGTTCTTACTTCACTCAACAACTGCAGGTCAGTAGGCGCTGAATAACTTTGGCTTGTAGCTGGAGGCAACTGATATGTATGAACCACAGCTTGTCTTGTCATGAACTGGCTGCCTTGAGAATTGTCGGACGGCTGGCGTACATTGGGAGAAAGCAGCCGAGCTATATTTAATTACCACGTCTACGGCTATCGGCACGGGCGCGCTCATGCGGGGTGCGCTGCTTAATATGCCGCATGTGATATGAGACAAGCAGTGCAGTGCAGTGTGGTAAGCATGCACAATAGTCCCGCCCGCATTAGGACGATGACCAGAGGCATATGGAGGATCATGTAGAAGACACTCTCAAGTAAACGGCTATGACAAAAAAAAAACTACCGAAACACATGTGTAGTAAGACATCGTTGAAGGGGAGTTGTTCCTCTTTATTTTATGCATATCTACTTAGTTTGAGTAGATTTGTACTTGTCTGGATTCGAGAACCCAAAAATTGGACACAGATAAGCTAACTATGATAAGTACATAACTAAGCTAAATTGGTATGCAGCCAGACCCCGGCCTCAGTCTGCGTAGAGAGCTCACCACCCACTCGAGGCGGACAGAGAAGCTGTTGGCAGAGCCTTGCCTGATGACTCAAAGGTCAATGCCTCAGGTACCCAGGCCGCGAAAGGAAAGAAGCTAAGAAACCTCTCGCCCGAATTTGAATGGCATGACGTATTGTGTGGGGAAGTCCTCGCTCCCAACATGAACCCATGAGACGTCTCCGCATGTGTTGAGCTATAATGCATGGCTTGGTAGCACCATTCCAGTTTAGGAAAGCGCGCGGGATCCGAATACGTCCGCAAGACAGAAGTCCGCCCTTAGTGCAGGCCGTCAGCAAACAAAAAGCACCAACCAAGCAATGTCCTGACGTCTGCCATCGTTCCAGCAAGCCCATTATGGCAGAACACGGCAGTTGTTGGACATGCCGCCTCCGGCGCAAGAAGTGCGATCGGGAGCAGCCAGCGTGCCGGACATGCTCGGTGCTGAAAATCCGGTGTCACTACAGCGCAAACCGGCCGGAATGGATGGAGGGCGGCGAGAAGCAGGAGGAAATGACACGGCGACTCAAGCTGCAGGTGAAGCAAGGCAAAGAGGTGCGACGAGAGCGGGACTATGTACAAGTGCTCAGCATCGCCAGCGCCCCAATGCCCCACGTACCCCCCTTGCCCGACGCCACCACAGCTGATTCGATGTCGGGCGGGGACAAAGACAGCACACCGCGGTCGATGGAGTTGCCCGGCAGTTGTGTCCGAAGCAACGGTTCTCTCGCATCCAAGCAGCTACAAGATGCCCCAGCGGTGCAGTCGACATTTAGGGATATATCGCCTTATTCGGCTGTCAATGATCTGGACGTTGACTTCACCATGATGTACCTCGATCATGTGTTTCCGTTCCTATTTCCGTTCTACAGTCCTCCCATGATTCAGGGCGGAAGGGCCTGGGTACTGGACCTTCTGCGTAATAACAACACAATGTTCCACGCCGCCATGAGCCTTAGCACATTCTTCTTCACCCTCGTCTTGTCTAGTGACGACGTCTCCGGCCACGAGGGATGCAGACGGATCGTCTGGCAGAGACTCGATACATATTCAAACGTCACCATCAAGAGCTTGCAAGAAGAGATGCTGGCCTTGAACCAGCAGAGATCCAAGGCAACGCTTCTGCAGCAAGTCACCGCCATGGAGAGCATTACGCAGCTGATGGTTTTTGAGGCGGCCATGGCGAAGACGTCAGAGTTAGATCTGCACCTAGCCGCTGCCATCTCTCTGCTTGAGGAAATCTTCGAAGGCAGCAAATTGGATGGCTGCGTCGACATTAGAAGAGTAATTGCCGGTCTCGAGAGACCGTCATGGATGGCTCTGGTCTCGGACCGTCCTGTCTGGAACACCGACCAAGCCGCCTTCCGCTTCTTTCTTGCTTACTTGCTGTGGGCCGACATTATCTCCTCTACCTCCCTGCGGACGGTCCCTCGCTTGCGGAAGCACTACCGCAGCTTGATATGCCACCAGTACGGCAGTGACGCCACCGAACCTCTCATCCAGATGGAAGAATACGTGGGATGCGAGGGCTGGGCTCTAGTCGCAATCGCTGATGCGGTAGTACTCGAACGTTGGAAGCGGGAAGAACAGAGCAATGGCACATTCACTGCCGAGGCGCTCGCCCAGTGGGGAGACCAAATCTACCAGGGCTTTCAGACTAGCTTAAAGGAATTTGAGGAGCGATCCACAAAGCGAGAAGATGGATCTCGCAATACTATTCTGCACAGCTTTTACCGGTCCAGCGATGCAAATCAGCACACACAACAAGTCGCGGCGACCCGCATATGGGCTCACGCGGCGCGCATATTCCTCACGGTAGTAATCTTCGGCTGGCAGCCGCGGCACCCCTTCATCCGCGAGAGTGTCGGTGAGGTGTTGCGCTTTCTCCAGGAAGCCCAGTCGCCCGCGATCCTACGCAACTCGGTGTGGCCGTTCTGCGTCGCCGGGTGTCTCGCCGACGCGGACCAGGAGCAAGACTTCAAGGCTCTGGCAGCGGCATCAGGGGCGCTGCAATCCTTTGGGACGGTGGGACACGCGCTTCAGATCTCGGAGCACGTATGGAAAAGACGAGCAAAGCTAAGTATGGACTGGGATTTGACTGCCTGCTTCGAGATAATGGGTACCCCTGTCCTGTTGTTGTGACATCCAGAGTGGCTCCTTCACCGCGTTTCTCGTCTGTAATAGACAATCGCCACGCAAAGCTCGATATCACTGGACCCGCCACATTTCTAGCACCTCCTTCACCTTCAAGGTCTGAATTT
This sequence comes from Thozetella sp. PMI_491, assembly GCA_021432635.1. Lineage (NCBI taxonomy): Eukaryota > Fungi > Ascomycota > Sordariomycetes > Chaetosphaeriales > Chaetosphaeriaceae > Thozetella > Thozetella sp. PMI_491. The sequence goes on from MU270028.1 coordinate 725,492, forward strand.
TAGGAAAGACCGAGTTCAGCGCATTGGCTGCCGGGATATCAAATCTACCCTCCAGCAAGCAGCTGCCGAAGTGGGCCATGAGTCCCTGTAGCAGCTCCTTGGAGTAGGCCGAATATGCAGCCACATGCGAAGGGAGCTCGGTGACCTCCCCCTTCTGTATTTTCTCGGGCGAGTCATAGGTGACCTTGAATTTCGATCCTGCAAAATCCGGATACCCTTGTCAGCTTCGCCATTCGCGGGATGGAATTGGAGCAAGGGAACAAAGGAAACTGGCAATTTCTAGGTCTCAATTCCAAGCATTTTCTCACCTCTAGCGTCCTCTGCCAATTTAAGGAACTCATTCCAAGTAATCTTTTCTCCGTAGCAACAAGTTGTCTCGTCCCACTTGGGGAGATCCAAAGCAGCGACCACAAACTTGGCGAGATCGAACGTATAGGTGAAGGTCATGGGCTCATTTCCAGTGCCGGGAATGCCGGCTATCTTATTAGCCACGTCGACAGCAAAAGGTGTAGGTGTCATATAGGACTTCAGGGACGGCGGTCCATAGTAGTCGAGGAAGAAGCCGTTGTGGAAGCGCGTCCAGCGTAGTTTTGTCTTGCGCAGCTCAGCGAGGGTAGCCTCTCGGAAAGCATAAACGACCGTTCTATCTCATGCGTCAAGATCTCCATGGGAGTGAATGATACTAAGAAGATGGGAAGGAGGCTTACGTTTCGCGATGCTGAACGCCCCAGTCACTGGCAATAAAGCGATTTGCTGTGCCCGACTTCACAGTAGCACGCACTAGGTTGATCTCAGATGCGGATGTGGGGGCATCCAGGACCCGAAGGGTTGAGATTATGACGCTGACGTTGTTGTCTGCAAGGACCTTAGCCACGGCATCGACGTCGCTATAGTCGACGGCGATGGCAGTGCCAGAGGTATTAGATGCATTCGGGGCCTTAGATGTATTCGTCAGACATATCTGTTGTCAGGATTCAACAACTAGTGCAAGGCAACTTACCTTGCGTGCTAGAACAATGGGCTTGTAGTTTGAATTGCTTTGCAGCACTTCGACAATGGTACGGCCCACACCGCCAGTTCCACCAGCTACAGCAATGACGGTCATATTGAAAATTTTCTTTGAGAAAATGGCTTAATAAAATAGGTTGTGTTCTATTTCAAGGGTTGAGGAGTGCTTGTGTGGTGGCTATAAGCTGTTGATGCCGCCCTCGTCACCTTCAGTGGAAGACCAAGCTGCTTTTATACGAAAAAGACCATTACTGCAACCGTGCTCCGGACCCATCGCTCTTGCTAAATCTATAACTAGCATTAGTACATCGAACTGATTTCTAAGCCCTTCTTTGCGTCACTGGTTTAGAACCTCGATGTTCTTAGTTGATGTTGTGGGCAAGAGCGCGCGATCTACGAAATAAGGACCGCGCGCTCTACTCCAGTGGAACAGCGCGCGCTGTCCCAAAACGCACTAGCGCGCAACCGGTCCTATGCGCGTCTCCTGCCCCTAGCTTTGTCTACACCCCCAACACCTATACCGATGAATTCCGAACTGGTGCCTGCTAAGCAAGGAGCCTAGCATCTGATAATCGATTTGTCCAATGTTAGGTGCGTGCGCACGTAAGTTGGAGAGCCAAGACTTAGATTTGGTGAGAAAACCCCAGGAAGTACGCAATCCATCGGGTAATGTAACCTTGAGCCTCACTCTTGCGTGCTAACAATCTTTCCGGCAATGAACTGCAAGATGACGAAACAAGAGTGCGGCTCTCTTTGCCCAACGCTTATTCAACTGTTTCTCTGTTTCTCCTTATATCCTAAAATTGACCCATTACCCAGTCCCTCGCGCCCAATGATGGTTATCTTCGTGGCTCGTTTGGAAGTTACATGATAAATCGGAGGGACCACTATAAGCCCCGAAGGACTGCGAATTATATGTCCCCAGTGATTGATATTGACCGTTGTATGCCTCATAGTTGCGGGACTCATGAAGGTCCCTCTGGTAATATGGAGGGCTGTCCATAGTGCCGACGTTAGGCTGACGGCTGTACACCGTGTCTGAATATTGCTGTGGGATGGACGAGACACCATATGTATCCTGGGAGCAGAACACCTGGCCAGCACTACTTTGTTCATTGGTCAAAAATCCCTCACCGCTAGCACCAAACTGTGCCAAAGGTTGGTTTGTCTCCATAAAGGTAACGGAAGGCCAGCCTAGCCGAGGATGTTGCGGTTCTGACAGGTCCAGACCCGTCAGGGGCTCATCGGTCGACGTGATCGGGACGGAATCTGTGCAATGGGACCAAGTTCCCGAGCCCACGCTATCATAGCCGAAACGGTGTAGTTGGAGAGTCTCGTTGCTAACCCATTCGAGATATGCATATGACTTATGACTCCGCTTTCGATGGAGATACGAGAGCAACGGCTCCAAAATAAAGGAGATAACAATAATAATACCGCCAGTAATAAAGGTAAAACAAAGCCCGAACATGCTAAAGGACGCATGCTCGGAGCTTTGGATCTTCTACGTAAATAACTTTGTCAGTAGCATTCCCTCAAATGCATATATAGCAGTCATGGCTACTAGCCAGTATGGTTAATATGGAGAAAGGGCGGAGGATGATACAATAGCAGCGGCTGCGGATTAAATTTCTTCCCATAAATGGCCAACCGGAAAAACGTACCTGGCTATTACAAAACTGTTTCTGATAAGAACTGTTGGGAAGAAAAGTGAACGGCTGGAGGTCTAGACTCGTTACTCCGCGGGCTGCTTGAACCCAAGCCGCTTGGAGCCCAGCTAACATGGTCGCCCACCAATGCGTCACATCCAATTGCCATTGGTTCACAGGCATTGGCAGCTGCACGCCTTGGGCGAGGCCTGACCGGGAGTCTAGTGAATTCGCACCAAACTCTTGAAGGTAAGAGTATATGCCGTAATTGCTAAAGGTCAAGACCCATGTGTACCAAGAAAATTGACTAGCCAGCTCATTAACAGCGCTGTTAGATATCAACTCGTCATACGTGGTGTTGAAGAGAGCCAGTGCTTCGATTGCAGCATCAGTAGAACTTTCCAGTCTCGCGCAGGCCTCCCCAGATGGTAAGGCCGTGTTGCAGAATTGGTATTGTTGGAGACATGCCTAGTGGTAAAGAGGTTAGATGATAGAATAAGACAAGAACGGATTCAATTGTCTTTACGAATGTTCGTGGATATTAACATACCATTGGGGATGCAGCATCCTCCGGGATCCACGATGGGATTGAACCTTCGTTATCATTATGTGAGAGGTTAGGCCCAGGGGTGTTGGCACGGTACCATTCGTCTTCGGTAGGTTCCAAGAAATCAACACCGTAGCCTGAGAGAAACACTAGAAGCAAATCCCCATCAGCCCGAAAAAGTTCCTCTACAGGTATAAAGTCCGCCCCAGGATTGCTAGTTCTATTGATAGTGTCCGACAGAAGGGGCCTGGGAATTATGCATATATTAGATTTAAACTCTAGGGCCAATGTGCCAAGGGACCAGGCTGACTTACGCTAGGAGAGGGCTGGCATTGAGCCGAAACCTGTCTTGGTACTGCGTTGCAAGATCTTCAATTTGGTATGTGTAATTCAGCTGGGTCAAGTTGTTCAGAGTGCCCTGAACTGTAGGGCCATAGTTGTATCTCGTGTAATTCTGACGGACAGTCGTGAAGTTACTAGTATAGCCATCGGTCACGAGCGGCGCGCAGTGCATTACGCTTCGATATAAGATTCTCTTTTCTGGGGGGTAATTTACCCCGAAATGGTCGTTGCTATCTAGATAACCAGTATCTAGTAGCAGGTTAGACGAGTTAGAACGACAAATGCCCGCATCAAAAGGACAGGAAGCATTAGTGTCGATGGAACTGGGAAGCCGTTGGACTATGAAGGTAGAACAGCTGAGCAGGCCGGAGCCATTCGCTGCATAGCATTGCTGGGCATAGTTTTCGAGAGTATTGAGGATCTCTTCTGCTTGTTTGTCGAGGATAGCATTGGTGCTAATGTTTCCGGCAGCCGGCACACCTATCACTAAACCGCAATTCGAGCCATCCACCAACACCTCGCTCCCCACTGCCGTTGAGATGCGGGAAGAGAAGCCGGTCGCCACCGCGAAAGCGACAGAAAAGAGCGTGGCAAAGGCGAGGGTTGGGAAGACGCGCGCGAAGCGACCTTTGGCGATGCCTCTCCAGGCCCAGAATAGCAATCCAAGAGAGGAAACCGCGGCAAGTGCAGAAGCCGAATTGCGCAGGATAGCTTGGCGTTGATGATGTAAACCGTCTCGCGGATGAGGCGTAGTAAAGAGTCTATGGATAGCTAGGCAGACGATGCGCCAGAGACGCGCTGCAACAAGAGTGACAAAGAAAGCTGTAAAGGCGATGAGAAGGCTGGCATCAGACTGAGTGAGTGTCAGAGTGGCGCCAAAGATGCGGCCCCGCGACCAGTTTGTCCAAGTCCCGAGATGAACAGTATAAGGAGAGCTGTCCAGGACCGTGGGCCACGCAGAAGCCATAATACTTAGAGGGTCGTGCTTAGCATTGACAGCACTAAGACTGGATACATCCTACCAGCCGTATCTTGGGGGAGGAGACGGCTTTTTTGGCAACACGGAGCGAGCATGGGCGCTAAGCCTGGCCAAGTAGGACGAAATGCGGAACAGTATAGGATCCGGAAAGGCGCCCTTATCATCCAATCCCAACCTACCCTATGCAATGCATTGCAGGTGAAATCATGTCGTGTAACTGACTTGAAGTTTGCCTCCACATGTGCATGTCTTCTAGCTTCTTATATCCAGTAGTAGCTCGGCCCCCACCATCTTTTCCCCCATCTTGGCCAGTCCATTAACCTAGGGCTGAACTGAATTGCATCTGAATGTGCACGATCAAACGAATATTCAACAGAGCCTTGCGCAGGAGCTATATTTAGCTGCCTTGTAATCGGCCCTTTTTCAGCCTTGTGCCTAAACAGTTTCTTGATTTTCAATCGCGGTTGCATTAAATCCTATTAAAGATATAGTCACTGGCCCTGAGACTACCTAAGGTATACAATAGCTATGATAGATGTATGTACACTAACAAGCACCTTTTGTACATCGGGCTTGGGAAAGTATACTTCGGTATTAGTAGCGTTGCTTCTACCTAGTCTAAGATGTCGTAACTACTAGGTAGGTAACTGAAGCTTAAACTCAAAGACACGTCTCTGAGAACTTTGGCCCCTGCAACGCATTGGGTATGGGCTACGGGGCATTGCTACCAGCCTGATTCTTCATATTCTTGAACGCCTTGCTGATCGAGTACCAAACCGATGACATGCGTCGGGATTTTCTATACCGCAGTGCCACGCTCCCTACGGCTTCGAACAGTTCGTGAATCCCTTCACGAGTCACGTTAGAGCATTCAAAGTAGCCAGCTGCCCCGATTCGGCGTGACATAGCTAGTCCCTAGGCATAGTGTAAGAAGACAGTAGCCGGACTGGAAGGAAAACTTCACAAGGAATGTCACCTACCTCCGCTGTGGTCACTGGTTGTTGACCGACCCTTTTCAGGTCCTCGATGGTTCTCTCGTTTACTCGTAGCTCCTTCTTCATACCCACTAGCACATATGGAGCGCCTTTTGCAAAGTGCTGCACCTCAGGTACCCACTATGTCGTGTGAGCGGGACATGAAAGATATATAATTAGGGGTCAGTCTCTTACCTTTTCAAATACGTTGTCAAGTGAATCAGGGCTGTCAATGGCGTAGGTTATGATATAAACATCCGTTTTGCGGTAATAGATTGGCCGAGCTCGATCGTAGTCTTCCTGTCCACGCGTATCGTAGAGCATGAATTGAATAGTCTGATCATCAACCTGAGTTACGGGAGTATAGATCTCCCATGAGTTGAGGAACAGCTCCTATAGCGATCCACCTTGTTAGAAGCGTCTTGCTTGGAAAACAGATGAAACAAGATAGCCCTACCCAAGATTTGGTTAACCAATCAGTCTCCTTGTCAGTATCGGAATAAGCACTATTTGTGTAAGCAAACTGGCAGCCAAATCCCTGTCTTTATGCCAACCATGTTGCGCTTACTTGAGCATAGTTGTCTTGCCACTGCACCCGTCCCCAACCAAGACCACTTTAATTTGGGCGTCTGCCGCCCAATGCAGTTCCCGTGGCCGCGCCATGATTTCCATCAGTTCATCATAGACAGTTCTCCGCTGTTTCGGACGCTCATCTTCTGAAGTCTCCTCCTTGCTCACAGTTTCCTCATAGACGGGTGGTGGTGGTTCATTGAAGACTAGGTCTCGCTGGGATCCAACCACTGAATTGCTCGGTGGAGACTCAGGTTCCCATGCTAACTCAATCTTCGTCTCTTTTGGTATCGGCTCATCCACAGTCGCCGTGCCATAAGTCACCGAGGACATAACATCGAATACCGCAGACCATGCTACTGACGAACTGGTCTGGGGTTCTTCATTGTTGTTGAGGAGCGGGCCGGTCGTGTTGGCTGCATCCGTGCGAGATTTGCCCTCTCCTGACGGATTTGGTTTGACATCATTCGACTCGATCGCCCTTGCCGATGACAGGCGAGGACCTATTGGTTTCCGGAGAATAGAATTTACAGAGATGTGTGTCTCGGCTAGTTCAGGAGTCTGAAGCGCTGTGATTTGTGAGTCGATTTGTTCCTGCAAATGTTGAGGCTGGGGTAGGTCCTCGGGCTTATTATGGCCAGAAGCAGCAGCTTCGTCCTTTGGCTCCTGGCTCTGGTCAGCAACGGGAATCTCGAGACTCGGCCGTCCTGATACAGCGTGAATACTGCCCCCATCAGAGCTCCAGTCGACATCATTGACCACTGTCTCTGCGTACGAAGTCAGGCTGTCAAGCCACTTCTCCAGGACGGAGGCCTGTCCCGGCACAGCCGCACTCATGCCGCCCCCGGACACGATTGCCCGCAACCGCGCCAGCTCCTCGAGTATTTGGGTCGTGTCCAGCTTGATGTCCACCACACCCTCGCGGATGGCGCTTGTGTCCTCCTTGGTGCTCTTGGCCAGCGATATGGAAACGAGCTCCAGGGCCAGCTCCAGCGATCCCCGGTGCGCCTCCAGCGACATGCGCAGTCCCGCGGCCTCGGCCTTGCCAAAGGCCACCCACTTCACCGAAGTGACGGCGCCTCCGATCGCCTTCCCGGCCTCGACATTGTACCTCTCGAGCAGGTCGTCGATCTTGTCGACGACAGCCGTGCAGTTGGCGATGATGGAAAGGATCTGGCGCTGGAGGGTGTCGGGGATGACGGCGGCACCGTGGTCCTCGTGGAGCAGCTCGAGCACGATGCGCAGCTCCGACAGCTGGAGGTTGACGGCCGTCAAGTCGGCACGCGCATCGCGGCAACCGCGGATAAAGCTGGCGACGCTGACGGTCGTCTTAGCCACGGCCGAGATGAGCGAGAGACAGCCTGTGGTAATGCTCAGCGGGTCCGCCATGTTGTTAGCTATTTCTTGGCGGGTCGTGGGTGTTGTCTTGCGGTGCGCGTGGCATGGTAGCTTGTGCGAAAGAGCAGCGAAGTTCTTGTCACGGTCCCCACGCGCCAGCTGAGGCTGGATCGCGGCTTTGTTCAGCTCACGTGCGAACAGGGCGGCGCGCTAGCTCGTCGTCGCCGTCGCGGGGAAACATTCAGCTGAACCCTAACCCGGAGAGATAAGGCAGGCACCCTTTGATCCCTCCTTGCTAGGTATAGTCCTTGGGAATGACGATTCTTCTGTAGGATGATTATACGGATGGCAACCCGCTCTCCTCACTCTCCTCTCGTGAAGTCCGTCACTTCGGGGACCATGACACCCCGCATCTCGGCACGAGTAGAAATTCTGTAGCTAAACCTAAGGACATAATACACCCTGTAGAACGAAACTCGGGGTAGAGGAATGAACTAGCAAGCTCAAAAGAAGCTCTATCTTTACCATAGACTAAAGGCTACTAGGGTTTTGTATATTGTCTGCCTCCTATCCACTTGTTAACGGCATGCGTCAGACGCCGGCTTGGCTGTCCTTCTACCCGGCCATAAGCCCCGCATAGAACATGAACGCACAGCCAGTCATGACCCCAGTCACTCGATATGTCTGGCACTTATCTCTAGCCCCACTCAAGCCGAAGCCGAAGCCGAAGCCGACGCGGAAACCGAAAGGCGAGATAACATCGCCGTGCCTGCGCACTCTCCTACACGGACTCGAGAACGCTCAACATCGTAGGCTTAAACATGGCCAGTGCGACCAGTGGAAACATGGACGAACGCCCGCTCCGCCGTCGCAATGGCCGCTTACAGGCTTGTGATCCTTGCAGGAGCAGAAAGGCACGCCGTCCGGCTAAGCCGTGAATATACTGGGTGAATGCCGAAGCTGATCTTTTACAGGTCGCCTGCGATCACTCCCGGCCAGTGTGTCTCAGGTGCCAGAAAAGTAAGACACGCTGTGTGTATACGCTCTCTGGGTATTTGCAGTCGGCATCTCGGTCGGCGCTCGCCTCCCCTCCAGAGTCTGTGACAACCCCGCCACCACGCCCTGGGCCGCCAGCGCCAAGCGCTGCGCAGCCACAAAACCCTTCGATAGGAAGCGCGCCGGCAAGCCTCGTAGGTCGCCGGCTGACGAACTGGGCCGCAACTGGATACCTCGGCTATACTAGCTACTCTACCGTCATCGAAGAGACTCTATCCATCTTAGATGACAGGCCGGATAAGGAGATGGCGTCTGCCCCTGCTGACGACGACGACGATGGGGGCGGCGGCGTCACCATCTCCCGCAATGCTATCCAGCTTGGAGTCACCGTTTTGACCCATGTTCCGGAGCCCGAGCAAGGCTATGCGCTGCTCCGGGAACCCAAGCCGATGGACACCTGGATCCACATCATAGCCAGACGCATCTTAGGCTCCTTATACCGGGAGTTTGGCGCGGTCTTCGGAAAGAACCGAAGCCAAGCTCAGCTCGAATGGTTAGCTCACAAGATTTGTATGAACTGTACGCGGTGTGTTTCCGACAACACGAATGGCCCAGACGAATGGCTTGCGCAGTTTGAAGGTCCTAATCTGAGGTGGGAGTCGCTAGGTAATCCATCTAAACATTTATACATTGTCAAAGCCAAAAGGCCATTGCACTTACTCCCCCACTCGTAGGTCTTCTCTTCAACTTCTGGAATATTTCCGCCGACCCAGCGGACCCGGAACGCAAACTACCCGACATTCGACCACTCTACGACTACTACTTTCCAGCCGCCCACGAGTGCTTAGTCCGCTGCATAGAGCTAAGCCAGGAGTTTTGCGATTCAAACGTCATTCTGTTATATCTGCACTACCGACAGACCAATCTGGAGTCTCTGGTATCAGGGGAAGCTGGTAAGGAAACCCGAAGTGGATGCGGAATGGGCCCAAGTTACAGCTATACAAGACTGACTCTTCGCATTTCCCACTAGGCCGTCAAGTTTGGCGGTCTCATGCGACAACAGTATCAGCTGTCACCTTTTTTGGACTGCATGCCGAGACCGATGGCAGCGATTACCGGCCAACATTGCAGTCCGAGGCCAAGAGGAGGGTTTTGGCGGCTGTCATTGATGTTGACAAAGAGTATGTTGCGGCACCGTCTTCTTCTTGAAGTCCTAGAGGTTGCATTTGTCCGTTTGGTATTCAAGTTGTACTTTCTGTTAATGTTGATGGTAATCACGTCCTGACCATGGCTTCTCAGACTTGCTGCCTTCACCGGCCGGATGCCTCTCTTGAGCCATGCATTCACGACAAAACCCTTGCCCTTGGACCTTAAAGACGAATACTTGTTCATGGATGAAGAGACGCTCTTCGCGAAAGCACAAGAAACGCTTGACAGCCGGGGCTGGAACACCGAGGGCGGCATATATTCGGCGACATACTTGCGCGGTGGCGTTATTCTCTCACGGCTCCGCGAACAAGTCATCGAGATTGCTCTAGGCCATGCAGCTACGTCATCCATTCAAGATATCCTGTAGGTGACATGTAGCCACCTCCGGTCAAGGAAAAGCTAATATTGCTTAATAGGAAACTTAAGGCCCTCCAGGAGGAAACGATTGCCGAGTTCCCGGGCCAACTGGTCTACAGCCCTGCTGATCTTCTCGACCCAGCCGTGGGAGATATCGAGATTCAAGCAAGACTTTCTGTGAGGTTCGAAAAACTGCAGAATGAGTTCTACATGGACCGCCTGCTCCTTCGAAAAGGCCATGTCGACGACGGGACCTTACTTAACACCAGCTTTGAGCTCATATCAGCGGTCATCACCCTCTGGACCAACGCACATCGGTTCGTGCGAAACAGGGCCAACCTAGGCTGGACTGTGAGATTCGCGTCCTTTACAGACCAAGTTTTTGTACAGACCGACTAACATGCAGAATCAATAGTCCATATGCTACGGTGCTCCTGCCGGGGCGATTCTATGCAAAGAGCTGCTCCGGCCCACACTATCAGGCCTGCACCCGAAGAATCCGGCGATCACGAGGTCCTCAATCATCCAAAAGCTCTCCTTGTTTGTGGGCTGCCTAGAATGGGTGACTATGTGGGGTTCGAATCGGGAACTGTGCCGAGAGTGCAAGTCGGTGATCCAGCGCGTGTTAGATCATGCCCTGAACGCCACGGGTGCCGAGCAGCAGATGACCGGCCTGACTGACTGGGACCTTGACGTGCCACTTGACTTCAACTTTGACCTTCTCGAAGCCTTCGATTATCTCCGGCCTGATACCCAAGCATAAGAAAGGTGTGAAAAGTTGGGACATAATTACTACATACATCAAGGTGCCGTTGCGCTGTCGCCTCGTCCAAAAAAGAAGAGTAGCCAACATCTCATTTGGATAATGATGGAACCACGCCTAGCCGGTTACACAACTCGACTACGGAAGTCCTCGCCCTAGCACCCATCACCTCTGGGTTGTTCTTTTCCTCCTCCGTCTCTTTCAGGAAACCTTCTAGCGACACCCAGCCAGTCCACCCATAATCCAACAGCCATGCCTGCGCAATCTCCGCCACGGGGAAATATCCCGGCTTCTCGAGCGGAAACGGCCTCGCGCTTCGGGACCATGCCAACCGGGAATCCTTGACTTCCAGGCCGTCAAACAGCGGCGAATCTTCGGTCAGTGGCGGTTCGAAGCGCGACGCGTCCGATAGCTGGAGGTAGAAGACCTTGTCCCTGGGACATGTCGCCAGGAATTCCTTCATGGATTCCTCAAGGGCTTCCGCTCCACCGGGTAGCGTCCCCGTGGGGCTGAATGCGCTGCCCCAGATGCGTGAGTGGATGTGGAACGAGTCAAGGCATAAGCCAAAGTTGGGACGATCAACCGCCTGCACCACGCGCACCGAGTCTTGCCACAAAGGGTTCCACGCCGCGAACGCGACCGCCTCGTAGGCGATGCTGATGCCGCTCTCTGCTGCCATGTCCGCGAGGGCTTGCAGCTCGGGGATTATGATGTCGAAATCGCCCGTCGAGCGGGTGCCGGCGGCCAAGAACTGCGACGGCATCTGGACGTAGCGAGTCCCGAGCGCCACCGCGAGATCAACCCATTCTCGCGCCGCGCTCAGCCGGTCTTCGAGGGAGGACTCGAGGTTCCCTTCGAAGTTTTTGAGCGGGTTTAATGACAGAATCTCCACCGAGTGCTTGGCGCAGAGGGCCTTGATCTGCGCGGCGGATGCGACGGGGGACTGGTCGTGTTGACTGGCATGTGCAAGCAGCTCTGCATGCACGAGCTCGATGCCATGGAAGCCATTCTCGCGCACAGCGGCTATCTTATGCTCGAGTGTGTGCGATGCATGCTTGCCCAGGGACACGGTGGCTACCGCCCACTTGTTCTTGAGATTGGTCGCCATGCTGCGGTGGGCATGCACCATGGATCAGAAGGATTCTCTTAGTCCCGGGTTATAGTCCAATCTATCCCGATTTGCCGGTTGCTCCACTGTAGCATCTGCTGCACATGACCTCCCGGTGTCGCAGGAGGGGAAGAGTGTTCTTCCCTCCAGCCCTGCCCAGAGGCGAGCTAGGTTTAGCGTAGCCCGCATCAAGATCCGTCCCGAGTCTCTGTCAGGGGGGGGGGGGGGGGGGTTCTAAGCCTAAGCGTAGTGGGTTCAACGCGGGATTCTCTCCCATTTTCATGCGCTAATTACTGTAATTAGTGTACATGCGAACGAACAAGCGGCCGCCCTGCTTGGGCGCCCTGGGGGCCAACTCCCGAGGCTAGACTAAAAGCTGACGCAACCACCATCAACCTTCAGGAAACCGCCCGTCATGAACTTGGAGTCGTCGCTCGCGAGGAAGCTGACGACCCCGGCTACATCGCTCGTCTCGGCGAACCGACCGAGCGGCACGCCCTTCCTCAGCTCCTCGATCTTCTCGGGGCTCCAGGCTTGCCGGAACATGGGCGTGTTGACGCCGCTGGGATGGATAGTATTGACGCGGATGCCGTGCTCTCCAAGCTCGGAGGCGGCCGTCAGAGCGAGGCCGCGCAGCGCAAACTTGGACCCCGAGTACAAGATCAAGCCGGGCGTCCCGCGCAGGCCGGCAATCGACGAAGTCAGGATGATGCTTCCGCCGCTGCCCAGGTCACGCATGGCCTTAGCTCCGTGCTTCAAGCCTAAGAATGCTGTTCACCACGGATTAGCCACGGTGTGCGTTGCCGGCCAAGATGGGAACTGCGGTTACCTGATTTGACATTGACCCGCATGACCCTCTCGTAGCTCTCTTCTGTCGTGTCAAAGATGCTCGTTGAGTTGTAGCTGATACCCGCGTTGAGAAAGACGCAGTCGAGCCGGCCGTACTTTTCCACCGTCTTCTTGGTGTAGGCCTCAACCTCGCTCTCTGCCGTCACATCGGCACGATGCGTCACGATGCGTGTATCCACCGCCTGCCCGGCCAGGAAGGGCGAGAGTTTTGTAACCGCTGCCTCCAGGGCCTCGGCGCTGATGTCCACGAGGCTGAGGTTTGCGCCTTCTTGCAAGAGCCTACCCGCCGTCTCCAGGCCGATCGCACCGCCCGCACCGGTGATCAACACGGCCTTGCCCAGTAACCGCTGGGCGGGAAGAGGGGCTGGAACGGATGCAGCAGTCGTTTCGGACATGTTTCCGGGGGTGGATTTAATCTAGAAGTTGGGTGACTCGGCGCATTGCATCTCTCTCTTGCGTCGCGATACCGCTAATATCTATAGCCAAAATGCAAACTTTTAGATCCGCGTGAGCGTGCGGCATCGGAGCCGGTGCCGAGTGGAACCTCCCCAAGTGGGCTCTCTATTATTTCCCCCGTGTGTCCGTAATTAGCGGCCTTCCGACCCGACGAGATGCACGTCGCTATCAAGACCAGGTTGGCTGGAGCCCATCCCCACTGCCCTATCCGGGAATGACTACCAATCAACCGCCCCATGAGGTCAGCATCCGGGGCCCCAGAGCCAGCCAGATCATCCCCGCAAGCCCGCCCCCTTCCCAAGCTACACTGACTCGTGTCGCCCATATTTCCAGGGGAAGAGTTTTCTTCCAATTGTGCCAACGGCGTCTACCCCGTTTTAGCCTCTTGCATTTGGCCACCCGTGGTTATAAAATTACCTGCCAGCTTGTGTCGACTTGACCACAGCTTGTTCCTTTCTCTCCGTCACCGTCCAGCAATAGTCTTGGGGCAATCTCGAAGCATAATGAAGAACGTTTTCAAGCTGGAGCAGGAGCCTGGCTCCAAAATCCCCAAGGAGGTGTATGGCTACCGTCCATATCTCCTCGCCTTCTCGGCGGCATGGGTGAGAGCATCCGCTACATGCGTCGCGTCGCGTGCTGCTGGGGCTAACTTTCTCACCAGGCCTCCGCCATGTATGGATACGATTCTGCCTTCATTGGAGGCACAATCGGTCTCCCGTCCTTCCAGCGCGCGTACGGGCTCGTGGGCAAGTCGGCCACCGAGACGGCAGCGCTGTCATCCAACATTGTGTCCACTTTCCAGGCCGGTGCCTTCTTCGGCTGCATCATTGGCTTCTTCTCCGCTGAGAGGTTTGGGCGCAAGCCTGTCATCATGGGCTCCGCCGTCGTGTTCTGCATTGGTGTCATCATGCAGATGATTGGGCAAATCGGCCTCCTGTGTAAGCCCTCTGGCCACGGTGCCACCGGAAGCGCGCGCGCCGAGCAAGCAAGCTAACGAGGGCTCGAACAGACGGTGGTCGCGCCTTAACCGGCCTCGGCATTGGTGCCTCCTCGACCATGATTCCGATTTTCATCGCCGAGTGCAGCCCGGCCCTGATCCGCGGGCGGCTTGTAGGTATCTTCGAGATCATGCTGCAGATCGCGCTCGTTTTCGGCTTCTGGGTGAACTACGGCGTCAACGCCGACATCCCTTCCACCGATGACAAGCAGTGGCGCATCCCGGTCGCCGTACAGTTCATTCCCGCTGGCTTCCTTCTGATTAGCATGCCCTTCATCGTGGAGTCGCCGCGCTGGCTAGTGTCCAAGAACCGCATCGAGAAGGCTAGAAAGGCCCTATCGTGGGTCCGCCACCTGCCAGTCGACCACGAGTACATCGAGCTCGAGATGGCCGACATCCAGCAGAGCATCACCCACGAGCTCGAGCTGAGTGGCGGCAAGCGGTCGACGGTGCAGATCTTCCGGGAGCTCGGTGCCAAGGGCGTCCGGTGGCGGGTGTCGATGGGCGTCCTCCTCATGCTGCTACAGAACCTGACGGGAATTAATGCGATTAACTACTATTCCCCGACCATTCTCAAGTCAATTGGCTACACGGGCACCAGCGTTGGCCTCTTAGCCACCGGCGTTTATGGTATCGTGAAAATGTTGACCACGGTCATCTTCAGTATGCCCCCCGCCCCCCCTTGTATGATGCACACTTCGCCGTTCTCACACTGCTCCAGTGGTTTTCTTTGTCGACCGTTTCGGTCGTCGTCCGGCCCTCCTAGTCGGTGCGGCTGGTGCCATGGTCGCCATGTTTTACCTCGCAGGTTACTCTGCCCTGTCTGGCTCCTTCGTGCAGACACCTCCCTCGGACAGCGGCTCGCGCGCCGCCCTGGCTATGATCTATATCTACGCCATCTTCTACGGATTTAGCTGGAACGGCATTCCCTGGATCTTCGCGTCCGAGGTGCTGCCGAACCGGGTGCGCACACTTGGCATGATGTGCGCTGTTTGCATGCAGTGGCTGGCGCAGTTCATCGTCGTGTACAGCCTGCCGTACATGATCACGCGCATCACCTACGGCGCCTTCATCTTCTTTGGCAGCTGCACTGTCATCGCCTTCTTCTTTGCCTACTTCTTTGTCCCCGAGACGAAGGGCGTCCCTTTGGAAGATATGGATCTCTTGATGGGCCCCGACGCGCCCCTCTTTGCCGTAAACGCCAGGAAGCGATACGACGAGGCTAAGCGGAATGGACTGACTGCCAACATGGTTCATAAGGTAGAAAATAAGGGAAATGTGTCGGAACACCTCGAGGGCGCTACAGAAAAGCTGTAAAGGACGAGAGATGCTGACCTGAGATGTTTCAGTACAACGCCAAAGATGATACCCATGGTCCTGAGAGGGCAATATAGATCATATAATGTAGATTTTTCTGTCGATTGCCGGGGTGCCTCTCTAGATGTAGCCGAGGGCCTCGAGGATAACAAATACAGTTACAAGCGTCCGCAGTGTTGCGCCGCTAGCCTGAGTACCTAAGTTAGGTTCTTCGCGATAGACTAAGTGCTTGCTTTTCCCGCCCTCCGGTAACTAGCCCTGCGCCAGGCAGCCCATTTGGTTATATTACCGCATTTTCCGTTTCTGGTCTAGAGCTTCAGAGTAGATAAAGGACGGTGAAGGTTTTGTTGTATAAACTGGCCAGAGGCCCAATAAGCCTCATTTGGAATGTGAGAGGAACTTCCTGCTAGCGCGTTTGAGTTGGTGTTACAGAACGAACAGTGAGGCCCTATACCTGAGAGTCAGGCCAATCACAGACTTGACAGTTGGTTCCCGGGTTGTCACCAGCCCAACTCCATCGCAAACGTCTCTACAGATCTTGGTCATGCCGTGGGTCGCCTAAGAAGTAGGGCAACCAGAGCTTCCGGCAGGGATTTGTGAATATGCTGCTTACTCAAAGCTTATTCTCCCCTTCTTCTAGCTCATTATATTCCTCTTAGTGTCTAGGCAACATATGAGACTCGACGGCACGATGCGGGCTTTCGCCGTGCTCCCATTCGGCGTGTCGGCTGCGCTGGCACAGAACCAGACCTGCTATTGGCCGAATGGGAACATAGCTGAAGGTTTGATCCCTTGCACTTCAGGAAAAACCACGCACTGCTGTGCGAGCACGAGCGTCTCCCTGTCGAACGGGTATTGCTTAAGAGCGACCAGCCCTTTGTTCTCTCACGCGGCGGTTGCACAGACGCAGACTGGGGCATAACTGCAATCCAAGATGCATCGGATGTAAGTCTATGAGGCGACTGGTTATTTGGCAAAAAGCTAATGGCTCGCTCAAGCGGCGAACAATCCCGACGGTGGAAGCAGCATTGTTCATTATGGCATCAAGAACGGAGGATCACTGTACTGCTGTGGAGACTTAGTAGTCAACGGATCTACGACCGCTTGCCCAAATAACGAGAGCCCTTTCAGCCTTCCAGATGGCCAGATCCT
Source organism: Thozetella sp. PMI_491 (assembly GCA_021432635.1). NCBI lineage: Eukaryota > Fungi > Ascomycota > Sordariomycetes > Chaetosphaeriales > Chaetosphaeriaceae > Thozetella > Thozetella sp. PMI_491. The sequence goes on from MU270028.1 coordinate 742,103, forward strand.
CTTTAGGGTCGCAGCACTGGCGACAGTCAGCCAGAACCAGACGACATCAAGCCAGGGACAGGCCACAACATCCCGACGGGGTCGCGGTTGGAAATTGTTTTGTATGTACACTCACACCAGCGCTGCTTCGCATTTTCCCCGCGTTAAATATCCCTTTCAACCGCTCCGCTCCCGAACCAGATGAACCTCTGAGGAACAAACACAACCTGACTCTCTCAAAATTTCTGCATGCTCTCGAACCCATTGGTCTAACAGCCAATACATAGTATCCCCGATCACCATCAGGTTCACTCTTCTCCCTCTCAACAATAACACACCGAAGCGTTTGCAGGGTCTGTGCTCCCTGCCCCGTCATATTTCAACATCCATTTTCCACCAACCTCCTGTTCGATGCTGCAATTCTTGTGGAGCGTCTCACTTGTGTCTTCAATGCGCAGCCGCAGTCGCTCAATTCGACACCAAGACGCCATTCAACTTTGCTAGATTCAATCTCCACATATTCGATCGGCCCATCGTATGCCATCCAAGACCAGGATGGCACCCTCCGGTATAAAATCTGCTTCACCCCTGTAGATCCGAGTCGCCGCCATAGGAGGCCTCTATCGGAATAGCGTGAAAAGACGCCATGCCTTCTTTTCGTATTCAACGTCCTTGCTAGCCGCTGCTCCAGCCCAGATATCGCAACAGGCCTGTCCGTAGGTTGTGTAAGGCGGAGCCGTGAGTACTTCATGAAATGATACTGATAGAGTTGGATCCTGGCTTGATCGGGGAAGATTTGGAGGAAGTCCGGGAATGTCGGGTCTCCTAGAAATGACCCTTCCAAGCCGGGGTCAAGAGGTTAGAGTGAAACTAATAACGTGCGGCAGCGTGAAAATCATGATATACCAAGAGAGAGAACGGTATGGAAGCTTGCAGGTCCTAAGGAATTGAACGTTTGGGATCAGACTCACCTACGCAGGCGATTAAGCGTTTCACATCGTACCCCAACACCATATTGCCAGTATGACTGGTTTCCTGTGAAATGAATCGTTCCCCGCGACAAGGCCCATTCCTACAATACCCACGCTCGCTGATTCAAGAGACCGTCCTCCACGTCGCCAACAAAACCATCGACTGTTGCGCAAATGTATACTGGATCATGCGAGGAACTTTGCACCTTGACGTAAGTCTAGTGGTACGTGGGAGAGGGCATGCCTATGCGAGGACCAATTAGTGCTGGGCTCTGACCAGAGCAAGATGAACACGTAGGAATGGGGCGAGGCCCCGTAATGGTCGTACGAAGTGGTCTTGTGGTTGGTCTGGTCTAAGGAAAACGAATGTATGAAGTTGATTGCTAGATTAATGGATGGATAGAGGGATGATGGTCCTCCCTGAGGTAGGACGGCATCCCTTAGCTACTTATACAAATCAGGCTGTATGGTCTGGTCAGACTAGGGTCTAGATCCACCACGCAGCCCATCCAGTACCAGCGCCACGCTGGGCAAAAAAAAAATCCACTGGCTACCCCCAGCTCAATAGTCTGGTATGGGTCGTTATTATATATATTTATAAGCGTTTTAGGACACCTATATATGGTAATATATTTAAGCTTTTGAGTCAAGTCATCCTTATTATTATTATTATCGAATATATACTGTTCTTTGGTTTTATGCAAGGTAATTTATCTTCAGCGAGCCTCAAAAGTTGGGTTGTTCTTTGGTTTTATAAAGACTTATTTAAATTATAAGTCGGTATATTTACTACCCGCTCTAATTAAATATTTATAGTTACCCTCCTTAATTACCTACCCTTTAGAGATAACGATGATCTAGTTTATATTTATAACTGTCGATTAATAATAGTTATATTTTTCTTTAGCCTCACAGTCTTTTATTAGGCTTATTTGAGTATTCATGCCACAGTGAAGGTTATGCGGCCGGTATATAGACTTTTAAGGGCTCTTAGATCTTCTACTCGGTCTCGGTATTGATAATATTAGTCGCCTCGTCTAGGAGTATGATAGACGGCTTCTTGAGGATAGCGCGGGCGACAGTTACGTGTTATAGCTCGCCGCCCGATAGCTTGATACCTTGCTCGCCGACGCGAGTCTCGTAGCCTGAAAGTACGAGTTAGAGTGGGCTCGTATCTCCATAGCGGAAGTAACATACCGTCGGTGAAGGTTAATATCTGCTCGTAGATGCTTCCTGCCTTACACGCCTCGAATACCTCGTTGTCTGTGGCGCTAAGCCTCGCGTAGCGGACGTTATTCATGATTGTATCGTCAAAGAGAATAGGGTTCTGCGGCACGATTCCAATGTGCGCGCGCAGGCTGTGCCATCAGAGAAATTTCCTCTAGCCACTGGGTCGGTAACCGAGGAGCAACTGATTGATTAGCCTCGTTGCTACGGACCACACAGCGAAACAAAACTACAGCGTGATGATAAGAAGCACTTGCATATAATATATAGAAAGGCTACCTAAGTTACAAGACTTCTGGTCCTTTTAATTATCTTCACTCAGGTAAACAGGAAGGATTATCCCGACGAGGCCCAGGATATAGCTAAGCTTCCGGATCACGTGATCTTACTACCGAAAGTCTAGTAAGGCTTAGGCTTCGCCGAAACAAGCTCTTCGCTCGCAACGTTTTCTACTACCCAGAATATGTAACATTCCTCAACTGTGTGCCCATGGCTCTACGCGCTCGACTGCGCAGCGCACTGGTCCCAAATCCAGTTGATAGATATAGGCAGTTCATTCCATGCGGCGTGTTTGGCGATATCGTCCACGAAACAAGCGTCTTTGCTGAGCTGGAGCCGTTCCAGGACCTTGTCGCCCACGAACGATCCCGGCTCGCAAGGGAAATCTGCCACGGTAAAGCGGGCTGTCTGGAACCGTTTTCAAGAGTATTCGCAGCCCTGGTCTTGTCAGGGCTGCCGGAAAAGATCGTCTCATTTCTTGAGATTGATATCAGCGACAGTTCGCTCCCATTCCTCTGGCAGTCAGAGTTGGCCGACGGAGATCCCGCACCCCCACTCTCGGCCACAGAAACCGACAAACTTGTCACCAAAGTCGCCGATGGATACAAGACGTGTGGCTTCATGGACTCCTGGCCTAGGACTTGGCTGGAGGCCTTCTTTGCCGAGCAGTGGGCCTTCATAGCGCCCAGCTTCCCGGACACGGCCGGGCAAGTACAGTGCATGCATCTCACGGCCCATCATGTTCTCCCCATCGTCGCGGACCTCGGTCGTGTTGACCTGGATCCACTGAGCGCCTCATTTGATGAAGTTGACTCCATACAACGATTTCCAAATCGTACGAATGTTAGGGCAGTCCGCCTACACCGCCAGCACTACGAAGTTGGCGCTCCATCCGTAAGCCCCCCCCTTGAACACCCTGTTGCCAGCGCTAACACGGAGGAAATAGTTAAATGTTCCAGGCCAGCCGTTCGCTTTCAAGTGGGTCTCGACCACGGAGAGGCAGCGTTTTGTCCAAGAGCTGAAGCTATTGAATGTCATGAGGCAGCTAAATGACAAACACATCATTCGGTTAATTTCGGCCCTCGAGGTGCAGCGTGACGGCTTCTATTTCATTTTTCACTGCGCTACGGGGACCCTCAATACCCTCTGGCGTACTCGCCCGGACCTCGTTCGACAGCCTACAATGCAGGCTTGGATGGCCCGACAATGCCACGCTCTAGTCGGCGCTCTGGCCAAAGTCCATGGAAGCTACCAGCAGGCCCACAAGCAGCGTGCAATCCGACACGGCGACCTGAAACCGGCCAACATCCTCTGGTTCGCTGCGGGTCAGGATGTCGAGAAGTCGGAGCTCGTCATCACCGACTTTAGTCATGCAGAATTTGTTGATGAACTGCAGTCTGGAGATGCAGCTTACATCAACAAAAATGCGCTCCATCCTCGCCCGAGTTACCAGGCCCCGGAGGACGAGGCCAGAACAGTTCCTGTCGCCGGCACGGCAGCAGATATCTGGACTCTCGGGTGTACATTTCTGGAGTTTGTAACTTTCTATCTTGCAGGCTGGCAAGGCGTCGACGCAGAGTTTCCACGGGCACGAATGACTGCCGAGGGGGCGGCGCGGGTCACATCTGATGCCTTTTACTCCTTTGCGGATGGGAAAGCCACTGTGAAGCCCCAGGTTGAGCGATGGGTTGCCAAATTGCGTATCCAGCAGGGCTCCTCGAGATATCTGCGCGAGCTCTTGACTATAACCTCAGAAAAGATGCTACAGGCCGATCCTAATCGGCGTGCTCGGTCGGAAGTTTTAGCTCGGGAGTTGCAGAGCCTACGCCATCGATGCGACGACGACGACACATATTATGATGCACAGGTGTAAGCTATTTCACTCGGACTGGTTCGATACAGTATATTTCCTAGCTGCATGATGCATAGCTATAGACTTCACCAGAGATGTATCATACCATCCTGCCCGCGGAATGGCATCCATGAATGGGTACACCCTCTTCAAATCGACAGTGCCATGACAAAGACAAGAAGTGCAGATAATGAGGGGTTATCCCGGCTGTAATATGGTGCAAACAAGTCTCTATGTCCCAGAGTGATCATTTAAATATGCATCACTCCCAAGCCCTGTTCCGCCCCGGCCTCCGGACAGCGCGGTGCCCAGGTTCATCCACTTAACCCGAGCGCCTGCGTTGTCGAAGATGCTGGTTCAGCTTTGCCACCTCATCCTGCGTCTCATGTTAGAATGCCGACATAGTGGTATTTTCACTGGGATCTGACGCACGTCTCTGATCTTGCGCGGCACTGTAATCACAAACTGGCCTCGCTGGGACTGGTCGGAGTAAGTACTGGCATTTTCGTCAAAGTGGTACGTTCAAAAGACCACTAACCGATACGGAGATCTGATGCTCCGGGATTTTGCAGGTTTCCACAAGATATTCTATTATCTCATCCTCGTCATTGTACCGACCGTCGACGACGAGGATCGGCATGCTTCGGGGTAGATAGGCGTGCCGAGAGCCAGACCCTGCGCAAGTGGCCGAGAGGCTTAAAGAAACTGCCTTGGGCTAGGGCAGAGACGATGAAAAAGTACGGGCACGGCTGGCATAGAGTGCGGCGATGAGCGAGGGTGGTTCTAGAAGGAATCAGGTCACAGTCGCCATGAGTTTTGACGTATCTTTTGGTCGCTGACTGGGTTTTTTTTCTGTTGCCTCCACGGGAGGGGGATCGGGCAGCCGAGGCGCCTGATGACGACTTGCCGCCTGGGACCGTGGCTCGATGTTTGCCGCCCTCATTGGCTGCCAAATGCGCCACTTTTCTCCCGCATGTGACGCGGGATATTATTAGGCATCCATGCTAGCCATATCTGGAAAGATAGCGCTGCAGCCAATTTGATGTTGGTGTCTAAATTACCCATTGAACAGATGTTGAAGGCTACAAATGATCATCTTAGAGGCGACTTTGCGTCACTGCGTTGTTGATAACAGGTAATTAACTCTCTTTATTAGCTGGCTATATAGTAAACTAGTGTTTGTAGTTCGACTAGATTTTACAGAAAGAAATTCCCTGCTCACCGCCTTGCTGCTATGGAATTATTAGCTTCCTAGAGTGTTGGTGCCTCGAAATGCTAACAGAAGGGAGAGAAACAACATTTCTTTGGCTTTGTTGGTGAATCAGTCGTCCGAAAATCTAGCAAATCCTTTGTCATTGGCAGAACTGAGACTGCTCTGTAATGAGCGCGGTGAGCAAAAACGCCAGTCCCTCGGGACGCGAAGGCATGTTGAAAGGGGACATTTTTGCAGCCAAACTAGCCCAGTTTGATGCATGTCAAGCCACCCCCTATTTGACGTGATAGGTCTGCCCCAATCTAGCAAGTATGCAGTACGATCACCCTCTCGCAGTCTCCATGTTGTATTGTTCAATGAGCCAGCTCTGTGCGTCATGGATGGGTAAATCTGCCCTGGACAATTTGGAATTCCGCACGCAGATATCGGCACTAATACTAAACTGTCCACCCCTGAGCCGAGTGTCGCGCATATTTTGCAGACTGGCAGGATGCACGGCTGCAGGGGTTGGCAAATGAATGGCGCGGAAGAAACCAATAGGGGCCGCCTGCCGCCAACCCCTTCGCAATCGCCATGTCTCGGGTGCTTCAGCTGGATGAAGGTAACGAGGCTGCGCCGTGACTTTTCTTTCGCAAGCTCACCATCCCCCGCTCTCGACCGGTCCTGCTCCCAACCGCAATTCCTTTCCGATAATCCTGACTGCAGTGACCCGTCTGTCCGTTCGGTCAATACTCGAAAAGGATGGAGTGGATTGCCGAAACAAACCCTCACCTCCATGACGCCCAGAACAAGCAGGTGTTGAGAACGTTCAGACCTGGCTCGAAATTCTCCAGAAGCACGACAAAATGCCTCGCAATACACCAGACAACGGTCGGAGTATGTGATCTTAACCAGCCGATAATTCTGAGAACTACATGTCTCACGCATTCCCCTTTATCAACAGGGGATAGAGCGCCACGAACTCAGGGACAACGCAAGCTGGTCGACCTGGCTCGAGGCAAGTAGAGTGCAATTCGCTCTCGGCCAGAGTTCGTAGCCATAGCTAACGCGTTAGGCCGGGCCAGACACCCAGCGCTATAAATGCTTTCTCTAGACCCGGCTTCTCGCTTCTGTATAGTGTAACCGCCAAGGCCCAATAGGATGCTTGGGGCTAATCTGAATGTCAGACTTTCAGGCAAGTCGTCAAGGACGGCTGGGGGCGAACCACAGAAACTGCAGCATCTTCCATTCGAAGAACTACATCTAAGTGTGCTGCTTTCCCGTTTTCTGACTCACAAGCGCATCTGTCGTGTGATCGAGTCCGATAACACATACATGGCTGCGACAGATCCAGAAAGGCTAGCCACAGATAATCAAATAAGCCACCTTCTGCCTTCAGATAATGGTAAGGAGACCGGAAGCAATTTGTTGCTACTCCCGTTTCTAGCGAGTCTAGAAACTAATGTTCGCATGCCCTTCAGAGATCGTTTACGTAGGAATGTTCCAGAGTGGTCTAGAAAACTACCCCAGTAGCATCGCATTTACTTCAACGTACTTTGTTGATACCAAATCGAGCTGTGGTATCATCTTTGGCTGCAATGATGAGTTTAATGAGCCCACCAGACAGCGAGAAGGGACCGAAGACGACATGACCAACCTCGAGGGAATGCTCCGAGTCTGTGAGTCCGCATGGGATCACCCACTTCTCCTGCCATATCTGTTCGTCGAACTCCAAACCCGACGGTTGCGAAATGCAGCCCGCCTCCATATCGGCAGCGCGCTCGGGGCGCACAACAGGTTCGAAGAGCTCCGAAAGAAGGGCGGCAATCTCCAGCCGCTGGAACTAGTCAACGACTTGAAGCAAGCCCGCAGCACAAGCGTTATCTTGCAAGAGGACCTCGCTGCTGCGGGACGGCAGCTTTCCAGCTTAATAGCTCACTGCGAGAGCCTGCTTAAAAGTAAAAAAGCGAACCTGAAAGCCGGCATCCGTGACACTCGTCGGTTCCTGGCACGATTCAAGGAAGTGAGACATGAATACGAGGGTCTCCTCTCACAGTGTCGAATTAACGTTGCTGACGTGGTCCTGTCCGCTGATATGGTAAGCGGGCTTAATGATCGTATCGGCGGCCCTTTGACCTAGCCAGGAGCTAAGCAGAATTGTCTTAGTATGCGAACGAGATTGCAAAGCGGGAGCAGAAAGCAAGCACCGTCCTTGCGTTTGTGGCCATGGTGTATTTGCCAATCACTACCATGGCGGTATGCAAAGCGCGCTCCCACACCTCTAGAATATGCACTCTAGGCTAACACCGTCAATCATATAATCAGACAATCTTCGCTATACCGGCGTTAGATTTCAAAGCCGACTGGAAGGATTATCTCGGCCGTGATGTGCCCTCGGAGTCTGACGCTGCTGAATCAGCGCCATCCATGGTCTTGCCAATTACGACGGCACCACCGACTGCACCTTCCTCCGCAGCTGCAGCATCGAACACTCCTAACCACGTGGTGGTCTCATACTATATATGGCTATACATTGGGTTGTCTCTTGCGCTTACATACTTAACACTTGAGGCCTGGTGGATATTTACTGCTGATTCCTCGAAGAGGTTGTGGCGGAGGTCTTTGACGCTCTTCTTGGTCGGACGCCTTATCCTCCTACCACGCGATATATCTCAATTCGTGATGGAGACTGCTTGGCCAGCAGTCAAGCAAGCATGGACGGCATGGAGTGCAAAGAACCAAAGATTGGCCAAATTCTTAGCCTGTTGCTAAGCTACTATAAGTACTCTGTCAGAACGACCGAAGGGATTCGAAGATGGTAGAATATAGTACTATAGAGCGTAGTATAATAATATATGGAATCCAACCTGGCACTTATTGGCAAGGCCCTGCGACACCCTGCGATAGGCGAGATCCTCCAGTAGTATGTCCAGGACATAGTTAGATATACACAGAACATTTAAAGAGACGTCGCTATCATTAAGAAATCAGTAGGGCTGAGCATAAAGGCGCTGAATATAGCCAATTTTCACCGGACAAAGAACGTAGCCCCGTCCTAGGTATAGGTAGCAGCGTAGGCAAAAGGCCGCCCACCTATGAGTGTTTCTATATTAAGGAGCTAGTCTGCCGTTATAATATATAAAGACCATGTGTTAATAGTTAAGCTTAAGGATTATAGCATCGTATAATAATATTAGGTATTAGGTATAGTCAGTAATATAGACAAGACAATAAGTAGAGACTGTAGTACACGGTAATCCAGCTACGAATATAGTTAAGGTAATCGCAGTATATTAACTTAAGAGCGGCGATATTTAGATCTCCACTAATACGATAACTGAGGCTATATGACTGAAATAATATAAAGGATGGCTCAGAGGCTTGGGGGAGTATATAGAAGTGATCGTCCTAATATATGGAGTGATCATCTATGATATCTCTACCAGCTCTATTAATATGAAGGACTAGAAGGTAACGACCCAATAGATACTTGATGTGATGGCCCAGGGCCATCCCCACGCGTTACACCACGCGTTACACCACGCTCGTTCGTTTGCAACCACTCGTTTGCATCCACGTGATATAGTGGCCCAGTTGACCACTATATCCATCCATCTTGATCTGTAGCTTCCGTTTACCTTCTTCCTCTCTTTAGCTTAGTATTCTGTGCGTTTTTAATACACACGGCTACAGATCCAGTTCATCGCCGCCAGCGCCGTGACACTCGTAGATAATTATACTGTAATCCCCCGAGTAGAGATTTCGTATATAGTGAGAACGGGGAGCAGGAAGCAGAGCACGTGCGGAACAACCCACACACAACACCACCACCATACACTCCGTAGCCTAGTAGCCACAGCGCGGAACCAATACCGCGACCTTAGGTCCAGTTCGTAGGTACGGCCATTGAAGCAGCGTAAGTTTAGTGGTACGTGGGAGAGGGCATGCCTATGCGAGGACCAACGAGTGCTGGGCTCTGACCAGAGCAAGATGAACACGTAGGAATGGGGCGAGGCCCCGTAATGGTCGTACGAAGTTGCTTTTTGGTTGGTCTTGTTTAAGGAAAACGAACGTGTAAAGTTGATTGCTAGATAGATGGATGATGCTCCGTGATGGTCCTCCCCGAGGTAGGACGGCATCCCTTAGCTACTTATACAAATCAGGCTGTATGGTCTGATCAGACTAGGGTCTAGATCCACCACGTAGCTCATCTAGTACCAGCGCCACGCTGGGCGAAAGTTCTCTCTGTGAAATGAGTGTACTATTGACCTCTAGATACTTGGTTATTCATATATAGGGCATCTGAGCTACTAAGATACAGAATGGCGAGAAACTTATAATAGCATTTGCCTAGTATAGAAATATTATTATCTTTTTCTCAACCAACAGATCAAAGGCATTCTAGGTGTTTATAAGTCAATTCCACAGTTCTTAGGACACAAGACACGTTATATCCAACAACTGCTATATACATCTATGCCGCCAGTATATATACTTATGCTAACATATCACATATTTTTATTAGATACAAATACCAACTGCTCTATCACCCGATACACCTAGTCTGAAGTAGTTACGCAGAATACACTGGAATATAACGCCGCCATTGCATATTGAATGGTTAAGCACGACGGAAGTCGGCTTCTAGTGGATTAGCCACATCAAAAAACCTGTTCAACGAGGACCGGCCGGTCCTTGTCAGCCGAGACTACTAAGAGGTTAAGGATCAAGTGTAAGGCCCCAGAGCATACAGCCTTACAACAGGTCACGCAGCCTAAAGCAGAACCTAGAAGGTTCACGAGCAAGGGAGAATAGCCAGTATGACTCCAGTACATACTGCAACCGGCTTAGGAGTCAGGCAGGAAACGCAGGGGGTTAGGAGCCGAGTCAGGACCGAACCCAGGAGGAAAATCCTTCACCTGTATAAGTAGGAACCCTAAGGGCCTCAAACTTAAGGAACTTAAGGATCAGTCTCTGTTACAGCCTTAGTGCTCTCAACCGAATACATACCCCTTCTCGTGGCCGAGCTGTTCCACCACCTGATACCTGCCTAGGGCATTACATCAAGCTAGTCGTAAGCTCTTTCACGAACCACTCTAAGAGAGCGGCGCCACTTGGTTTTTAAGACGGTTTTAGACAGCTTTTTTTACCTAGTACTAATATTTTTTAACAAAAGGGCGAGTAACAATTATGCCCTAAGACTTTAAACACTTAACAAACTAAGACACTAATCTATAACCAACTCTAAGAGAAGTTTTTAAATATCTTCCTTACTTATTATAATGTCTTCTGCTAGCTCTTATACTAATATTCCAGATATCTAGCGGTTTAGACTCAATATACTGTTATTATTTATAAATTTAGTAAAGCCTAGAGTCAACTGTTCCTTAAACCTAGTATGAAACGCATATAAAAAGACAGTTAAGTTGGGCATCGTGTATAATCTAGCTAGGTTGTTTCGCATATTTTTATCCCTTGATAACGTTTTCGGCTTGACATATGATTATACGTACAGAATCTCTTTTTAAGTAAAAGACTTCTATTTAAGATTAAGCCTGCTAGTAAGTATTTAACATGCTGTGCTGTATAAGATAGCACTAGGTAAAAGACACAAACTGTTTAAATCTTAAGATGACAAAACTAGCAGTGTAGGGATCTAGGCCAATATTAAATTGGTTCTTGAAGAGAAGTATCAATGGGTTAAATATGTCCTTGGGCTGTGGTCAGTAATTTCCAGTGGGCTGGGAGGAGATGAGTCTAAAAACCTACCGCCTGGAGATAACAGTGCATTTTAAAGGCCATGCCCTTTTAAATAAGGCGTTATATCAATCCAAAGGAGGCTCTGCCTAGGAATAGCATATGTTGGATAGACTTTATTATGTCATAAAGCAGACTAAGGGAGAGGTTGTAGAGCAAGTGCCTCCTGGACTTAGTTATTGTCTCGACTGTTTTAATGTATCAATAGTACCAAGCTCTACTCCGCTAGACTCTTTAGTTGTATCTTATAGTTATAATATTATAATATATAACTAGCTCTTCCTAATCGTGTGCCACTAGCTCTTTATAGAAGTGTACTTTAAGGTTTACCGGGCTTTGGATCCTTTCTAAGGCATTAATGTCTAAGAGGACTTTGACGGGCTTGCTTGACCAGCTGCTAAGGCAGTTTAGAAAATCTAGAGCGAGGAGGTGCCTATGTAGAATTTCGTCTACCTTTGAGCTATAGGGAGCGTTGATCGCCAGGCTGAGGTACAACGCTGTATAAGATATATGAATGAAATGGGCTTTTGAGGCGCCTCACCAAGTCGTGCTCACTTTCCGGCAGATCTTCGATGCCATCTAGATCATCCTTCTGGAGTGTGCCGCGGAGAAAGTATTTGTGTGGGCTAGCGTGATTTTCTGAACATCTTCGGCTAGATGGCTGAGACGCGGTTCGATCGCCAACAGTTTGTGCGCTTCCGAGCGGAACAGGCGACGGTACAGCGGGGCTGTCAGATAGTATAGCAAAGTCCCCAATCCGCACCATGCGGCAAATCGAACCCCATGCCACGATGCCGACACGAATGATCCTTTCAGTAAGGGGCGGACGTGCTCGGGAAGACATAGGGGTGATCCCTGTACTCCGATCCTCTGCACTCTGTTGGGTATGGCAAGACGACCCGCCATGACGACAGAGCTTCCGCCCTCCGGCATTTGCCTCCGCCGCCTCTGGCGGATCTATCTCTCCTCGCCCGACACGGACTTGCTCGCCCAAAGCCCTTATACAGTAACAACCAGCCAGACCTCCGCATAACCTTCAGATTACCGGCCGGGGTAAAACTCCAGGTCTCGCCGACGCATTGTATTGCTCTCTCATACATATAGATGGGACCACCCTGTTTTCCATGACCCTATATATATGGCCCTTCGCTGAGGAGATCAATACATACATCCAGTCGGAGCACCCCCCCCCCCCCCCCCCCTCTCCCCCCGGGCTCCACCCTCCCAGGCCCTTTAACCACCATCAGATGCCGCCCCGGCCCTGCCAGACTTCCTGAGGACCTCCGAAGGACACCAGGATGCCCAGCACGCTGAGAGGAGCGCTGATTCAGGGGTATTTACTTCAGCACAAGAGAGACCGCGAAAGGCGGCAAGGAAAGCTTGCGTGATAGAAGTGAAGTTCGCCAAGCTGTGGGTGAGAACTCTTAAGGTTGAAGTGATAATATGGCTGCCAAGAGAAAGGGTATTGCCAAATGGATGAGATCTCTCAAAAGTAGAGTGAAAAGATGGCTGCTAGGAGATTGAAACGCAAGAATCTCAGCTGGACCAAATGGATTATAATATTAGTTATAGTATATTAATAAAGATATAATAAATATAAAAAATTAAAATATCAAATTCTATAATAAAAGCAATATTAAGATTAAAACTAAAAAGTAGAAACTTCTAAAAGTAAAAAGAGAAATAAAGACAAAGGGATTGACTTAGGTAGACAGAGGTAGCTAAGGGTTAGTAAAAGAATAAGTAAGGGTAAGAGGGAAGAAAAGTAAATTAGAAAAAAATAAGAAATAATAATAATAATTAGATAGTATAATATAATAAAAAAGAAAAGGAAAAAAGAGAAAGACAAGAAAATATTAGAGCAAAGGGAAGGGGCAGATATATAGGCTGTAGTTAAATGATTGTTATATAGACTGCTAAAACAGGAATAAAGTTGCGATAGATCAGTAAATCAGGTTAATTGGAAATAGACCGCTCTATATAATCTAAGCGATTAAGAATCGGCAGCCCCGACCACGACACATTTCTTCCAACCACCAACATGGCACACCCACGAGCTTTTATAGTTCTAGCGAGAAACTCGCCGAGCACAGCTAAACTTATGCTGCAGCCTACGCCGCTGTGTATCAAACCCCTCCTCCAGTCCAACATCCTAGACAAGCTCCACTCAGAACGATTTCTCATGCTCAGGGGAGAGGTGCGTGGGAGCTTGCAATAAATCCGGAGCCGGTAGAGACGATGGGTAGTGTATATCACAAGTATTAGGCCCCTCGGAAGGGAATAATCTCTGTCTGCGAGAACTAAAACGAGCCTTACTGGGACAGCATTATAGACATAGGTCTAGGGCGCAGACACAATAGATCGATCCTTAGAGCTATTGTACATCTTTGGGGATTCTATCTCTTATCATCTTGCTGGTAAGTATGTAGTAGATGCGCTACCGTACGTTCCCGGCGAGATCGTCTCAGATATCGTTTCTAACCACAGGCCGACCGACGAGTTTGTATCTCCTATCGCCACGGAGGCCATTCGCAAAGGGAATAGAAGAAACGAACGGTCGGACCTTTCCAGGACTTGGTTCGTGTGATAGTCAATTGTACGGCAAATGACAATGCCTGCGCTCTGCACCCTCTCTTGTAACGTTTCGTGATCGCTTTGTCCGCCGGTTGCAGATGTGATACCCAGAATGAACCGAAGCACCAAGACCAGCGTGCTATAGTATAAAGTCGTGGTCTTAGCCTGATGATTCGAATTGAACTGGATGACTGTCGGCCATAGAGGCGTAGCCTGGCCATTCGAGTCTAGGATCATCGGTGCTGTGTGTGGAGACGGTATTTGCGTACAGCAAGATGGGGAGGTAGGGGAGTGAGCTTCCTCCCATCGCTCTAGATCATGTAGAATTCTGTAAGCTGTATTTAGTATGTTGCATGTGGATGTGAGCTCGATATCTTCAGTGATGTTCGATCTGGCTCCATCCCGCAGGACGAACAGCTCGGCGCAATCGGCCATGATGTCGACCAGGAACGCCATCGAGTCTTTTCGCTCTGGATGCGCGAGCCAGGGGAGCTCTTTCCACTCAGGCTTCGATAAGATTGTTCGCCGGTGCGAGAGGAGGGCGGCGAGGACGATGGGACGTCGGCTTCTCTCCAGGATCAGTAGACACGACGGGGACGTGGCCGCCTCGGGCCCGCGCAACTCGAGCAGTCGTTCCAGACCGCGCGAGTGCGTTATCCAGCCGCCCTCATTTTCCGCAAATAAGAACTACCAGTAAAGAACGTCAGGTTAAGGGATTCGGTAGGGAGACAGTACTGCCCACCTCGAAGAATGCCATAATTCCCACCGCCTCCAAAATGTCGAAGGACGGCGAGACTTGAGGGCCGTCTAGGATCTGATTCAGCTCGGTCAGGGCGCGGCTATATCTCCGGAATCCCTGCAGGGCGATGGAGCGGTCCATATTCTGGATACCGAAATAGGTAGTTGATAGCGCAGCGAAGCATTTTCCTGTTAGCGACTGGGGAACCCCGGCGTAGACGGCGCCGACAGTGCCAGTAGCTAGGAGTCGGGAGAGTGTGTACATGGCGAAGACGGTGTCATAGTCCACGGAAAGTTTGATGTTATCCAGAAGCAGGGGTCCACAGTGCACAATAGATGCTTCATATGCAGCTGGCCGGTTCTCGTCGGTGGGGCGGAGCCCAGATGCCGCCGAGGGAACGGATGAGGACTCGTGCCTCTGTGGTCCATCGTACCGAACGATAGTGATGTCACGGCGCCCCCCACATAGTAATCCTCTTTTGATGCATCTTTTGCACTGCGGAGTAGAAAGATCTGAAGATGAGGAAAAGGTCAGGGCCAGATGCTCTGGAGGGAAGGGCTACATGCCACGAAACACCGGCACCAGGATTGATCTTACCGCACTTCACCCGTCGCTGTCGACAATTCCCGCATGCTTTAGACCTGCCCCCGACCCCGACCATTCTGGAGTGTGAAAGGAATCTCTGGCGGCAGAGCCCACGTGGTTCGATTGCCTGAGGTTACTTCGTTGATATGCCTAGGCCCAAGAGGCAGCGGCTGAAGGAGCCGGGAGGGAGAATTGCCTGAGCTACAATAGTCGACCTGCGCCCCACTACCCCCCGTTCGTCATCCATTGTCGTCAGCCCGGAGTCTTGGGCGGCACAGCTAGGGGAGCCACCACTTGATGGGCTGGGCTTTGTGGACCTTCGCGGAATCAACCAAAAAGGGTAAGCGCGTAATGCGGGCGATAAATGCTGTACAACGCTAACGGAGAGGGTTTGAGCCTCACAGCTGAGCAGTGCATGCTCTAGAGCCATCGTTGTATCTGCCACCATCATATACAGCGCTACCTTCCGTGGCGCAGAGGGTTCGCGGATTGCGCCCGATCTAGAAAAGTATGATAGCAATTGGTACCTAGTAGAAAGGGCGCGTGTATAGGTCTGCCCGAGGTATAAAATAGACCTAGACGTCACCCATCCTCCGTAAAGCGACCATCGCTCTCGGGATTTAGAGATCTATCGGGCCTTATCTGTGCCTCTCAGGTTCCATCCAGCGCAAAATGAGTCTTCCACAGTACGGCCTCGCACCGACTCAGGCGGAGATTGACCAGTATTCCGACATGGAGTATGGCATCACGGCGCAGGAAGAAACGGCACTGATGGCGGAAGCACTTCGGTGGGTCCCCAAAAGGCCGGCGATTGGACAGCGGCCTGCGTATACGCTACAGGTGAGCCACTTTCCCTCCCGCTCTCGACAGGACAAAGGCCGACGTTAGGAGAAACCTGTTGTCATCCCGAGGATAGATACCGTCGGCAAGCTACAGGCCCAGCTGCCATTTATGCGAGCCTACAGCCCAAGTCTTGCTGCGTATGGCATAGGGCCCCAAGACTTTGTTGCATTTATCGACAATCTAGCTCTTGCCCAGGCTCCTCCACCGGCGCTCAAGGCACTAAATCTTGCCAGCACCGGTCTCCGGTTTGTGTAAGCATTGCGGTCGATGTGCACCTCCAACATGGGTTCTCGACGCGAAACTTCGGTTAACACACTCTACCCAGACCACTTCATACGGTACAGCTCGTCGCCGCCGGGGTATCGGTCGCCACTGGTGTGGGCACAGCAGTAGCAACAAAAGCACGGACCAAGAAGTTCATGGAGACAGTCAACCGGGAATTCTTCGAGCCCAGGGGCTTGAAAGCCACCATGTACAAGAACTCTGAACTCATTGCACGTCTCGGTCTTAATACATCCATGCCACCACTCACGTAAGTATGCTCTACGGTCTAAGATAGCCCATGCATTACACTGCTTACACAATGCACCAGGCCGTTAGATAGGTCCTCGAAGTACACCAGCGTACGAGATCGCCGCATGCAGGCACTTGCGCCATATGTGTCCCCCCTATCGCTGGATGTTCCACCCCCAGCACCACAAAGAAGCGTCCTGGATAGGATAAGCGCAAAACAGATCCAACATACAATCGACAAGAAGGAGAAGAAGGAGCGGAAGAAGCAAAGGTGAGACGGCAGCATCAAGCAGAAGAGGGGCGTCTCGGGCTGACTAGGAACAGCGCCAGCCAAAGCGATAGCGAGAGCGACAGTGACAACAGCTTGGATGAGAAGCTACGCAAACTAGATGAGCGAGTGCGCAAGATCGACATGAAAGCGGAGAAGGACCTCGCGTCAAAAGGCCCTAGCAAGGCATACAAGGTAGAGGAGAAAAGACGTGAAGAGCTGCAGAAGGTAGAAGAAGATCGCCAGAAGGTAGAAGGAAAGGGTGAAAGGCGACCGAGAAAGGTCGACAAGAAGAAAGACAAGAAGGTGAACAAGGAGCTGAAGCAAGTCGAGAAGATGGAGTATCTCGTGATAGAGTCGTTATGGTGAAAAACGCGAGCCGGTCTGCGGTTGGTCGTTAGCAGCTGCACTCTGGTCATGTTACGTGCTGTGCTTTCCAAACGGTAAGACAGTGAGTCCAGATTTTGAGGGACCACCACCACCACCAACGCGAAAAAAGCGTCGAGAGATCTCGAGATAGATATCTGTAGCCATAGAACAACTTAATAAAGCTATATATACGAGCTATATTTGCTATACGATCTATACTATATAAGCTGCATTGGCTATAGTTGCTATACTAGCTTCCTGTTGCGCGCGGGCTATGATGACCATATTGACGGTGCTTGCTATACTGACCACGAGGGCCAATTGATCCACGCGATCTATACGATCCACGTGAGATATACTGACTACGCTGGCTACACTGGCGGTGCCGGCTATACGATCCTCAAGGGCCAGTGGACCTATGCTAGCTATATGGGCCGTGAGATCTATACTGACCGTATACTGCGGTGTAATTTATAAGGGTTACCTGAACTATATAGTGTATACATGTCAGGAAAAGGATAGAGAGAGATATATATATAGTATAGCTCGATAGCTGTCAATTAAGAGATTAAAGATCTGTAGCCATTGTAATTATAATGATAAATGCGCATTTATCAAGCGATAAAATGCTTTTCAACAAATTTTATCTTGTGCTTGGTGGTGGTGCTGCTGCTGGTGGTAGTGGTGCTGATGGTGGTAGTGGTGCTGATGGTGGTGGTGCCGATGGTGGTGCTGGTGGTGGTGCTGGTGGTGGTGCTGGTGGTGCTGGCGGTGGTCACTCAAAATCTGGACCCACTAGCAATTAAGTGGATTTAAACTACTTTATATGGGGTTCAAATATCTGAATATTCCTAGCTAGGACTACCTCGGCAGCAAATTGGGTTCGAGCCTGTCTTTCATCAACTGTATGGACAATCCTATCAACCCCTCTGGTAATTAAGTTGAGCAATTTACCAGCCCCATACTGCTTGAATGGTCCCTCTGTCACGTTGTCCATGGACATATTACCAATCTAGGGGGTAATCCTCCGGGGCCAATCCAAAGTACCCAACATCGGGAATCGGGAGCAGCGTGGAATTCTGCTTATACGACTGGAAGTCAACGCCGGCCGTGCTGACGGTGTTGCCCCACCAGTTAATTGCCACACTCGCGCCGAAGGCGAAGGCAAAGGTCTGGATAATACCCGAGATGGCCACCCCGACGTTGAAGCCTGCCTCGAGGATGTAGTTGTACTTCTCCCACCAGGCGTTGTACCGTCGCTTGATCCAGTACATGAAGATGAAGGAAAGGTACATGCCGTTGGTGGCATATGACAGGTTGTTGCCGCCCGTCCAGTTCAGCGCGCCCGCCCACGTCACAGCGGGGTCGATGCGGCCGACGTAGCTCAGGGGCCGGAAGACGAAGCGGTTCCAGGTCGCGAAGCGCGCCTCGGACCACTTCCGGCGCGCGGCGTCGCTGATCTTAGGGCCGTAGCGCTGTGCGAGACCCCATGAGGTGCCGATCAGCGTCCCCATGAGGAAGCACCAGGGCAGGATGGGATAGAGCTTGAACATGTTCTTGACGCCGAATGCGCCGTATTCGACGGCGCTAGCGAACACTAGCACGGCGTCCGTGCACACAAAGTGCTGGGCGTTTTCCCACGTGCAGAGCGTGCCGGTGTTGAAGTTGTCAATCATCCAGTTCAGCATGCCGATGAAGATGAAGGTGTTGATAAACGCAGCCAACATCTGCGCTCGGAACACAGCACGAGGCGGTAGCTTCGAGTAGTGTGCAAGCTTTTGATCGGCGATATATGTATCGGCCTGGGCGTTGAAGTTGGATCCGAACGCTGTCACGATGATCTGAGCCTCGGCGTTGCCGGCGAACCACACACCAGCCAGCAACTGGAAGAGCACGTTGAAGCCCATCGACACGTTCGCACCGGCGTAAAGAATTGCAGAAGGGATCAAAAACACTCCGCTGAGCACAATCACTGTAATTACAACCCACCAAGGCGTATGTGTGGGCCAGTTCTGGAGCGCGGCGATGCCGAAGCCCATGGAGACGAGGAGCACCAGGAAGAACCACCAGTCCGGCACTTCCTTATAGGCCATCATCATACGCGTGTGGGCGTCCGTGTTTCCTTCCCAAATCGACGTGCGGTGCCGGATGGATTTCCACATCTCCTTGCCGGACTTCTTGAGCGAGTCCCAGTATTTGATGGTGACGTAGGTCAGGGTCAGGGGGTACCAGGCGAACCAGGCGCCCTGGCCAAAGACGTTGGCACCCGAGAAATACGGTGGACCGTATTGCTTGTAGGCCTCAATGTTAACACCACCGTTTCCGTCCGAGATGATGGTGGCGTTGTAAATGCCGCCCTGGTTGTTAAAGGCCTCGTTGCTGTTGATCGGCGTGTAGGCGGCCCAGGCGTAGTTGGTCCAGTACATGCCGATGATGATCAGCCCGGAGAGCACCCGGGCGCTGTACTGCTGGATTGCGCTCCACCACGGGGTCACCAAGTGCCCGGTGCCGGACACGTTCCAGTCGAAGGTCGCGATCGGGTTGAAGCCCATGCCGCCGTAGAATCCCGTGATCATACCGAGGCTGAAGTTGTCGGGCGCGATCCACGTCATCCAGTTGAAAGCGTGCAGGGCGGTGAAGAGGGTGTTGGGGATCCAGTACCAGAGGAACATGGCCAGGAAGGCGAGCATGAAGAAGCGGTACCGCGTCATGGTCCAGCCGTTGGCGACCTCGCCCTTCTTTTCCGGCACAACGAGGGCGCGGTTAAGGGCGACAATGGGCAGTACCTTGGGCCAGATGGCCGTGACAGGGAAGATGACGAAGCGCCGCAGCAAGCCGGCGAAGCCGAAGCCGAAGAACTGCACGGCAAGGGCCAGCACGATCTCGTAGCCGAACGACACCCACGTCTGGCCGAGATACTGCGGGAGCCGCTGCACGATGAACATGTAGTACGTGCTAGAGATGTTATTCGCGATGGTGAACATGATGGTGGCGAACATCTGCTCCTTGTGAGACCACGGCCCGGGGTTGAGCGAGATGCGGGAGCCGCGGACGGTGAAGCCCCAGTCGGGCAAGGCCTTCGCTAGGAAGAGGCCGCAAGGGGCCAGCAGCAGCTGCATGACGTTGGCGCTGAGCGAGATGGCTGGCTGGCGCGGGCTGAAGAAGGTGTTGAGCGCCGTGGAGCCCGACATGAAGACCAAGCCGAGGAAGTAGGATCGGATAGTCTCGACGGGCAGCGTCGGATCGTCGAAGGGATCCGTGACGGAGCGGACCTCTGGATAGGGTGAGTGGTACTTGATCATAGCAGCCTCGGTGCGCGCCTCCAAGGACCAGTCGGACTCTTCCATCTCGGTCACTTTGGCGCCCTGGACGAGGCTCCGGATCTTGGTCATGGTCCAGTCTGGGAAGTTGGGGTCATCCTAGGGTAGCGTGAGAAAGGGCTGCAAAGTCACGCGCCACGGGCGCAGATGGAGGCGCCCGTGGGCTGGGGAAGCAGTCTGCTCACCTTGTGGAACTCGATAGCTTCCAGCAGGATTTCGACTGCCTCCTCATCGGTCATGACGATGATACGCTCGAGGATGGCCGTCACGTCAGCCCGAGGGGCGATCTGGTCGTCCTCAGCGATGCGGCCATAGTGCTCGGCGACCTTCTGCCGCATCTCAGGCGAGATGGTCCGTCCCTCCCGGACAGCGGCGACGATGTCGTCGACCTCCTCGGCGGCGGCGATTTCATCGTGGCCGGCCTTTTCGTTCCGCACCTCAGCCTTCTCGTCGTCAGCGGCGGGAGAGGGCACAGCCTCGTTGCTGGCCACCTGCTGGATATCGGGGTCGTTTTCCTTGGCCATGATGCCTACCAATGCCTGGATACACAACCGCACATCTGGGGAGCAGCCGGGTTCACGAAGCGCCGGGGCCGCATCGGACCCTCCCGACTATATATCCACGAGACCCCTGGCGCGTAACCATGCTGTCGTCGGCACTACCACGTTCCATTGTGCGGGGAGAGGGATGATAGCTAAGACATTTTAGGGCCACGAGAGGCGGGCTCCCACGTCTAAACCGCCGAGCCTATAGCTACCAAGCGCGCCTTCCGCTTCAGGTGGGGATCGTCGGCCGGGGGCGATGGCGAGTTCGACCACTGGGGCGGCCGTCTGTCGCCGGACCCTCGCATGTGACGCAGATCGGCGAGACTTAGACCCGAGCATCTGTGTTGGCCAACAAAGATTTGACCAGGGTACAGAAGTCTCCCCCGCAGGTTGACTGCGATATTCGGGCGTAACGTACGAGCTCACCTGGGCGGTATAGCGCGCGAACGCTACGTCAGGCTCCTACTGGTAGAGTGCACAGATCACGGCGGGCTACCATGCCATGCAATGGAACCCAAATGCAACTAGGCCCTGGATGAGCAGCACAAAATGCGAAGTACTGGACCTTTGTCATCACAAGGACCCTGTCGCACAAGATTTCTCCCCGCGCCGCGGCTTTGCAGTTCAAAAGCATGGAGGATAAGCACCCTAAACAGATGGACAGTCGTCGGGCATCGCGCATGCTTACCCCGGCCTACATATAACTATCGTTTCTCCCGAGTCTCAACCCTCGTCTGGTATATAGTCAACGGGCAAGGAGGCATGCCCTATGGCCCACCTTCCCCAACCTACCCCGCATTCCATTGCCCTTCGCTCCTCGCTTCTTCTGCGGGAGGGAGGGAGTTAGCCCAAGTCGGTACTAGGCGGTAGAAGGATCAAATCCCCGGGCTACGCCCGCCCGCGTCGGGGGCTCCCGGCGGTATTTCCGCGGGCCGTAGAGCGGATTAACACCCGATCAAGAGGCTTGTATGGCAACCGGGCTCACCCATTCTGCTTCCGGACAATGGTACATACTAGTGCGTAGCGATATGGGCAGGGGTTGAGTACCCAAATGGAAATAAAAAGAGCTAAATGTCGCTGCCTGGTTCCCTCCTAGCAGCACGACGTTGTCACCACACCTAATTGCTACGTCTTAAAAAATAGATTTATGACTACTAGATCTCCTCGGCCATCCCTTCCAAGGCTTGCCGCTTCTATTCTGTTCGAACTAACCTAGCAATGGAATAGGCTATTCATGTTGCGCTGGTCATCTTACTGAGGTGTCACGGCCGGCTCTCCGACGCAGTCGTTTAACTAGCAGGTCCCACAGTAGGAGGCAAGGCAGTGATGAGATTAGCCTGTGAAGCCAATGTAGCAACCTGAGGCTCAGATGGCTTGCAGATTGGGTGTGTCACATCGCGGCAGTACCATAAGGCACCGTACTTCGGGGACGCGGGTCACGTATTGGACGGGTCGAGACCCGACAATTTTCGGACGATCCGGTCGCACAAAGTAGTACTCGGGGACATCTCCGCGAAAAGTACTGAATCTCGGAATATACCACAATAATCATTGTGTAAGGCCTTAATCACCCCACTTTTCAGTTCAGCCCCAACGGTCGCCTTAATAGGGTACGATTCAAGTTATTCCGAAGAATTAGTATTGAGGCTTTTCAGATCTCGGCTACGGCATGTTCTTTGGGGGCGAATCAGTACCTATATAAAGAGCAGGTCGTCGACGTCTCGAGGGGTGGGGCAAACAGACTATAAAATGACATCGCCAGATTAGGTGCGCTAAATTGCCCTTTGAATTGTTCTTTGAGGTTCTAGAGAACAAAGGAAAAACCAAGAGCCTAGGCCTAGTGGATCCAACTTTAATCTTTAAAACATAAAGCGACGAACGATTGTGTGCTCCGCATTTATGAGGCATAATTAAGTGTGTAGAGTGGCGATATCTCTATCGTGGATATTCAAAGCTGACGTGAATGTACGGCCTGCATTGCTTCTTAAAGGCGGAAGAAATATATATATGTATAGTTATACCTGATCACACAGCTCTGTTTATGACTTTTTTCTGCCCTCGTGTTCATCTACACGACTTCTACGAGCGCCTCGATTTCACGACATTCGCTCGCAACACTCCGCCTTCCCTCGCAGAAAGAGCTCGAAGCGCAAAGCTACACGTCCCCCCTTCTCACAATGAAGTTTAGCCATCTGCTCGCTATGGCTACTACAGCTATGGCTGCGTCAAAAGGCATATTGTCACGGGAGGTTTTTCCGAGCCTGGCCCTGAGCAGACGGGACGCCGTGTCAGACGTCAACGACATGGTTAGGACGCTCAATACCACACTACAGGCTCAAATATACTTGATACGTATGTTTTTAGCGTATTCTCTGCACATTCACGTCGAGAGCTAACTCTCCTTCGTTAGATGCGAGAATAATCGATATCCAGATGGCAGACACCGCTCAGACAATCGCCACCTTTCAGGGCAAAATCAACCGAAACCTAGACGAAATTTCCCAGGCAGTTATAACCGCGTATATGCGCTTTTACCTGGGCAAGGATGGCTCCATAGACGTGGGAGCAGAACTCGCAGAAATAACAACCCTCTCTCAGTCCCAGGCCGACGACATGATCAAATGCATTGCCGATATTGCCAACATTATGCGCGATATAAGCGACGTAATTGCTCTATTAATATCGCGTCTCAGCTCCAGTGTCACAGCCGCATTTCTTGACCAAATATCCGACATCAAGTCACAGGTTGTTGTTCTCATTATGCCAATCAGCTCGTTGGTTGTTTCGATTCAAGTTGCCGCCGCTCACGGAGTAAATACTACCGCCGCCATACCGGCAGTTGGGGACTTTGTTGTTCAAGCACAGGATCTTTTGGGTTCACATTTCTATCTTGGCATTCAATAGCAATGGAGCGATAGTGATAATTCTGCAAATCGATGTTATATGCAGTATTTATGTAATCAAGGATTTATAGACACTCGGCTGGGCCAGCGCAAAGCAAATAAGCAGATATAGTAATTACAAAACCGCGATCCCCAATTATAAAAAAGATGCCGCGCGAGTTGTTGTCGCTAGCTCTCCCTCCACCAAAGTGGTAGCTCCAGCCAGTCGGCTATTGTATGCGCTAAATTGGCCGAGAGGCTGGGCGGCGACCAGGGTCATAACAGATCGGCTTTTGACAGAAGTGGGTACTGGATTGCCGGATGCGCCAAGGAAGGCTGAGAACCTCCATGGCTTGTCGCCTGGCCCGACGCAGCTGTCAAACAGTACCTGAAGGCGAGCCAGCACACGCATATCGTATGCTCGGACGAACCAAGTTACGGGAGAAATCAGTCGAATTCCCTTACGAATGTCTTCTGTAGCTCATGTGAACCGAAGACCTTGGCAGGCGAGGCTGCCGAGCAGTGCACGAGTACCCACTTGCGAGGCTCGAACTAACCACGGTCGTCCAGAGCAGATGCCGTTATCGGCTATTTACTTGCCATGGCCGCTTGAAAGAATCTCTTTCGCAGCTCCAAGGGGGTATTGATCCTGTCCACGCTTTCGTAGTATCGGAATTGTCGAGAAGTCGCAATTCGTAGCCCGCTTCGGCATCGGAAAGGTCAATCGCAGCAGATCAGAGACGATCCAGGGTCTCTGCAATGAGGGCAGCACGCTACCTACCCTCGCCATCTGGCCTCCGAGCTATGCTGCCGCTAGCTCTCTCCCAGACGGTGAGGACGCCGGCTCGATGCACGCGCATAGCCAATGGACCTCTCTTCGTGGCCGCCATGAGATCCGCCGGGACACTGTCACGCCGCCCCAGGGTAGAACCAGTATCGCCGAATCACCGGCTGAAGTCTCTCTATGCGCTCACAGCGGGACTGGTAGGTTATTTATATCCGGGAATCTTGATCCCAATGCGTTCAAGAGCCGCCTGATTGACAAAGGGTCGCAGGTAGCGGCATTGTACTTCGCGTGTGAAGCGCCAAAGCTCCGACTCGACGATGGCCATGCCTCGGAAGATGCTAAACACGACATGATCTCATACGAGGAAGTCCAGAGGCATGCTACGGTGGGCAACTGTTGGGTCATTATCAAGGCATGCCAAAGTCATTCGGCACACAATCGATATCATGGGTCAATCTAACGAAACATTCCGCTAGGGGTTTGTGTACGATGTGTCGGACTTCCTCGAGTTGCACCCTGGCGGCCGCCAGGCCATTCTCTCACATGCAGGAAAGGACGTGAGGTGCGTGCCATAGCCTCCAGGAGTCACGTTTCTCTCTTGTTGTGTTCGCCACTGACGATGCAGTGAGCTATTTACCATGCTTCACCCGCCTGATGCGCTTGAGAATCTCATGCCAGAGGCTTGTCTCGGGCCCGTAGACCCTTCTACTCTGCCTCCGCCAGGGGAGGCTGTCACAGAGGATGAGTCGGAAGATGGCGCGACGCACACGCTGCCTCAAGTCGAGGATATGCTTCTAATACAGGACTTCGAGACCTGGGCGGAACGAGTACTCAGCCGTACGGCTTGGGCGTATTACCGGAGCGCAACAGATGAGGAAATGAGTAAGTGCTTCGCAATATCATGACACCGCTCTCGTCTACCTGTATGAGCCGGTCACTATGTATCTTATAACTGCTGACTTTAGTAGCGTTTCACGAGAACAGGAAGGCTTTCCAGAGATATTTCTTCCGCCCCCGGGTGTTATCAGGCGAGGCATCGACGGGCGCTACCGACACGGCCTTTGTGGGGATTCCCACGACCCTGCCTGTGTTCATATCGCCCGCCGCTCTCGCTAAACTAGGACACCCTCTCGGAGAGATCAACCTGACCAAGGCCGCCGGCGACTACGGCATCGTCCAAGCTGTACGTGTTGATTCCGAGCCACTCGGCCGCGTTCTTCACCATCCTGACTTTCTGGAAACAGATTTCCGCAAATGCCAGCTGCAGCGTGGACGAGCTGTTTGCAGCGAGAATGGAAGGACAGCACCTGATTTACCAAGTTCGTTCGCTCCAGGTAGAAGGATAGCATCCTCGCCCTTAGTATCGGCGACTAACAGACCCCGCCCAGCTCTACCTCAACAAGAACCGCTCTGCATCGGAGAAGTTGATACGCAAAGTGGAGCAGCTTGGGGCCAAGGCCATCATCTTTACAGTCGACATTAGCGGGGACTCGAAAAGGACATTAGACGAACGCTCCAAGTCTCATAGTCGTCCGCCTATCGAAACTTCCAACGGCACGTCTGCACCCTCTCCGGCGACACCAGTGGCTGTGGGACAATCCATAGCTGGCTACCAGGAACGTAACCTGACTTGGAAAGACATTCCGTTTATCCGGGTATGTGGTCGGTGGGTGGGAAGCGCGCCAGAGACGCGCGGCCATTCTCCACTTGAAGCTAACTCGTAACCAGCGGAACACCAAGCTCCCCATAATCGTCAAAGGGGTGCAGTGTCTTGAAGATGTGCAGCTGTGCGCCGAGCACGGTGTGAACGGGGTCATCATTGTGAGTCCGATCTGCACCTAGACCTGCGTTTTCTGAAACAGCCATCTCGTTCGACAATAACTAACCACTGTTGCTACCACAGTCAAACCACGGCGGTCGCCAGGCAGACTACGCGCCAGCGCCTATTGATGTCCTGTACGAGATTCGGTGCCTGAGGCCCGACCTGTTCGACAAAATCGATATCATGATCGACGGCGGTGTGCGCTCCGGGGCCGACGTGGTGAAAGCCCTCGCGCTGGGCGCCAAGGCGGTCGGCCTCGGGCGGCCGTTCCTCTACGCGAACGGAACGCATGGCCAAGACGGGGTCCGGCGCGTGCTCGAGAGTAAGCATCCCGAGCGGATTACCATGCATCTGCAAAGCGCTCCTGACTAACTTCCCTTATAGTCCTCCATGAAGAGATTGTCAATACCATGCGGAATATCGGCGCAGCGAAGATCGACGAGCTCCGGCCTGAGATGGTTGGCCCTGCTGGACCGTGGGTTGGGACCAACAGACCGCCATACATGACCGTGCCGCGCATGTGATGTGACGCTGTCCCAACAAGCGTCCAGCGTACCTGATTTCCTTCATGTTTGTTCTAGAGATAACGGCGATGCCGACGCAGGTAGAAAACTAGACTAGACGGCGGCCGCAAGATAGAGGGATGGGGAATGGATTGTCTTTGTTCAGACGCACCAGCTGCTTGACACGGGCGGCGGCAGATTCGGACGCTGTCAGCCTCAAAATGGGTGGTCAGCAGGGCACGGGAGGGTATCTCGCGTTTGTTGGTCCACGGAACAGCACGACGGCAGCGGATACTAGTGGCGGTTGCATATGCCGGTGGCATGAATAGACAACCAACACTCACTTGGTGGCGTATTGCATATGTCGATGGGCCGTAGCTGCCGGCTTAGGGGCTTTCTGTCTAATGTGCGCCTGGCCTTATACTCTGGCCTCGTATGACGCTCCGGTCTCGCATAATGCAAGGATCGTGAGGCAAACGTACGATGCCCATGGGACGATGGGACGGCTTCAGCGACCTAAAATCCTTTCCTTGTTTTTGCGGTGTCAGGAGAGCAAAGGGCTGCGGCCGTCGTGTCACTGAGTTACTAGGTTTTGGAAACGTAGATGAACTGAGAACGGGCCTATAGGCCTTGAATTAAAACTACCTATGATTTACAGTAATCTGGATTGACACCGGATGGATTCCCCCACCATGTTGGGAATGGTGTCTCCTGCCCGCTCGCACCAAAAACAGCAAATGACAGGATGAAAATGATGATCTGCGCGCCTCCGTCCAGCGCCGCGCCGATCAGGTAGTTGTACTTGTTGTAGATGCCGGGCATACGCCGCCGCAGATACACCTGCGAAAAAACGCCCACGGCGATGGACGACCAGATCCACGACGTGTTCCCGTAGTATACGGTGCCCGCGTACGAGCAGATGATGGCCGTGTTGATGGGCCACTTGCGCAGCGAGGGGAACGCCTTGACGATGCCCCAGTGGATCATGGGGATGAAGATGCCGAACACGATGCCGAGCGGCACGAGCAGGTAGCGCTCGGTAGAGCCGTACATCTGCTTTGCCAGGGCCCACGAGATGGCCTGCGAGTTCAAGCTCTGCATCAGCGAGCCGCTCCAGACGTTGGTTCCCTGCGAGTCTAGGAGAATGTCACGCTGGCTGGTCACGATGGAGGTCATGACAATGTAGTTCAGGCCAGCGCCGAGGAGGGTACCGTAAATCTGGGTAGCGAACATGACGCGGTGGGGCACCTTGGTGTACTGGCCGACCTTCAGCCAGCAGCCCAGGTTCACGGCGAGGAGGATGACCTGGTGTGACCAGCTGGCGAAGTAGAGGTTGGCCAGCGGGCGACCGGGGTGGAGAGCACCCGCCATCATCTTGGAGATGGCCGTGGTAGAGACACCGTTTCCATACATGCCGAAGAGGATGCAGGAGAAGGGGGCGATGATGGCACCCAGGATGAGGGCGATGATGTAGCCCCAGACGGGCAGCGTCGTCTCGCCCTTGATGTTGACGACCAGGCCGGCGATGAAGCAAAGGCCGAACAGGACCAAGTACCACCAGGTCGGCACCTCCTTGTACTTGAGCATGGCCCGATAGTGCGGGTCTGGCTGGGTCCGCGCTCGGGCCTGCTTCCAAGCGAGAACCATGTCCTTGCCGTAGAAGAGTATGATGTGGCTGATCAAGGCGCCCATGGCCAGGTTCATGGTGAAGTAGCCCCAGATGGCACTGGCCGTCATGTAGGGCAGGCCAACGGCGCTCAGCTTAGCGTTGTCGATGCTGCCCTCGCTGTTCATGATCGACTTGGGCGTGAACTTTGTGCCGTTGGCCAAGAACATAGAGGTCGACATGAAGGGGAAGCTCTTGGCATTCCAGGCGTTGCTGTAATACAGGCCAAGCACAGCGATGTACCAAATGCCGTAGCCGATCCACGAGTTCATCTGCTGCTTGAGCGGCAGCGACATGTACGTGCTCTGGATGTACTGCCAGTCGAGCGAGAAGTTGAGCAGGCCCAGGCCCTCGTTGGACGAGGCACCGCCAAAGATCTTGGTGAAGACGCTGCGTGTAGCAGACGGAGCGTTCATGGACGCTAGGCAGAAGACGGAGATGCCGCCCAGCCAGGGGAATGCGTAGGCAGGAAAGATCTCCCAGACGGCGGCAATGACCAGCGCCCAGCCGAACTTGATCAGGCGGCTGCGGTTCTTGCGCCGGTCAAAGTGCAGGTTCTGGTAGAGCACGATCTGCGGGAGGGTGGACCAGTATACCATCTCGGAGGGGTACACGATGAGCGGCCGAAGCAGGCCGGCGAACACGAAGCCGCATAGCGAGATGGAGAAGGTGCCCAGGACGGCCGTGGTGGCCGAAACGGTGGTGTTGTAGAATAGACGCTCTACGGCGTAGATCTCAACACCTGAGAGGCCGTTGTTGCCAGATGAGGCAATGAGCGAGGCCACAACGTGCTCCTTGATACCGAAAGGCTGGCCAAAGTTGAGGAATCGCAGCGTGGCCTGCAGCCACTTGCCCGGTACACGCTCCGGCTTGGGCGTCAAAAGGGCCCATGCTTCGCCCAGGATGAACACCAGGACTGCCAGATATGTGAGCCAAGAGAAAAACGAGGGTTAAAAGGCTTGCAGGGGAGGGTAGGACGCACGCTGGATGAAGATCAGCGAGACCTGCATCTGTGTGGGCTTAAAAACGTAAAGCATCGTCACCACGCTGGCAAAAGCGGTGAGAATGGTGCCCAGGAAGATGGACCGGAAGGTCAAGGCGGGGTCCCCGTCGTCCCGGGTCGACACCAGGAAGCGGGACACGTCGACTCCTGTGTAACATGTCAGCAAGGTCCGGCGCGGACAGCAGACGCATCGGCATCGGCCGTGGCGGCGACGGCGGCGGGCGTACCATTCCGGATGACGGCGTGGCCTTTGACGTATTCGGCATCATCCTCGGGCTGGGAGTCCCCGAGACTGGCCTTTTCCGACGCTCGGACCGAGCTGCTCGTCGTGGTGTCGGTAACGGCCGTGTTGGGCGAGCCGGGTGCCTCGGTCACCACGACGGCCGTGTGGCGAGCGTCCTTCTCGTTGACATCGTCCTTGATGTCCCTCGGGCCCGACCCCGACGATCCTTCGACAGAGCCGACAGAGAGTGCCATTACGAAGGTGACACGCGGAGTGGAAAGGAGCGACAAAAGGGCGAAGAACAGAGCATGCTAATCCATGCTGTGTTAAGGATGGGGGAGCGGCTGGCAGAAAAAGGGGACCGCGGGTCAGGCTGACCTTATTTTTTTTTTTTCGTCCTCTCTGGCTCCTCCCACTTCTCTGGGCTGCGCTTACCCACAATTGACGGCGTAGGTACGCAAACGTGCGGTGGAAATGGGCCACGCAAAATGGTTGTATGGGGCTCGGATGCTACGCTGGAGCCAATTGGCCGGATCTGGGGCTCCCCTGGGCTCCCCTGCTTGGCCTTGCCTGGGAAGGATCAGCCAGTGGCGCTAGCTGAGCCCATGGGTGCAGGGAAGCGCAGAGAAGGTGCAGGGAAGCGCAGGGATGACTCATGCATGCTCCTGGCTCCTTGTGGACGAGACGGTCGGGGCTTGAGCAGGATATTACAGGAGGATATTACGCCTCTTCCAGCACCTGCAGCCCCAGGCGTCCAGCACACGCCAGCTCACGCCGGCACCCACCGGCACCGGCACACACCAACAGCCCCAAAAGCCGCCTCTCAGCTGCTTTAGGAGCACGCTCTTAGCCCTTTTGGACATCCATGCCCGTGAGGCCCATGGAAGCAAACTTGCACATTTGCGATGCCGCTGCAGCTTTGGGACTAGGTGGCGGTCCTCCCCCCCCTTCGGCGTGCATAGATATTTACATATTCCAAGCCATATCGATTCGCACTAACCAAGCTGGCGAAAAATAGGCGAGATAGGCGAGGAGAGGAATAATTATTGCTATCTGGTCCCCTTCTCCCCCTACCCCCCCTGTTTGGCGGTATTGGCTCAATTGGCTTTGCCGACGCGTCCCGACTTCGACTAGTAATCTGTAAGTATTATTTTTAATCCCCTCCCCCCCCCTTCCCAAGCTTTTTAACCCCTCCACAGGCCCTAAAAGCTCCAAGGGGGCGTCGGCCCTGAAGCACTAGTCGCCGGAGGCTTGGGAGATACGATTGGTGGGAGATGGAAGGAGAGCCGGACCGGCGACGCTTTCCCCAGCTCCGACGCACAATTGCGCACTTTGGGGGGCACCAGCCCGACCTTCATGTCGTCTAGAGCTGGGCGGTCCCCACAGCTCCCGCAAAGCCACGCTGAGTGGAACCTCGCCAATGGCGGGACAACCGTTGGCCGTTGGCGCCAAGGTGATTCCAAAATCGCCCAGCCAAGTCAAGTCAGTGATCCTTTGTATGCATCGTCCCGCCCGCCAACCACTCCTTCTTGAATTATTTTTTCCCCCCCCTCCCCCGCTCCTTTCCTGTCAGTGCCTGGTGGGGAGGAGATCGCCCGTCAGTGGTACCCGACCGGATGGTTCTAATGGGGTCACACTGGGAGCCTCCACGGAAAACGAGGAGGGGGACAAGGTTTCCCTGGACTCCGCACTCGCGTACGCTCGGCCGCAGCTAAGGCGAAAGCAGGCAGCGCTTGGGTGCTAAAAGCATGAAGACGCAATTTGCTAGAGGGGGCACGAGGGGCTCGCCTGCTGGGTGGCACTAGCTCCCGAGCGAGTGCACAAAACTCCCCCTGGTCTGCCCGGCTGACTGTGCCGCACAAATTGGAGGGGCGCGCAGGTGTAAGCCCAATAGTGAACTCCTCCATGGGGCCACCGGTTCGGACGAAGAGGGTGTGGGGAGCCGCTCGCACCGCTGTCCAATCGAGACGCCACGGCGGTGAATACGCCGGGCTGGGGAGGATCGGAAGCACGGGGCGGCCTAGGCGAGGCCAGCTTCGGCGGTGATTGGCGTGGAAAAGCAAACAATGGCACCGCGAACTGCATCTCGTTCCTTTTTATTGTGCGACCTGTGGCGCCCATCACACGTCGGTTCCATTGGCGGCCGAGACACACCCACCACCTAACCTGCCTATCACGAATCGCCAAAGTTCGTCATGGCGTCGTCGAGGCTGTCCGATCTCGTCGGGCTGGCGACGGAACATGCCGCCGTGCTGCTGCCGCTAGGACTGCTATCGGCCATCCTTCTGTTGGTCGTCTCGGGCCGGCCAGGCCGCGACGAGCCGCCGGCCTTGAAGGAGGCTGTTCCGTTCTTTAGCAACGTCTACCAGTACACGACGGATCTCCAGTCCTTCACTACGCGAGCGAGGCAAGTCGAGACCCACCCCGGAGCACACCCACCCCCCAAGCAAGGCCCGCAACGCCGACTAACCTAACCCACCCCCCGTGCCAGGCGGCAGATCCAGGCGTCCAGCCACGACATCCTGCAGTTCTTTCTCGGGCCCGTGCGCGTATACTTCGTGAGGGGCGGCAAGAATGTCGAGGCCATGTTCCGCAAGTCGGCCGCCATCAACGGCGACCGCTTCACGTTGATGGCCTTTGAGAAGCTGGACGGCTGCGCCGCTGCTGACGTCAAGAAGATCCGCGACGACAAGTCCGGCCGGCTGCCCAAGCCGGCCCCGGGCTGGGAGGATGTGCCGGTGCACCGGCGCTTCTGGGCCCCCATGCACGAGATCAACCACAGCACCCTGATCCGCACGGAGGCCTCGGTGCATCTGGCCAAGGTCTACGACAAGCAGTTCACCGCCGCCCTCGACGCCCAGCCGCTCGGGGACTGGACCACACTGGGGCTGTACGCGTTCCTCAAGAACGACATGGGCAGGAGCGCATGCGTCACCATGGTGGGCTCGCGGTGCCTCGAGCTCGAGCCCGGGTACCTCGAAAAGTTCTGGGAGTTCGACAATATCGCCTTCCAGTGCGTCTTCGGCAAGCCCAGCTGGCTGGACCCGCGCCCCACACGGATCCGCGACGAGTTCAACCGCATGGGCCAGGGTATCCTAAACCAGACGCTGAAAGATTACGACTGGGACGGGCCCGCCATGCAATTGGAGTGGGAGCCGACTCTCGGATCCCGTTACATTCGCTCGCTACTGAAGCTTTCCCGTGACCACGGCTTCTCTGTGCAGTCGATGGCCGGCATGTATGGAGGGGTGGTGTTCGGGTGAGTCTGCCTCACAGCCACGCCCCCCCCGGCGCCCGTCAAGTTGGCTAACCCACAATGCTAATGCCAGTGTGAATTCCAACGCCATCCCCATCACTGCCTGGGCCATGTATGAAATAATCAGAGACCCGAGTCTTTACCGAGCCGTGCGCGCCGAGGCCCAGAGCGCCATGCACATCGATCCCGAGACCGGCAAGAAGGCCTTTCAGCTCGAGAAGCTGATGGCCATGCCGCTCCTACAGTCCATCTACACCGAGGCCCTGCGCCTGAACGTCTGCGTCAACGTCACGCGCGAGGTGGTCGAGCCGACCGAGCTGAACGGCTACAAGCTGAGGAAGGGCGCGCTCCTGCAGGCCCCGACCGTGCTGCCCCACTTCGACGACCAGATTTGGGGCAAGGAGGGCCACAAGGCGTCCGAGTTCTGGGCCGAGAGACACGTCAAGGAGGTGAATAAGGTGGACGAGGCGACCGGCAAGACCACCACGGTGAAAGAGTTTGCCCTCGCGGCCCGGCCCAGCGAATTCTTCCCCTACGGTACGCTGCGCGAATCCTCATAAAGTTGTTCTCGAATGCTGACGCAAATACCAGGAGGCGGTCTTTCCATCTGCGCAGGGCGCTTCTTCGCCAAGCGCGAGATCCTCTTGACCATTGCCATGCTGGTGACACGCTTCGACATGGAGTTTGTCGAGTGGACGAAGCATGATGGCTCATCGTCCGATAGAGCCCCGCTCCCCGACCCGAAGTACTTTGGCGCTGCCGCGGTGCCTCCAGACCGGGACATGAAGGTCCGGTGGAAGCGGATTTGGTAACCTGCCATGGGTAGAGTCACTGTACCAGGGCGAGATAAAGCTCCTAGAGAACCCCTAGGTTCCTGCGGCGGCAAATTTTAGCCCGGAATAGGCCAAAGTAGCTGAGCGAGAGTTCTCGTTGGGCCTCTTTGGAAGACTTAACCCGCGCTGGAAGAAGCTTGTGCGCTTAGGCAGGATACACGGGTTTCGGGTAAGGGATAGAGGTATGTTCGTAGTTGGTTTCACTACATCAGGCTAAAGGCGACCTGCACAAAGTATAGAAGCGTAATAGTTGCTGCAAGTGTTCAAGCCACACTTGCTCTGTATATTTTGCTCAGCAAGAGTTCGAACGGGCTGTACATCACCAGGCGCTCGATCTATAAAAGAGAATACGAGGCCCAAAGCACCTTGAAATACGCAACGGCAGGGATACGTGAGAGAGTCTTAAATAGAAGCGTGGCAAAGGTTACGAAGTTTTAGCTACAAAGAATAGGTTAGAGGTCTGACAAAAAAATGTAATTATTACAACCAGGACTGCATCTTTTACATCCGTTGCTTCTTGCTATTTCCTTATTACTAAGCACGGAAACCTATCGAACCGTAGGATAGCCTACGGACCGTTACGAATCTGGAGGTTTTATGGGACTGCGACAGTACACATCTATTGCAAATCGTGGTTTTGACTGATCTGTTATTGTGATTGAAGATACGGGATATATTCTCTAATGTACATAAACACTGGTTTACCCCTCTTTGCTGGGCTTCGCTTTGACCTGAGACTGTTGTATTATTGTCTTCCATCCCTAAGGGGCATACAAGAGAAAGAGATACTTGTAATATCCCACCTAGAATATAAGGGGTTTCCAGACAAACCCCGGAAATTCGGACCAAAAGCTCTTGCAAGCTACTAAGTACTAGCACCTTGAATAGTCTAGGACTTAGCTTTTTCAGCAGAGAGAGAGTCTCCCTTCTATAAGAGATCCTGTTCTCTATTTTGTATGACTATTAGCTACCATTTCAAACTTCTAGACTACTACCCGGCCTCTCTTCTCTCCATTTGTGTACCAATTGGGCAAAGAAAAGGAGGAAAGAGCTTATAAGCAACGCCAGTGTTTAATCCTCAAATAGATCGCCTTCTGTGTTGTTGTAATACCAGGACGGTCCATCCTAGAGACCACGTAGTTGCGGATATAGTAAGACGCGGAGACCACAATGACGGGAACTAATATCTCTGCTACAGTCCAGGACATCGGTTTTATTTTGTCTCGCAGCAGCAGCAACACCGCGAGGTGTACTTGTCAAAGATAGCCGAATTTGATCCCGCGTCTCCCTTTGCGGGCTAGTAAGGTGAAATTACTAATTTTTTTTGGCTTTCTTTCTTTCAATTATCTCGAGCTTTATTTTTGTATAGCTAGCATTAGCTTCGTTTGAAGGTATAATTATAGCTAGTTATAAATATACAATAATTTTATTAATAAACACACGCTACAGTTAAAAATATACCACTCACTTATATACTGAGACCGGGATGGCTGCGTTGTTTTCTTTTACCCCTGAGCTGATCGGGGCAAAAAGGGGGGGGGGGGGGAGGGGGATTTGGTACTGAAAATATTGACAATGTCCTAGTTTTGCTTATTTTTCAAGTCTTGGTGAATGTGAATCCTATAACTCCTCAGTGTTTTACTGAGGTATTCCCGGCAGTCATTTACCTGCCTCGTAACAAGCTCACAAGCTTTCCAGTCCTGGATTGTACATGATCGATGGCAGGTTGCCAATCTTGGGAGTTCGCAGGCCAAATATCCCTGCATGCTGCGACGGTCCCTGTTTGCCGAGTTTTCGGCGAGTCGGGCAAGGGCCGAGTTGCCGACCAGACCCACAGAGTTCTCATCCCATCGGCTTTTAGGAAGCCATACTGATGCCTCGCACATGGCGATGGCACGCCGTGGGCAACAATGCAATTTCTGAAAAAGGCGACCCGGAACTTTTGCACGAAGCAACATGTCTAAGCCATCAGCTTGTGGCACCGACAGCCTTGATGGACAAGTATCGGCCGAACGCCGAGAGATCTGTGAAGGATGCAACAAATACAAGTTGGAGGTGAGCAATGCGACGAAGCACATGCCGAAGTTGTCTGACATTGAATACAGTGTTATAGGCGTCAGAGGTGGTGCGATCAGTGCGTCTCGCACAGGGCTTCCCGCACCCGTCAAGCGGCAGTACCCGCGTCGAGGCAGCCCCTAGGCGGGGCGGCTCCCGTTATTGCGCCGACTGTGGAGGCCATATCCGCTGTTGAACCGCTTTCGCAGTTGGTGCAGGGCATGCAGGTCCCTCCCTGTCTTGATTCGCCCATATACCGCGGGCAAAGCTTGGAGCCGAATGGGCGGATGATGGAGAAAGCGCTCTTCTCTTGTTATACGCACCGCATCGAAAACCCCGACGTTTGGGCGAACGAGCTACCCAAGCGCTACTTCAATGCAGCATTGCCGCTTGGACACGAGTATCCATATCTGATGGAAGCGGTAATTGGCTTGGGAGCAATATATCGGGCACAGGAGCACACCCGGGACGCTAGCACCATGGCCACTATACACAACTATGCCAGCCGCTGTATTACCGGCCAGCTTGAAACGTTAAAGTCCGGTGTAACTCACAGCAACTTTGAGGTGTTGTTCACTTGCGCCAGCCTGATTGCTGTTCAGACAGTGCTGCACCGAATGTTACTACCCGCGCATCCCAGCAGTCTTGCGGGCTTGTCCGACTGGTACCGCGCCTGGAACGGAGTCCAAAGCCTCATCAAAGGTGCTCCAACCGAGTTCTCTACTAGCGCCTACGCATTTTACCCTGCCTTTTGCATGGGGCAATGGCCTAGCACGGGCCGAGACTCGCCGAGCAGCGGACCGGTCTTCAGCTTTCTCCTACAAAGACTTCCACGCATGAGCACGCCACACAAGGTATACGCGGCATACAAGACAGTGGTCGTCTCCCTAAGCTCTATATATACCCGGCCTCTGAGACACCTCCACTGCCAACTTCTCGTCGACCGCCCGCGAGAGTTCTTGAAGGGGATCGAGCGTTGCGAACCGACTGCGATGCTTCTCGTGGGCACGCACTGCGCGCTGACCAGAATACTGGACAAACCATTCATCTGTGACGAAAGCTCTGAGGCCGATTTGCAGCTAATCATGGCCAATCTTCCCAGGACGCACAAGGCTCTCTTGCAGCGAGCTATCGATCTGATTGGGCACAAGACAACAAGAACATTGCAACAATACTGACGAAGTAGCAGCCAGAAACAGGCGCTTATACCGCTTTCGGTTCATAGAAACTGCTTTAATCGATAGAGACTGATAATAGTTTAGTAAAATATCGCGCTTGGCACAGAAATGAAACTTATCCCAGCTGCATCCCCTACGTATTTCCAGTAGTGTGACACAAGTCCAGCTCTTACAGGATCATATGTGCTCTTCGGTCATTGTGAGAGTTTGGAGTCGAGTATTGTTTAGGGGAATGTTGAAGCTGGAGTTGTCCACTGCCTTGGAAGTGGTATCGATAATGTTGTTAAAGGGAGGCTTGAGATTGCTGATCAGGTAGAAGTGGTATTTTGAAGATAGATACCAAACGGGACCTTTATGGCAGTTATAGACGCAGTCTTGTATTGTGTGTTATCGTGCGTAGGCTTAGAGTGTTAGGTACTTCATCTCGCGCCTCTTAGGTCTGTTTTTGGTGTTGTCGGCCGACCTTATGATGTCTACCAAGGCCGTAGATACCATCTTGACGGATGCAAAAGCTAGAAGACGGATGTGACGGCACCAGCCGCTTCAGGGTAAAGTTTCGGTAAGTTCGGAGCCTAGCCGATCGCCGTACTTCGCTGTAGGCCACCCTAAAACCTATGCAGGAGCCGCATGTACATACTTACAGATATTAGGTGCGGCCGAGTACCGAGCTGTGAATAGAGCCACTGTGGAGTAGCCGGTGTTCGCTGCCAGTAAGGGTCTGAATTTTTATCCATTTTCCCGAGGACTGCTCCGTGGGCACTATTTTTTTTAATAGAGGGATGCGCCTTTCCCTGGAAGCTGTTGACCCCGCATTCTTAACCGAACCGCTCACGCTTGTCTCTCGGGATTGCATCATCAATTCTTGACCGATTTCCCTCTCATATCCTTTCTCTGCGAATATCTAAGAAAAGCGTACCATCAATCGCCAACTTGTAGACTGTGTTTCTCAAACAGTTCATTCAAAAATGGCGCTCCCAACATTATACGCCTGGAAATGGTCCGGCAACTGCTACAAAGCACGTTTGCTGGCGAGCCTTTTAGACATCGAGTTGGACCTCGCCAACGTGGACTACCCCAAGGAGGAGCATCATTCACCCGAGTTTCTGGCAATCAATCCCCGTGGCCAAATTCCCGTTTTGGTTCACGGAGACGAAACATTGTGCGACTCTGCCGCCATACTGGTTTATCTCGCAGGGTCGTACCCGGATCCTGGGATGGCCAAGACACCTTCGTCATTTTGGTCTGACAGGATCTCTGAACAGGCCGCGATAGTTGACTGGCTTGCTTTTGCCGGGACCTGGATTCAGTCAGGCGTCGCTAGTGCACGTGCGATCACGAAATTTGGACGTGCTTCGGCGACTTCCGAGTCGATACTGGAAGCGGCAAGGGCCAGAGGGCACAAGTCTCTCGAGATTTTGGAGGCAAGACTCCGTGAAAATGACTGGTTGGCACTAGGAAGGCCAACTGTTGCCGATGTTTCAGTTTACGTTTATGTGTCGCTTGCCCACGAGGGAAACATCATGTTAGATTCTTATTCAGCCGTGCAGAGCTGGATCTCACGGGTTCGTGGTTTGCCTGGGTTTATCCCCATCGATGCGTGAGATTGCTCCAATATGTCAAATCATTTATGAGATCGACTATAATGATTACTACTTGGCTCCTTCCACCCTGCATCCTAAATCATTCCTAAGCCCACCTCGAAGGTCGGCGAAGAGATCAAATTAATACTCATGGGCATACAGGGCGGATTTACTAGCTATTGATATCCGGAATCAGGAGATTGTAAGAAGAAACAAGACGAATAGCTCTAGTATTTACTACAGGGTTGAACTATATACATTGGGAAAGATGAAGCGGTAAGGTAATTAAGCACGCTTTAGAGGCGTATAAAATTTTGCAACATGTGGTCCTACGCGAGCAATCCATATGCTACTCACTATGATTGCGATAAAGTTAGGTGCAGATATAGTTACTGCAACTTTGGACAATGATGTTACATGCGGAACAAAATATTATAGATTGAAACTCTGTCGATGAAGTCGATGACGTCGTCGAAGAGAGAAATAGTCTTGAGATGAATCTACATTTATCATGATTTCTTGCATCGGTCTAAGGGACGATCGGGCGGTACAATAGATATTACTCGCTTAAGCGTTTAAACAATGCGAAAGAATACCTAAAGGTGAGACTCCCCAAGGCATATATCACGGCAGGCTGATAACTGGCGACCCCACGGTTCCCCCGACACGATAAATGCCAAGTGAAGCCGATGAGACTTCACATGAAAGAACTAGTAACTCAAATCCCGATTTAATGCCTTCTCTTGATGATGACTGAGTGTATAAGTGCTTCGTATTCCCGTTTTGGCTCGGATACTCGGGTACCCGGTATTCGGTTTTTGATCTGGATTCTCGGTCGCCCGAGTAATTGTAATCGGGTATCTGTATCGAACCAGACGGGCTTGAAAATAAGCATGATCAGTAATATGGGCCAAAAAGATACTTTCTATAAATTTACTTGCCACCTCTGTCGACCTACTAACCATTGCACCTTCTTCCGACATCACAATTACCAAATATATTGCTTCAAAGGGGTACCCCAGATAGTGACATCCCATGGCGCAGATGTATACATTGGCAACTACACCAGAGGGTATCGTTCCCGCCTTACTTTCGCATCTGAATTCTCTCGACGTCGATATTATGCTCGGCTTTTACGATCCGGAAGGAATAATTATCGACCACGCCGGCAAGGAGCATCGAGGTCGCGGAGCAATTGGCACTGAACTAGAGAAATATTTTCGGCTTGGGCTACAGATGTCGATCACGCAACGGCATATATTTGTAAATGGCGATACTGCGTTGCTTATCCTGGACTGGTCCTATATCGGGACAGCTCGCGATGGCACGCAGGTCAACATGGTGGCAACTGCAACGGACGTTGCGCGCCGAGGACGGGATGGCTTCTGGCGATACCTTATTGACAATCCTTTTGGTTCCCAGCGAAGGGATATAAACGATAAACCATAAAAATGCCGAACTGGGAGTTCTGGGGTTCGTTGGGTTGTTTATGTACTAGGAGCTGTGTCTCCTGTGGTGAGCCCAGGGATCTCGGCAGTGATAGATATACATACACGTCGATGAATCGCTGTAATGAGGATCGTTTGAGACCTAGTAGGCGCTACAGAGCTCTAAATAATGGAAAAAAATGGTTTTAGACAATAACTGCTACTAGCACGAGAGTTATGAAGCCGGCCAGTTGGCCATTCAAAGGCTAAACATGCAGTACCCTTATAATAAGGGTTGCGCGTGACCCATGCACAAGCGACGTGGGGAGATCGCCTACCATGCCGATGAATAACAGCTAAACCCCAATGTCTTAAACGGCTTGGCCATCTCGTTACGGGTCCCTCTTGCCGGGAAACCGGGGGGGCAAGGTGCCGCGCCTTGACTGTTGCGAGGGTTATGATGAGCAGCAGCAACAGGATAAGGAAGGCAGAGATGCGTATACCAGCGTCTCTGAGTAGTGCTTTGGTAGTCTCTACAGCACTAGCCTCTCCCAGTCCGATAGGATATAGTACCATCTATTTCCACACAAAGAGCAGCATGACAAAACAACCATCTCTAACCCACCCATCAACCCCTTCCACTACGAGCTAGCAACCAAAATTTACAACTTCCTGGTGTCTCTCATCCTAGGGAATTCAGGCACTACCCCTCTCAAAGTCGTCATATTCAACAGCACAGATCCCAATTTCTACATCGCACACTTAGACAAGACCATCTTTGCGGGCATGGAGCCGGACGACTTTTCAGATGGACACCGCTTGCACAGAGCTGCTCTGGAATATCACATCGACCATCTTCATTAGCGAAGTAAACGGCCAGGGGTTCGACGCAGGAAACGAGCTCCTAGTGTAGATGGACATGCGCTTTGCCGGGCCGAAAGCCCGTGTGGGCGCGACCGAGGTCGCGTCCGGCATCACCCACGCCGTCGGGGCCCTCCAGTTTATGAACTGGTTGGTCAACCGCGGCACGGCGTTCGGGTACGTTCTAGCGGTTGGGCGAACCATTACTACTACAATACTAAAGACTTAGCGCCCCTTCCATACACTGGCACAGCGGACCGCCGTGTTCCCCGTTTCTGGCCTCAACACGACTCAGATCGGATTAAACGCAAACAATCCCAGCACGGCTATCCTTGCAGAGGACAGGGCAATATCGAAGGCTCCGGCAACGCTGCCCGAAAACAAATCGCGCAAGGCCAAGTTTTACGAGCTGTCGCTTAACCAGACGAGGAGTCCCTTTGAGCTAGGGGTGGATAAAGTCCTTGTAGATCTAAGGATGATTTGGACTAGCATTTCACGATCGCCCAGACAAGAGGCTTGTTGTCAGATACCGAATGGATTGGTTTCAGAGAGAACTGATAGCTCACGAGTATTCGGCCAGAAACAAGTTCGAGAAGAATGTCTCAATGATCGAGACGCCGTTACCATCAATCCAAGTTTACTAGCATAGGATTATCGTCTAGCAGTAATGGTTCAAGTGCCGGCCGGTGCGTTGAGGCGCTTCGGCGCCGGGAAGCACAGGATGCAACAAGTGGCTCGACTAGGTCGTGTCGACGGCGATGTTTATCTACACGTGTGGTGTCTATTCTATGACTGCAGGGTCAGAGGCAAGCGGCCTGACCGACTTCATATTCTTCGAAGCTGGAGGAGACGTTTTATGACCGACTAGGCGGATACGACGTGACATATCGTTGGATAATTTGTCGTTGGATGGTGTGCCATATAGTCAGCACACGTGCTGCAGTATGTAAGACGAATCTGGCAGGTGGCGGCTGATCGCTGCAGGGACAGCCTCGGGGCGCACCAGATCCATGCATGCAAAGGCAGTGTGTGAGCCTACCAAAGCAGTAGAAATACAGCTTCGAATCACGGTAAGCATTGGCTCAGCAATTGGTTCCTACGTCTATCAGAGGCCGCCCAAGAAAAGGGAGCGGGAATCAAGCGCGTGCAATAGTGACTCGCCGCGGCGTCTCGCAGAGAGGCTGATCTGGTTTGTCGCCTGGGGGTCTCTTCTACACTAACTAGGTCTAGCAATGTGCGTTCGAAGGGAGTATTGATATACAACAGAGAATACCCGCAAGGGTTAGTGGCTTGCGGGACTACGGATGCAATCGTTATGTGAGGACTTTGTGTTTTGTGGTTAAACTTCTTGGTTAGTAGAGGAGTGCATGGGGGTACATAGGGGGTGCTTAGGCATGAATGATGTATTCTTAATAAGACCTTCCCAGGCGATAAAAAACGTGGCCATCTGCAGAAAGTTTATCGCATCGGCGGGACCGATGTCAAGCGAAGGGCGTGTGGGTTGACATGTGTCAAAATGCAATGAATCGCGCAGCGCCCTACTGTCCACGGCTGAGATGCCGCGTAACTGGCCCGCTTCCCCTTAGCCCCGCTTCCCCTCAGGCCCGCTAAAATAGTTTCCCTTCTAGGACATTCTAGATGCGCGCTGCGGTGTACGCGATTGACTATGAGCCCACCGCTAAGGTACATGTGTTCTTTTTGCGACGCCAACGTTGAACCGAGCCAGAGATTAGTAGCAGGATGAATCCACGAGGCAAAAAGTACTTAAGTCGGCGCATCTCGGCCGGCCTAGAACATGTGAACACCATATCTCATATTGTAGCGCCCATCTCAAAGCATCACTTCCAATTGCTCCTGTGAACATTATTATTCTGCTATACTTCAACTCCTCCAAATCCACCCATTGCCCGAACCCGTCCATCGCCACCCAATATGGCTAGCACCAAGCTCGAGTTCAGAGTCGCGATGCCGGAGGATGCAGCCCTCATCCAGCCGCTCGTTCGCTCCGCCTACCGCGGCGAAGAAAGCAGAAAGGGCTGGACAACAGAGGCCGATCTCGTGACCGGCGAACGCATCGACGTGGCTGGCATACGCGCCAAGATCGAAGATCCCAACGGTCGAATCCTCATGACGACAAACGAGGACGGCGTCTTGGTCGCGTGCTGCGAGATCCTCCGACTCAACGATGATATTGCCTATTTCGGTCTGTTCGCCGTGGACCCCCAGCGCCAAGGCGGCGGCCTCGGGCGGCAGGTCTTGAAGTACGCTGAGGACTATTGCTTCCGCGAGTGGGAGGTGCAGAAGCTGGAAATGATGGTGATTGGCACCCGCGATGAGCTCATCTCGTGGTACGTGCGACGCGGCTACCAAAAAACGGGTGAGACCAGGCCGTTCCCATACGAACACCTCGTCAACGACACTGCCTTGAGGGACGACCTCTACATGACGGTTCTAGAGAAGGAGCTCGGCGCTATCTTGAGCACTGCGGTGGCTGCATAATTCACGGATGCGTGGCACGGTCGGGTCGGGCTTGCGGAGCAGAGAGGGAAATGGCTGCGGTTGCGATGATCATTATAAAAGGGTTTATGGAGTTTTCTTACCACCTTGACGTACGATAGAGATACTAGGGATGTGAGATATCAACGAGCGAAAATCTATCATTTTAGGTCTGCATTGCTTTCGACTCATGATGCCTACAAACGCGATCTGAGCCTTAACTATATCAGTTCCCAACGTTGCATTATTGGCGATAAGTATATGTCACTATCGACTACTGTAAACGACTAGTTTTAGAGAATTGTCCCCTGAAACGATAAGATAGTCTTGGCCGCATCCACGAGTTACAGTAAGACAACACGGTGAACAATAGCAGTGTTGATGGATGAAATCAACCCAAGTTTACGGGTTGACCTCTCAGCTCGTAGACATCTCGAACATCAAGCTCTTCGTCGCGCATAGCATGCCACCATCTCGCGGCAGTCCACATCTCGTCGTCCCAGCCGCCTACCAAGAACCAGTACTTCTTCAGAAACCAAAGCGAGGGCTCCCAGCTGCGCGCGTCCCAGGGCACGGCGGCACTCATCCCGCCGCGCTCTTCGCTACCTCGAGAACCCCAGCAGATGAGAGCTTCTTTGAACAGGTCATCGCACATCTCCCATTCGTCTATCATGGGTGGTGTTGACGAAATCGCGGCCATGCAACGCTCGCGGAACGTCTTGAATGGAATTATATCCTGTGAACGGGCATCAGCATACCGAGGTAGTTTGCGATAATATCTAATACAGCAGGAGAAAGAAAAAAAATCGGAAAATATATCCATAACTAGCAGGTAGCCACAGGGATGGTTAGTAGAAAGAAACGTATACTTACCACCCAAGGATGGTGCACCGCCGTGAGCTGAGCGTCGACAGGGCGGAGGTCTTTTTGAAGCTTGCAAAACTGCTGCTGCGCTCGCGCGAGACGCTCTGGGTCGTCTTTCGGAGTTGGTATTTGGTTCTGGGTATAAGGGCTGCAGCCTTCATCGTTGAAGACCTCGGCATTCTGGCTCAGGCCGATCACACCTGCGTTCTCGATTGCGGCAGCCAAGAAGTCGAGCTGGGCGACATAGAGCCGGCTGCGCTTCACATCGGGGAGGCGTGCTACGCGGACCAAATCCATTGCCGCGGATAGG
Source organism: Thozetella sp. PMI_491 (assembly GCA_021432635.1). Lineage (NCBI taxonomy): Eukaryota > Fungi > Ascomycota > Sordariomycetes > Chaetosphaeriales > Chaetosphaeriaceae > Thozetella > Thozetella sp. PMI_491. The sequence continues at coordinate 786,862 of MU270028.1, forward strand.
CGGTCACGCGTCTGAGAGGGTCGTGGCGACGCCTCCTTCATCCGCCAAGCGCTGGCAGCGGCGTAGTACCCCTGACCCCGCCCTTCTGGCGTTGATGCAAGTGACGAGCTAAGAGCGCTCATGATCCTCTGCTGCTGTGGAGCTGAGAGATTTCTGATGTAGTCTATGACACGCTCAAGGGGTATTGGATCGGAGACCTTGGATGTAGTGGACGCCGTCGCGTCTGGGATGGCTTCCTCCGCTTCCCAAGCTGGTGCTGGTGGTCGACTAGAGCTGCTACTCCCAGGCATGTTGACTGCCGCCGTGCCTCCGGGGGCATGCAGAAGTCGTAAGAGCCCTAGATCAGTTGCCACCTGAGGGTCTCTAGACGCGGTGCCCATGACGCTCTGTCTTGAGTGTGCAGGAGAATGGAGGGTGGATACAGGGGAAGCATTCAAGAAGGAATAATCTGGGAGGAGTATATTTGGGGAGGACGGTGCCCCAGAGCCGATAAGTGATCCGCCCAAGCCCAAGTCCTGCTGGAGGCCGTGATCAATCCATGGTTGATTAAGATTCAGATCGGGGAAGGGCGTAGCCACTAGCGAGGTGCTAGCTTGGTGGGAATGAGGGAGGCGACGCCCGTAGGGAACTGGTGATGACTCCGATGATTGTTCGCTGACGCCGGCAGGTTGTCCACCAAGCCAGCTGATGCTCAAATCGGCAGATGATTGAGGGGAGCCACTGTATGTCGGAGCTGGATCGGGCTGCTGGTCCGGCCCGGCCAGCCTCTGTTTCTTCCGTTGCCCTGAGGTGGCATCAGCATACACACTTATGTGCCCCGCACGACTGGTGTTATCCACCAGGACTGGTGGACCTACGGTAGTTTCGTGCCGCTATGCGATTCTGCTCCTTGCGTGCCTCGCTGTTGGCAGGGTTGCCTTTTCTTCCGGGGTCGCTATCGCCCGGCGCCCCTGGCTCTCGCGGCGGTGAGGCTGGTTCTCGAGGATCCATGAGAATGGGCACCCCGCAGTATCCTGGCGTTTTGCCGCGCCTTCCCACCTTCTGATCTCGCTCCCTGTTTCCGACAAACTCGGATGAGCGAGCCTCCGCCCTAGCCTACACCCTAGTCCTGGAAAGATTGTTAGCTTAGCAAAGTTGCGGCTCCGCTGGCACGGCCGATTGGTGAAGTCGCCAATCAAGTTTAGAAATGGCTCCGTCGTTTGTTCTGTCCACGACTTCAGAAAGAGTCTAGTATTGTATTGCTTACTCATCTGGCACTAAACCAATACATTTGTTCTTTGGTGACAGGATCAGAGTGTACATCGGGAGAAACACCCTGTCCGTGGCGACCCACAAAGCCGATTTTTTACCGCCGAATCTCGTCTCCTAGTGCATCCCCTCGTCAAAGGCTCCAAGAAGGGTTATAGACGCCACAGACTCGATTGAAAGGGGCTAAGTGCATGTTTCGTCAGAAGCGAAGGGTCACCCAAATTTGAATTGACCAATAGCATTTACGACTCTGTCTCCACTGCATCAGCATCAGCATCAGCATCATCATCATCATTCGCATCATTAGTATTCCGTATCAATAGAAGCTGCAGTAGCTTTGTGGCAATAGGCGTTTGCGAAAAGCCATCAGGCCTTGGCCGGCAGGAGCGCGTGCGGAGATACTCAATCCTCCGTCTCAGAATGGAGGAGATAATACAGGCGTATATCCGAGGGCGTGAAGTATAAATCAATCCGAAAGCCGTCGAGAAAATATCGTGTTGCGCAACCAACCCTCAAGGCTTTTTTCTCTTTTCATACCATCTTCTCTACCAGAACACTTCCTTGAAGCAACCAATCGACGTTGACTGAGTTTTTATAAGCACAACATTAGATCGACCCAAGGACACGACCTTTCTGCATTTCCGATCGCCAGTCCGTCAAAATGTCTGCCGCACAGCAAATTATAGCAAACTCTGCCGCTGGGAGCAACAAGGCGCCCTCTTTCGAGGCGGATGATATTGCTAAAAAGTTCCACGATCAAATGGTCGGCAAGACAGGTTAGGGTTGCCCCAGTCCGGTGACAGCGAGCATCTCTGACAAAATATTCCCTAAGTTGTCATAACCGGTGTCTCCCCCAATAGTCTCGGTGCCGAGTTTGCCAGAGTGGTGGCTGGGCACAACCCGAAGCTCCTGGTGCTCGCCTCGCGCAGCTTGGGAAGCATTACCCAGGTGATCAATGCCATCCGACCTACGGCCTCGCCTGACGCAAACATCCAAGCTCTAGAGCTCGACCTAGCCAGCCAGGAGTCCGTACGTTCAGCCGCTGCCAAGCTCCAGAGTCTAACTCCGGTGATCGATGTACTTGTCAACAATGCCGGAGTCATGATGCTTCCTGAGTACAAGACTACGCCCGAGGGCATCGAGATGCATCTGGGTATCAACCACATCGGCCACTTCCTATTCACGAACCTCCTAGTGCCTACGCTTCTGGCCTCAACTGCCGGACCTCGGGTTTTGAACGTCACTTCTGCCGGTGGTCGGACTGCTGGAGTGCGGTTCGATGATTGGAACTTCAGTGACGGCAAGACTTACGAGCCCTTCCCTGCTTACGCACAGTCCAAAACGGCCAACCTTCTGTTCACATCCGAGTTGGCCAAGAGGCTGGGGCCCAAAGGGTTGTTGTCTTTTGGAGTTGATCCTGGCCGTAAGCGAAATAAACTCTCTTGACTTGCGCCCGATTCACTACGCTAACAAATTTGGTTGAAGTGGTTATAACGACCTCAATCGCCCGAGAAGTTCCGTTCGAGGTCGCCGTTGCACAGGGCTTCCTGCTTCCTGACGGCTCTGCGAACCCTGACCTCCCAGTGAACACTCAGTCTCAGGCTGGTGCTAGCTACGTCGAAGCTGCCTACGACCCCGCCCTCAAAGGTATGGGATAGCCCTCCTGTTACGATCAGAAAAGTGCTAACGTGGTTTTGCACCAGACCATAATGGCGGGACCATCACTTCCTGCGTTGTCGACACTACCTTGCAGGGCCATGCGACAGATGCAGAGAGCGCGAAGAAGCTCTGGGACTTGAGCGAGGAACTCGTCAAACAAAAGTTCCAGCATTGAGTTACGATATTGTGAGAAAGGATAGGTCATCCATTAAATCTATATTATACATCAATAACCGATATCCCCTGTGATTCAGATGACCGTGTCTGAGGTAGTTGAAGGTCTGCAACATGTTGACGGTAAGGCCGACTAGAGAAGGCCCCGATAGCATTGAATACACCGACATAAGTCCTATGCCCGCTCATATATCGGGAAGCGTATCGAGGTAATCATACCACAGGTCCAGGCCTTGTTCGTCCGCTACTGAAAACAGGCTGGGTGAGAAGTAGCCCTTTCGCGTGACCGCTCCGACTACCACTGCATTAGACGACTCCGTGACGACGTCTGTAGCAATCTTCTGAATTGCAATCTGTTTGGTAGCTGCAATACCTTGCCTGACCCTGGCAACCGCCGCTAACCGGTAGTTCTCCCACCGAGCGTCGATGTCCTTGAAGTAATGAGGGACCCATTTATCGTAGGCATCGGCGAACTTGATGCCGGCAGCGGCCCCTATCTGTCCTTGCGCCGTAGCAGAGGCGATCGCGGCATCTAGCTCCACGTAGAAACTCCTCATGCGGTTGGATACCCTGTGAAAAATGGCGACGATGTCTGCGTGGCGCAGGTACTGATATAAGTTGGATGAGATAGCCAACTCTCTCAACTCATCTTGCCACAAGGGATAGTTGCTGACGCGATTGTAAGCCGCCCACTGGGCCTTCTTGGAATTGATGTCCGTTTGCAGGTACACCATCTCGTCTGCCGCCCAGCCGCCCGAGAACTGTGCCATCAGATATTCCACTGCTGCTCGTTGGGCAAACTTAATAGTCGACGGCCACTTGTTCGTGTCTTGGAATACCGGCTTGAAAATCCGACTACAGAACAGGCTATAATCCGGCTGGGCGGCTCCTTTAGCCGTACTCGCTGCCCTTATCACGGGGTCGTTTTCGACTGCCCACTGGAGAAAGATGTCTGCAAGCTGCAGCTCGTAAACATGCTCAGTAGCGAACGTGTCCGTGGCTCGGAGATTTGCCTTGTTGGTTATCACTTCGAGCTGGAGATTCATGGGCTTGCAGGTCTTCTCCGGGCTTTTCCACTGAAATGTGAAGTATGCGCTGTAGGGATTGACCGGATTGGGATTCGTGACGGTCTTCGCGTGCCACGACTCGTAGTCCGGCGCGTCGAAGGGCAGGTTGCAAATGTTGACCGTTCTGTCAGCCCGTGCTTGGATACGGTTTTCGGGATGCTGCTGAGCGCGGGCGAATGCAGCCGCTGTTGCTGTGGCGTGGCGCTTTTCCGCCTCCTGACACACCTGGCACGGTGTACAGGTAGCGCTGGAGGAGGTGCTTTGGGATGTAGTGGTGCTAGACGTGGTGGAGGTGGAGGTGGTCGTCCGCTTTGCCGTTGTGGTCTTCTTGCTTCGTTCTTTCTTTACCTTTTCTTGGGACGCTGGTTTGACGCGTTAGTCGCGGGCCTCCGGATTACTTGTCGGGAATCCCCGGTTTGAGTAACTCACAGCTTACAGATTCCATTGCCGCGGTTACTGCCGCGGTAGTCGCTGCAGTCACCGCAGCCGCAGCAGCAGCCACAGCAACAGCCGCTTCGGTGAGAGACTGAACAAGTTCGGTCGTAGCAGCCTTGATCGATTCATCGACCGCCTGGTCGAGGGCGGATTTGGCACCTAGGAAAAGGATTATTCAGTCAGTCTTCTTTAAGCTTTACTCTGTCGCTCGCCGTGGCTGAATACACTAGGGGCGAATGCGACAACTAAAGGATTGGTGTTTGAGGGTCGAGGGGGATGTAGAAGAACCATACTCTTAATAGCCTCATTGAGGAGGTCTTCTAGTACCCCTGCCAGGCCAGTGGATGGACTGCTCTCAAACTTCTTCCCAGCATCTTCTGCGCTCTGCACATCACGATCGGATTTATCTTCCGCCGAGGAACCGTCGTCCGGAGGAGGATTGGGTGGAGCCGTGGTGGTCGACAATGTGCTGGTAGTCTTTTTACTTGTAGTAGATGTAGTAGAGGTGATGGTTTTTGTGCTGGTGGTCGAGGTAGTGGTAAGTTTCGTGCTGCTAGTTTTTGTGCTAGTAGTTGAAGTAGTGGTAGGTTTCGGGCTGGTGGTTGAGGTCTTCGTAGATTTCGAGCTCGAGCTCGTTTTGGTGCTCTGGATAGTAGTATATGGAGCACCGCTATTCCCATTGATTCCGTCGTTTTGGACGGCGAGAATGCGAACCCAGCAGTTGTCGTTTAACGAATGAGTGCCGCAATATGAGCACTTGTCATACACTGACTGTAGCCTGCAGGTTACTGCCCATCAGCGTCTCGTAATATTCGGAGAGTTTCCATGGATACCGGCTATCCAGATGGCCGGCTAAGAATGCAAGAATGAAACATACCCCTTCTGGATCTCGATGCCCTGAATATCAAGAAACGTGCCGGCAGAATTACAGTTGAACTGTGCGTGACACTCGACGTTCCCGTCCACCACCTCATAGGTTGCTGCGCTCTTGTAGCGTCCCAAATCGACAAAGTTGTTCAGTGCTTTCTGGCACGCTGCTTTCGCGCTCGCACCACTACAATCTGGCATTTCCAGGCAGTCCGTGGCGCCGCTTGGATTCCATGTTTGCGCCGAGATTAGAACGACCTGCGTCGTCAACGCGAGAGATAGAGCTCGCATGCTTGTGGTTGGGAAAATAGACTAGGAAAGTTGAAGGTGAGTAAGGTACGCTGTCTCGGCCTGGCAGAGATATTAGGAAGGAACAAAGCAAATATATCTGATGATATGCGCATTAAAGGGGTCTGAAGATCTTGGGCTTATTCATTAGTATTCTGCCTTTGGTCTGGAATCTGACAAGACGCTAGGTGTGGCTGCGATGTGGTCATGCCGGGGCAAGTACGAATGGGTTATTAGCGAGTTAAAAAAGAGATCCTGTATAGGATTGTGCTGACACGCTTGAACATGTAGTTGCCTGATTGGCTTCCAAAATAGAGGTTGGTATCCATTGGGACTCATTTCTGATCTGTATAATAACGTTGTTGTTCCATGTAATTGACCCAGTTTAGCGAATACGATTGTTGTCTTCGCCATTTGGGGAACATAAATGCCGTGAATTACCGAATCGGATTTTGGCTGGCCACTAGGCAAAGATGACGTGCCTAGCAAAAATTCTCTCGGTTACTTGCGCCCCGCCAGTTAGCGAGTGGCTTAGTGTGGCGGATGTGTTGCAATTACTAAGGTGTCCTAAACCGGGCATATTTCTGCGAGTACGGAGGATTCAGCTGTATCACATGTTGGACAATATAGATTGTGCCTTCTACGTTTTATCCATGGGGCGAAAGTTTCAAGGCTTGACGAGCGAAAGATGTGTAGAAGGCACAAGGTTCCAGCGTAGCATGTCGCCGCAGCTAAGGCTGTTGCAAGGGCAAGTCGGTCCGAAGGGAGCAACCCAGACGACACAGTCTTATTACCTAACTTGTTGCTATCAAAAAGAATTTCTAGCTTTAGCTCCAACTGTAATTTTTATCGCTTGATCGTCTACTCCTTGCCTGTCTTTGGCACAATCAAGGCTGTCACGCCTGCTGTCGGTGAAACCACTGAAGTCGTTTTCAGTGTTGCTTGAGAGCCAATGCTCGAGATTTTTGTTGAAGGGTTTTTTGTCAAGAAGCTTTCTAGTGTTTTATTTCAGAATAGCGAGGCTGCGAATACTGTCAACGACAACATAGACAACGGCCAGTGAATAGTTGTTTATGACTTCAGCTGCAATGAGATGCCCGGTTTACGGAACAACTCGACGGTATCTCTAGGACCCTAATCAAGCTGCATAGTATTTCTATCATAAGGCGAATCACGGATCAGAGAGGACTAGTTAAAAGAATATACTGAGAAGGCCATTCTATTTATCAATGTGGCCCTCGACCATGTCAAATCGACCATTGTTTCGACATCCGCGGGGGTTTAAATATTGCAGTGAAGGAGCACAATCAAGCATGGAACTTGTGCTGGCTCCCCATTCCGTAGAGTGGAAAGATTTGGGAGTGGAGGGACCGGGAGGGGTTAAATATTGCAGTGAAGGTAGGGAACTTGTGCGCTCCGCCTCCAATAGGGTAGGAAGATTTGGGAGGGGGTTAGAGGCGGGACTCACTCCTAGTTGGAAGGTCGACGCTATCGACGAGTCGCTTGCACGAGCCGAGGCATTTAAATGGACTGTAGGTGAAGAGAAGACCAGCGACGCATGTAGCACTTTATAACCTCGTGGATTGGGTTTTATTATAAAAGCATGCTAATTTATCCTCCAACGGCCATGAGGCAGCCCCTACCAATTCAGGTTATTCAGCTCGCCGTGTGCTATTCTCTAGCTCACTACTGGCAGTATAGATGCCTGGGCTGCACCCGAACCCGAGTGCGATAAGGACGACCGTCAGAATGTCAAAGAGGTGGTACATTCATGCCGTGAATAACAGCGGCGACAGGAGCGCTAAGCCAAGGATAATAAGTTGAGTAACTACGGATGACTATCTGGCAATATACTAAGGAGAGAGGCATCCCGGACGGCAACAGGATCATTAGATAGGATAGTCACCAATCGGACAGTTAGCAATAGTTCTCATAGCTTCTGTATACTTCCGCAAATGTAAGGTAAGCAACATCCCTTTCCTTGATTCAATTCTTGCGCCATTCTCTATCCTCACCAAAGAACTTCCAGGAGAGATCCGAGTGGACGATGGCTGTAGTCAAGATATAGGATTAAAGTCGTCGCGCCGGTTTGGGGCCATTGTATAATATTATTGCCATGCGAAAGTTCTCGCTATGTCAGATCGTGTGGCGTCCAGGGGGGACCGGCAGACGTCGTCAGCATCGGGTGTAACACACCAAGCCAGCGGTAGCGAACCAAGTGCTGTACAGTCCCGGCGTGTGGCGCATCGGACAGCGAATACAATCGCAGCATCACGCGCATTCCGGCTCGATATGGAATGTTACCTGGAGGCAAATTACGATGCTCCGGGGCTGGACCTCCGCCGAATGTTCACAGCATAGTGCTTCCCAAAACCCCAAAACCGCTCCTCCTTGCATTAGTTCTCTCCATGGCGAGACGCTAGGATGTGGGCCGACGAACATTAGCGTTACTAGGTGGGGATATGGCTGCCGCCTTGGCTCTGGGTCGCCAAGTCAGCACCTATGCCCCCTACCGACCCTAGGTATTAGCGAGCTAAGTGGCGGATATCGGTTGCAGTAGGCGGAAGTTTAAAGGTGCCGAGGCGCTGAGTGGGTCAAAGAAAGAGAGAACCAAAGTTGCTTATGTGCACGTGGTGCCTAATTACATTTCTTTTTTGGCTCACTACTCGCGCCATTCGGGCGGGCAACGACAGACGTCTCGCACTACTTTAGGGGCACTATCGTAGCTCTGACTGTCGCTTGGTTCTCGGAATCGTGAATGGTAGCCCACCGCCGTGGTCTTTGTTGGCAGGCCATGCCCCTCGTCCAGTCAGAACGGTGCTTTCGGGTTATGAGGCTAGATAGAGCTGTCGTCAGCTTGCTCCGACCTGGGGACGAAAGGAGACGGGACCGAAGGCAAGAGACAGAAGTAGCGAGTGGTCATGGATTTATGGACTACACAGCTTGACAGTCCACAGAAGAATGGCTGAAAGTGGGCTGTTTTGGATAGCGCTGACGATCGATCGCCGACACGAGTGTGCTACGCGACGAGCCGACACAGGCGGTGAATCCAAGACATGGACAGGTGGCGGGGCGACGGCCAATCGGTAATTCTGCAATGCCAAAGAGCGGCTCCAGGCATATCATGCTCCCACGCGACTACAGGGGTCTGAAGCACGACCCAGACCGAAGATTTCATTCTGCAACGGATGGCGAAGTTGCTCACCTGCTCTCGCGAGCGCCCCGACGGTACGGATATGGCGAATATGCGAAAACCGAGCAGTGCATTAGCGCTTATGCCCAATGTCTGCCAGTGTCGATGCAGGGCTGAACTAACCCCGGGGTTGGGTTCCTCGCTTGGGGTATATGCACGTATCGTAAAGAGTGGGTCTGTGCTTGTTCAATCACTCCGCGCCGCCCAAGGCTGGCGCCACTGGTCCACGACTTGGTCGCATGGGTGCTTCCCCGTTCGGTGGGACGCCGAAGCGTTGGGTGGAATACCGAGTGGCTCGTATTCTTACTGGCGCGTCGGATGTCTCCCTCTCTCACGACCACCGGGGAAATTATATATGGAACGGTTGTATGCTAGTCTTGGCTGGCTTGGGGCGGCGAATCAGAGTACACTATCTTGCGGGGTTGCTTCCTTTGTTACCTTGGCTCCTGTAGCCACAGAGGGGGGAGGTAACACGCCAGGGGTGTTTAAAAGACGCATGTTCTGCCCGTTCAGACACGAGCCCGATCGAGCATGTGACGCCTGCACGACCGACTGATCCCCTCCTTGCGAAGCAAACCCCCCTCACGGGCTTCACCACGATGGACTTCAATCTGCTGCTCGACTCGCCCTGGGCGATGGCTATAGCCTCCGGCCTTCTGTTAGGCGTCGTCTCGCACCATGCCATTCGGCCCTACGAGATCGACAATCAAGCAATCCGGCTCGTGCAGATGACGCTTGCGGCCCTGGCAGGCCTGGCCGCGACCTTTGTTCTGACCGGCACTCCCGTTCATACTGCCATTCTCCGAACCCTAGTCCTGGGGTGGTCGTTCGTCTTCGGCATGTTCGGCAGCGTTGCCGTCTACCGCGCTTTCTTCCACCGGCTCCGCAGTTTCCCGGGCCCCTTCTTCGCCAAGCTCTCCAAATTCTATCTAGTCAGGTTAGTCGCGCGGTCACATCATCGCATGCACCTCGAAAACGAAAAGTTGCACGCCCAGTACGGCGACTTCGTTCGTGTCGGTAAGTCTCATGATGCCGTCCGCAGCTGTTTCCCCGCGGACAAAGAATTAACCGACCACCCCCCGCTCCCTAGGCCCGAGAGAAGTGTCCATCAACCGCCCATCCGCGATCGCAGCCATCTATGGGCCAACCAAATCCCTCAACAAAGGCAGGTGGTATGCCAACAACAACGAGGATTCGAACTTCGTCCACCTGCTCAACACTCGCGACATGGACATGCACAAGCGGCGCAAGAGGGCTTGGGAGAGAGGACTTGGATTCCGGGGTAAGCGTTCAATAAGAGAGTGATATGCGCCATCGTATTCTCTGTGCTGATGTCGGCGTTAGCCCTTGCCACGTATGAACCGCGGGTGCGATCCAAAGTGGATTTGCTTATCTCGCGACTCGGCACCGGGAAGCCCATTGACGTGAGCGAGTATGCCCTCTACTTCGGATTTGATGTGATGGGAGAGGTTGGTAAGTGAGGTGCGGTCCAACGGTGCCCGATACCGCGCTGACGCTTCCCCAGGCTTCTCCAAGGACTTCAACATGCTCGAGAAGTGCGAATCACACCCCGCCATCACGCAGCTTCACGCTCTGATGGACTTTTTGGGCTTATTGGGGCATGTCCCGTGGTTGATGGCCCTAGCCCGTCAAATAAGGGGCGAGAAGAGCGGCCCCATTCGTTTCATCGAATGGTGCAATCACGAAATTCGGAGGAAACAAAGGGTAAGGGTGTTGTACCAGAATCCCGCCTCCTCCACCACGCGTATGCGCCTCTTCTCTAACCATGAGATTGACTTGATTTAGGAACATGAGGATGAGAAGGCATCTTCCGAGAGCGCGCATCAGCCCCATGATGTCGCTACCTGGCTCATTAAGGCTAAGGAGGAGGAGGATCGGTCCGCGCCACCAACGCAGAAGGCGTTGGAGGAGGACAGCCGTCTTCTTATCATCGCGGGAAGGTAAGACATGATTTTCTCGTTTGCATGGACTTGGCTCACCGCTCAACAGTGATACAACAAGTATTGTGCTTGGCAATGCGTAAGCTTTCCCTGCCCCATTCTTGCCACGACCCAATCTGACGGGAGTAGTCTATATTATTTTACGAAATATCCGGGGGCATACCGCCAGCTCCAGCAGGCCTTGGACACCCAGTTTCCCGGCGGGGAGGAAGAGTGGTCGCCCGACCGCCTCAAGATCCCGTACCTAGACTGGGTCATTTACGAGACTCTACGCCTAAAACCGCCAGTGCCTGGAGGGGTGCAGCGAGTGACACCCCCCGAAGGCCTGCAGATTGACGAGGTATTCATCCCAGGCGACGTCACGGTTTACGTCCCGACCTACGCTGTCCAGAGGGACGAGCGGTTTTGGAAGGATGGCGCGGAGTTCGTCCCAGAGAGGTGGGATGATCTTTCCACGGAGAAAGCACCCTTCATCGCCTTCACACGGGGTGACTTCAGCTGCCCTGGGCGAAATCTCGCCATGATGGAGCTCCGAATGGTGATTAGTCGCATTGCTATGCGCTACAACATTGCGTTCGCGCCTGGAGAGGATGGAGTCAAATTTGACGAGGAGATCAAGGATACTTTTACTTTTACGATGCTCCCTCTCCACCTTGTTTTCACTCCTCGAAACGCGTAGGCCGGAGGCTATTTTTTTCTGTCTACCTCCGTCTTTTTTGGGTTAACGCATCATGTCGTCGGAGGGGTTGATCGCGGTTCCGGCTACCTGACATAGAACAGGGTTAGCATGGGATAAGGAGATATTACGCTATACAGCAAGGACATGACTAGATGATTCCAAATATTACCAACAAGACCCAACTGGAACGTGAACGAGAAACTGGGCTCGCCCTTGCTGTTTGGCCAGATCGGCGTTAGCGTGCCGGGGAACGGTTGTTGGCTGCCGTGTGTGGTCGGGCGAGGGCATGCGTGGGATACGCGGAGAAAACGCCCGATTTGGATATGTATCTCTGCTAGTTAGAACTGTTTCCGCAGCAAAGAAATGGCGGGGCAACCCCACTCGATACCTCGGGTGGTGCAAAGTAGGTGCTGACATGCGTGGCGCCCCAATACCGTTACGAACCCATCGAATCGCAAGCGGCTAGCTCCTTACGAGCCGGATTCCATATAGTGCTGACTGATGGTTATCCTGTCCTGAGACGAAATCTGCCTGAGCGTGTACGGAGAGCGGCCTGGCCAGACGGCTCAAAATTGTTCAGATTTCTCACGCGGTATATATGGTGCACGCATGTGTAGTTACTTGGAATTGACACTAGGAGACTAGAGATAGGGCAGAGACAAGCACCTAAAGTGCCTCTAACTTAAGACCTTGCTAAGGTAGCTATATATTCTAACAACTTAACTGCACTCGCCGTCAAGGGCACAGTAGCTCCAATAATTGCAGTACCCAAATGTCGGGCAATTGGTACAGCCGTTGTCAAACGTAGACTCGTACATCGAGCACCTATAGTTCCCGCAGTCTTCAGTGGTATGCCAAACGTTTGTCCTGGGAATCTCCGCCTCCCAACCGTCAGCAGCTTTGTACACGATCTTACCCCCGTTGTTGGTGATCTTCACGCTCGCCCCAGGGCCCAATGCGCCCCTTCCATTATCCTTGCCACAGTCAATATCGTACTCGGTGCTGCTAGAGGCAAACCAAATAGTCTGGCCTCCATAGCACACCTCAATACCATTTTGGAAGATTTGGACATTGATGAGATCGCCCATGCTAGGATCGTTGTTCATCATCGTGCGTGCCACGATGCAGTGCGGCCTCGGTGTCGTGGATGGTTTCGGGGGTGCCTGCGTTGCAGTATAGAAGTCACCAGCGCAGTCGGTCTTGCCGCCTCCAACCGACGAGGTCTCGCAGGCGATCACGGCGCCATCGCCGTTGGTATAGGTATACGGCCACGGGTCGGGGAACGAGGTGTAACCACACACATTCGACTTGGTGGTTAGCGTAGGCAAGGTGTGCGGGTAGCCTTCGCAGTTACAATAGGCCTTGTTTTCCTGCGGCTGAGCTCCAAATCGGCAAATAGGGGGCAGAGATGTGTAGGCACACGGTGCCGTCGTTGATGGGAGAAAAGGCAGAGTAGAAGCGTAACCGGTGCCGCAGTCGCAGTACGTATAGAGCGTCGTTCCAGCTGTGGTGGTGGCAGGCGCGCACAGATCGCTAGGATTGGAAGTAACCGTCGGGGCGAAAAAGTCGCCAGGCGTACCGGTCGGGTTCGCATTGCAGTAAGCGCCGGTGCAGAGGTGGCCGCAGCCAGCAGTGCAGGTCGGGCCCGGGGGTCCCTGCGTGAATGTAACAGGCGGCCCATGGGCCTCGCCACCGGCACCACCCCCGCCCCCACTGCTTCCTCCTCCGTTGGGGTCTGTGGGGCAGCTGTTGTCGTCCTGCCTGATGAAGAGACCTAGGAGTCTCCGGAAAAGGCCTCGCTTCTGGACGGTGCACACATTGAGATGGTTCTGGCCGTTCCAAACCACGTTCACTGAGACACCACCCGGGTCTGGGCTTACGTGAATTGGTCGGGAGAGCTGAATAATCTTGGCCTTGACTTCGGCTGGTGTTTTGACATTCATGACTGTTTCGGCTCTGAGTGCGGCGACGAGTCCGGCAACCATTGGAGCGGCTGATCGGGGTTGTTTGGTCAGCTTGGAATTGCTCTATACGACCGATTGCGTGAGAAAGGCTGAGGATGAATACGTACCATAAGATGTTCCCGAAGCGCCTAGTGGATCTACGTCGAACAGCCACCCGGAGGGATAGTTCAAGGTCTCTCCAGGGGCATACAGGGCCACCGAAGGGTCATTTTGACTAAATGATGACATCTTGCCCAATACGCCCGAGGCGCCGACCAGGATCATGTTCGGCATCACATTTGGACGAGAAAGCAGCTGCGGCATCGTCCAGACAGTACCTTGAGGGCGTGGTGTGCCGTCCGCGCCGTATACCACTTGAGCTCCCGTGTTACCTGCCGCTGCCACGAAGACAGTTCCGAGCGTTGCCTCCATACGCGACATAATCTTTGCTACATGTCCGTTAGCCTTGACTGCGAGCCATGGGTGTCGACTATAAAGCGGGTTCCTTACCCATAGTAGCCCACACTTCGCGCTTGGCGATCACCGAATCAAAGCCCCAAGATAAGTTGACGACGGTAGTATCTTTGGCGGCGCCAGAAGATTGTATATGATTGGCAACGTTGATGAGCGCCTCGAGGTGCCTTTCCATTGGCCATACTTCGTTGTCGGAAGGCGGGTGCTGCACGTGGACGAGCGTTGCTTTCCGAGCAACGCCCATGTTTTTCCCGCCCGCCATTGCTGCCACTATTGTCCCGTGCTCATCTACAGGGTATACGGGAGCACCGTACGACTTCATCGGTATATCCTCTACGAACGTGCTGAATTCCTATATTATCTACCATTAGCACAGTCACAGGAAGATCACAGGTGAGTCACTACTTACGGGAAGATTATAGAAGCCCTCATCGACAATGTAAATAGTCTGGCCCTGCCCTAGGGTATCATCAAAGTAAGCGGTCCACTGGTTGTTTTGGGGGTTGTGCACTCCGTCTGGAGCTGAGAAGTCCTCTCCCGGAGGAACAGACAACTGCGAGAGATGCCACTGATCAGTCGTAATAAAGGTCGGCGTCCGCTTGTCAAGTTTCGACGATGCTCGCTCCTCAAGGTTCGGCGGCGTACTGACGGAGGCGTTTGCGATGTGCATAGTGCTGCGCGAGAATCCTTCCCATGGTGCAGCTTTCCACGTTTTTCGATATGAAATGTCTTCCTGGAAATAGTACGCGGAAGAAATGTACTAGCAGCGGAAAGTAGTAAAGTCAGTCTTCGCCTGTATCCGCTGGCCGTGTGAACGAAAGTTCACTTACCTGTGTCTGTTGGTTGAGGTAGTCCTTGGCGTTCGGGCCCATATTGTAAACGTAGAAATACGCGGTGAATCCGATGATCTCGGACCTGATTTCTTCATATGAGTACCGAGTGCGGTCCCAATCGGGATGCACAGATTGCAGGTATGCTGCGCGCTGATCGAGCAAAGCTCGAACCGGTGTGACGCCGTTCAATACGAATCCACCTTTCAGCAAGACAATGCCATCCGGTCCATCCTGACATTCTTCCCATGGCGAAGGCGGGTCTGCTCTCTCGCTTAGGGGACCATTTGTCGGCGTACACCCATTCTCGATGGTAGTCGTGGTCGCGACATCTTTGAGATCACAACCGGTGACGGTTGCACAGGTCGACTTGACCTCAGTCGCAGTTGTTACGGTAACCTGATTAGTCACAGTGGTTCCGAATGAGCTCACGGTGATGCAGAGCTCGGCCTCAGCTGGCTCACAGTCCTCGGGCTTGTCATCGTAGGTCGGCTTGCCTTTAGGGTCGACGCTGCAGGGTCAAATGTTAGCCATCATTCATCGGCCATTATCATGTATGGCAGTGAGAAATATAGACTTACGTGATCTTAGGCCAAGGAGGCAGTGTACCTCTGATAGTGACACCGGGCGGTAGCTTGATCTTATCGAGCGGCGGCGGTCCAGGGCCCCAGACGCCAGTGGGCAAGAACCACTGCCAGCCGCCGATCTCAATACCTTCCCAATTGACACAAATCTAGTATCTTCGCGTTAGGAACCATTAAATATCCATTCAATTCGATGAGGGGTCGCTTACGAAAAAGAACCATAGCGTGCAAGGAGTCTTGTATAGTGGTCCGATGTCGTCGGGATCTTCACCCTCGCCAGTTATTGTTTCGGGCACTGGCGTGACGGTCCAGCTTGGCGGCCAAATCACCGCTGCGACCGTGGTAGACGAAGTTGTGGAAGACGGTACCTCGACGTCCGTTCCCCATTCTTCTGGGAAGCTCGAAGGCCACTCATCGCCGGTGACCCAGGGGAGAGGGGAGCCAGTCACCACCACTGGTGTAGACACTGGCGACGAAGTCGTCTGCCATGGGCCGGGTATAGAGGTCGACCAGCTTGCTGGAACTCCGTTTGTCATAGCGGGCCAGGGCGGAAGTGTGAGCGTACGGGTTTGGGTCAGGCCGCTGGGCCCGGTGATGGTTGTGACGATTGGGGGCAGGTCGATGCTGCCTGTTGGAATGAACTGACCAGCTGTCAAGCCCTGTGTTACGTTTACGTTGTAGAAAGGCATCGCGTCCGTGGTGTAGGGTGGTACATTGATCACGATAGTGCTTGTAAGGCCGGGGGCGAACTCCAAAGAGGTGGTGTAAGGAGGGAACGAAATTGTAGTGGCAGAGGCCAGAGAGCTTGGTGGCAGTACGAGGATACACGGCCCCGTGCACTCGGCAGGCGTTCCGCCGTAGATCTCGGTGGCGACGTAAACCACCTCGTATCTGTAAAAGTGCATTAGTATCGTGGTTTGGAACGGAAGGGATGGTTTAAGCCCGCTTACGGTGTGTCGTCTGTGTATCTCTGGAGGTCGAGAGCCCAGTCAATAGTACCGGCAAAGTTATACCCCTTCCATGATGCCCTGCGTCTGTTCTTGGTTGTGTCCGTCATATATGCTACCCATTCGGTCTCGTCGTATACGAGAATATCGGAGTCAGATCCTGCGTCGTAGTACGAGTGGATGGATACATCGGCATCCTGGATAATCTGGATGATCTCTGCGTTAGAGATATAACCCGCAGTATCGGTACATTTGCCCTTGGCAGCGTTAGAGTTGAGTCTATCGCCGGTGAAGGTGCAGTCAGGACCCTCGCAGCCCGCAGCAGCCATCTTGAAGCTACGGCCATAGCTTGATTCACCGACGAAAATGAGGTTAGTGTTGACGCCAGCTTTGGTTACTATAGGCAGAGAACGCAAGTTAGAGATCAACTTCGGGAATAGATATAGAAGGCCTACTGCGCAGAGCAGTATAACTTACTCATAGAGAGGGCGGTCTTGGTCTCCGTTATGTTGACTATTTGGTGATACCAAGGTTAGCCCGAAAAATCCAAGAAAATGTCGGAGACACGTTAATGCGGAGTTCTCACCATGGCTTCGAAGGCAGTTGCCCGCTGGGCAACCTTCGATAGAGTACTGGTTGCCGGCATCCCACTGGCCTGGTTTGGTCAAAGTAAGCAGGTATACTTTCGCTGCAAGAGCCGGGTGGGCGTTGGTTACATACCGTGAAGGTCGTAGGTCATGAAAACAATATAGTCCAGAGTAAGGGCCATCTTGTCGATCGGGAACGCCTTCAAATACCAAAAGCTGGCAGGGGCCGCGATGGACATGGATTTACCTGCGGGGAGCACGCCTCGCAGGGTAGTCAAAAATTTGATATAGTTGACACCGTCATCAGGCTGGCCAGGGGGCGTCCCGGGAATATCTGTAGCGCCAGGATACTCCCAATCGAAATCAGCTCCATCAATCCCCTCCTTAGACAGGAACTTGGCCACGTTGGCTGCAAAGGTGGCGCGGTTCGCCGGGCTCATGGCCTCTCGAAGAATGTCGTAGGTCGCCTCGTCGGTAGAATACCCCCAGCCACCAAATGAAACGATGCGCTTCACGTTTAGCTTCTTAAAATCGGCCCACTGATTGAAAGGATCATTGATCTGGACAGTCCAGTCAGCCGTATTGACCGCCGCAAAAGCCCAGTGGACATGTGTATAAGCGTCGCCACCGCCGCTAGATCCCGCCTTTGTTGTCGATGCAGCCGACATCCAAAGGCACGGGCGGTTGAAATTCCACGTCTCATAGTAGCCAACCCGCTGGTAGGACGCCGGTGCCGTACCGGTGTTCACGATATCGGTACCACAGCTGGAAACGCATCCGTTTGTCAGGGCAGAAGTGCCTGGATTCCCCTCGGGGCCCGCTGCCTCATTGCAGAAGTCGCCACTAATACCACAGTTGCCCCATACATTGCAGCAGGCGTTGAGTGGGCACGGGTTCAAGTTGATAAGATCATCGTTCGACTCCACGTACGTGCTATCGGAGCCGACCACGGTAGGTCCACAGACGGCGTCCTTGTTGGGGTACGGCATGGGACGTCTATTTTTGTTTAGTCATGGTTCAAAAATGACGGAGTATGACCTGTCTGATAGTCAAAAGTAGGGAGAACTCACTTGCCCTCGGACAAACAGATGTTGGTGTCGACCAGGAGCTTGTCGCATCCATACCAAGCAAAAGTCTTCCCCTTATTGAAGTCGTCGATGTCCTGCACTTTGAGCCCGCGCTGGCCTGCAATTGAACCACACGTATCGCCTTCAACAATGTGATACGTGAAGCATATGCCGTCAGCCCCTACTTTAGGGATGAGGTCGTCCATACCGCCATCAGAACAGCAGACATACTGGTCTGGCATCAAAGAAGAGCTGGTGGCAGCGCAGAGAGTCGGGTCGGGGTTATACTTCTCAAAATCAGCGAGCGAGATGCCACAGCGCGCAGCCAGAGTAGTACAGGTGTCTCCGCCCTGCACCGTCGTGAGCGTGCACAGGCCCCGGCGGCCAATTCTGCCGTCATGGCGCGCAGCAAGGGTACCGTTAGCAATGGTTCCGTTGGTCGCCAGGGTTCCGTTGGTCGGGAGGGAAGTAGCGTTGTTCAAAGTCACTGGTGTTTCCCAGATGCTGGTCTCGGCAAGCTGGCGTGTGTTCTCCAACTCGGCCACGCATGAGGCATTGTTCCACGTCTGCAAGGCGCGCTGAACGGTTGTGATGTTCCCAACCGCCACACCGAAGGTATGAGCTCGAGACTTGCCAACCCCGCACAGTTGCGAGATGATGGTTCCTGGCGAGCCGCTCCCAGATTTGACATCGTCCAGGATCGCTTGGATAGCGGAAGCCGCAGTTCCGCGACCGAAGCCAGGGCCCATATACACACCCGCGAAGATGCCGTCAACATGGCTGAGCATCAACCGGGAGTCGCAGTTTGCCGAAAAGTACTGCGCCAAGGCCTCCAATGCCTTCGCGGTATTGTCTTCTTTGCCGGATGCTTGGCCTCCTGTGGTCAGCTGCAGCGTGGCCGTCGTCGCGACAGCGGATGCTACGCATGCATCACTAGCGGCTTGGCTCCTTTTCTGGGCTACCGTACTGCTTTCGCTTGCCGTTCCGAGGGAGCATACGCGCAGCTTGGTTGGTGTAGTTGTATCGGCAATGGGATTGGCGATGGCGAGATCGAAGAGAACCGTTTCATTACAGCCTGAAATCTGGTCCAGAGACGTGTAAGTCGTCCAGTTGCCGGGCTGCGTAGGAGCTTCCGCGCAGGCGGACGGGCAGCGATATAGAGAGGCGTAGTAAGAGCCCTGTTTGTCGGTGCCTCTCATCAGCTCCTCGTCGCTCATATTGAGCAATATCGACATGTCGCCTGCCGCTGCAACCGGCACCGACAGGGCCCACAGAGCAGCCATAGCCGTAGCGGCGATGCCGCCACGGAAGGCAGTGTGGCCTCCCATATCGAGAACGGGTGGATGTGTTGCCGCGGAAAAGATGGTCAGCAACGAGGCCAGAGGTGCTCTCCTCAGAAGACACCAAGCATCAGAGGGCATGAGTTGGCATTTATTCTAATGTTTCTGGTGAGAATATCGCAGTAGTCAAAAGATCCCCATCCCCACAAGGTGGAGCCTAAGGCAATCATTGCCATCTTGTAGCATAAGGCCCCTTTCCTCATTCATTTCCTGGAAGGATTGGTGGTACCGCCATCTAAGGTGCAGGGCTGCTGATTGGCTAGATCGCCGACTTATGCTGTTGCTACTTAGGACGACAGGTAAATCTAGATAAATCCTTCCTGCAGGAACGATCTGTTACATTCGCGAAGCTCTAGCCCTCGTTGCCTCGTGCGGTCAGCCCTACAAACCGTGCGGTAGCTCGGGCTAGGCGCCCGTGCAGGTCCCCGTGGCTTGGCTTCCAGCGGCTTGGCTTGGCCGTTGCTTTGAGAGCTAAGCTGAATTTAGTGGCAGCGCGAGGCCAATACACGCCGAATAGTGGTGCTGGGTATGCCATGATCAGGTGCTTTCGGAGCGTGTCCAAGTTTTTCGACCGATACCGCGGGAACGCCTAGCGTCCAAGAGTTCAGCATTCAATCGGCCCTACCTGCCGGGTTTCCGTAGTAAAAAATAGACCGCGCGGGAATTTAAGTTGAGCCCGCAGATGTAGGAACGCTATCCACAATAGCTAGGTTGATTCAATGTCGAGTTGATGCGGAGGGGTTAATTCCGAACAGTTAAATAGGGGATTTCCCGATCGAGGGTTATCCCGATGACTCTGAAGGATTGGCATGACTTCTCCAAAAAAAGAGAGGACTTTCTCAACCGACGCTAGAGGCCCCTAAATTTTAGCGCTTATTTAGTGCGGTAACATTTGTCTTCCCTGTAGTAATAGAACTTCTTTCGTCCCTTATATTGACGCTTCTCGTTGCACGAAAAGTTGTGAAACCAAACCATCGATGTTCCATATTATAAGCCGGCGTACCCAACGTAGCCAGTAAACCCCGAGGGGACACGCTTCTGACCGCCGCCTTCTCTTCTTGTTCAGTCACGCAAAACGAGGAAGCAATGGTACGCAGACCAGGCAACCGAACTAAGTAGCTGGCTAGCAGCTGGTTCGCAGCTGGTTCAGCACCTTGGCTACAACCATACGCGGATCTATTGTTATTGTTGCTTCAGCCAGATACCGACATGAATAACTGGAGATTACATTGTAGAAAATATGCCATTTCAGCATCGAATAAGCGCAGTTCAAGCGAATGCGAGCGTCAATTGTGACCCCTTTAAAATTGGTGAAGTACGGAGTACTGTCTGGAATGTTGGTCTTTGCTCCTAAGTTCCTGAATACTGGCGCTACCCCATGTCGAGCCCATGGCCCTTGGTCGATCTCTTATGGTTTCAATGGGGAGGCAAAAAAGGATAAGCGAGATGAAAGCTCCACCACCCCCAGAGTACAAGACCTATCAGCCTATCCCTCCATTTATACCATGGAGACTTATGTTCTAGATCGAAAAGGCAGGAACATGGAGAAACCTTCCTTATATCAGAACGAGGGGAAGGGGGCAATGTTCTCAACCTCTCCAGCCATTTTACATAGTTGCGCCACCAGAGTGCAATGCGTCAAAACACCCAATGGCCTAAATTACACACGCGCTCGGCGTCATAATATTTTGTCGGTTTTATTTTTCTTATAAGGAAAGAATCCTTTGCATAAGTCCCCAACCGCCTTGTTACACACTTCTCGTGCACTAAGGAGTTCCCAAATTTATAGAAGAAAGTAGGCAGTGCGTTCACTAAGGCCAAATCCACAAATATTCCTCCAATACTCGGATAGCGCCGGCAAGGTACAAATGCCCCCCTGGACACTTTCCGGCCAGGGTACAGGGACACGCGGCTATGGTGGGGCGACAGAGTCCCAAAGCGGAAAGGAGGCAGCTGAATTACAGTCGCTCCAAGGAGCATGAGGATCACGCGGGCACGAAAGAGAACCTGATAGCTGGTGAAGAATTGGGTGGCGGCCAAGGTTCTCAGACTCGACAGCCACGTTGCTTTAGCTGCGGCTTGCGTGCGATCTTGCCTCGCTTATGGTAACGTACCTTCGTCACGCTATTTCATGACTGTAAAGCGTGCCTAGAGCCCTGACCGAGCCTTTCAGCCAAAGGACCCACCACTGAAATCTCGCCAGCGTTTAAAATTAAGGTACGAGCACGCGCCTAGACCTATTAGTATTTCTGGCCGGTGTCGTCGCACGTATGTGTCATTGCTCTTCCTGGAACAATAACGAGCATTGGCGGTGACTTCTACACAGTCTCGATCGTGGTCCCGGAGTTACTGGTCGTTCCTATATGGTCAACGCCGTATGCATGGGCGACTGACCGTTAGTACCCGGGAACACAGTGTGAAGGTATGCAGTCCAGACCATGTCATCTATGTCGTCCTCGATTGAGCACAGCGTGGATCGCGGTAATGCATGGAACGTCGTAGTCATTCTGCATTCGAAAAATCCTGTCAAAGTGAATGGTGGTCGGCAGTGGATACTTATAGCTCGTGGTCTCTTCAAATGGCCATACTGGCCACGCTAGCCATGCTGGCGATAGATCCAGCGTCGTACCTACCTCTTTTATCAGCTGTATAATATTTTAGTAAGCGCGGTTAATGATGGCCGACGCTACTAACCAAGAAGGTCGTAGATCGCTCTAAGAGTTAACCCCTTCCCTGGGTACAGCGTGGTCTAGCTTAGTGGTGGCAGTGGCAGCACTCTTTCATACGGCTTGTTTAATTTATTTATTACATGGCCCCCACCGTATATAACAAGCTAGTAATTGTCCTTGTTCACCTGTGCTGTAAATACTCTATCCATTGCGTATAATAAATTAGCTAACAAGCTATCCAACAAGCATTGCCGTATGCGCAAGCATTGTCGTAAATTCTGGTGCATGATATGGCGCAAGTACTAGAGGCAACAACAGGAATTATTGGCACACACAAAGCCAGGCTACGGTGGATGTCAGGTGCGTATGTGGCACACCCAACACTACGACGAAATACAATGACGTCATGCTGTGGCGCCGCAGCCCCTGCTGTGACATCAAGATAACGTGCCTACCTAACCATCTCCCCCATAACCTTAGCTGTTCGTTTGATACTTACTTGACAGTTATCGGGTGCCTTCTCTCATTGAACTCGACTACCTACACGTTCCGCGAATTATATCTACTTCAGCGTCTCATCGTGATGAAGAGTTGTTGCCCATGGCTCTCCCGATACCTACCCTTGGCTGGAAGCCATCGCCCGACGTAGCAGAGGATGTCCAGCAAAAAGTGCTCGACAAGGCGAAAGCCGCCAAAGAAGCCCAGGAGGCGGCCGACGTCCTCAGCTACCAAGCGAGCCTCACAAGCGACGAAACAGAACGCGACACGCTCTTGACCGAATCCAAGAAAAAGGAAAAGGAGGCTCATGGCCACAGCAAGGAGGCTCGCCGGATCGCCAGTGGCGCTTGGCAAGGCACTGTCGGCGGTGCTGGAATCGGGTCAACCGTCGGGGCCGGCTTGGGTGCGGTGGTCGGGACGCTGGTGGGCACTATTGCTACGATCCCGATTGCGGGATTGGGGGCGTTGATCGGTCTGCCTGTTGGTCTCATACATGGCCCGTTCTTCAAGACGGATCCGGGTCAACTCGGTAGGACCGAGGCTCCATCAGAGGACGAGCAGCACAGAGCAGTCATTCAGGCGTTGGAGCTAGCGGAGAAGAAGGAAAAGGAAGGAGAAAGCAAAGAGGAGGGCAAGGACGAAGAACAATGAAGAGGGCCATTAACGGGCCCAACTAAAGGTCTAGATAGCCAAGGCGACATGGATATAGGCACTAAAAAAATAAAATAAAAACCCCCCGTCTTTCTTGACGTG
The DNA here is from genome assembly GCA_021432635.1 of Thozetella sp. PMI_491. Classification (NCBI taxonomy): domain Eukaryota; kingdom Fungi; phylum Ascomycota; class Sordariomycetes; order Chaetosphaeriales; family Chaetosphaeriaceae; genus Thozetella; species Thozetella sp. PMI_491. Next base: position 810,125 of record MU270028.1, read on the forward strand.
GGCTGCCGCCGGATCTCTGGGTGTGTTCTTAACTCTTTCCTGTCCGATAGCGCCAGATAAGCGAAGACTAGTTCGCCTCCGCCCTTGGCAAATATAATGCGATATTGAAGCCTAGCCTAGAGATGCTGGATGAGCGTAAAATGCCATGAGACCTTGGCACCTCAGCCTCAGCTGAATACGCTAACTGCTGTACAGCCTCTACTAAAGCAGAGCTACAGGCCACCTAGTATATAAACTAGAGCAGCCATTTTCTCAATTCCCAGCCATCTCAGAAATTTGTCACATATGAACTTCCATCTTGAACAGCAGCGCTTCTTGGACTAATGCCTAATCGCCTCAGCGGACATTTCCGCCGCTTATTCGGCAAGCGGCCGACTTTAGATACGCAGACTTCAAATACACAGACTTCAAACACGCAAATTTTAAATACGGAAAACTCTTTCGTACCAACTCCCTTTCGATATGCGCCGCTCAACGATGCATCGTCGCAGATCCGCGTCATAAAGGTTCTGGACGTGCTTCACAGCAGGGACGGCGAAGCGATTGGACTGGAGATCAGCATGTCGACCGTCTTGCTGGCCGAGACCGAAAGCTACATTGCTGTCTCGTATTGCTGGGGAAACCCGGCCCCGATGCGCCAGATCATCTGCAACGGGCAGAGCCTCCTCGTGCCCGAGAATACCTTCGGGACCCTCCTAACCATCTTCCACGCCCTCAAGCGCGGCAAAACTGCATTGTATGCGCAAGGGGAGATACCATGGCTGTGGATTGATGCCCTCTGCATCAATCAGCACGACATCCAAGAGAAGAACGTGCAGGTGCCGTTGATGGGGGACATCTACATCAAGGCGAAGGGAGCCATTGGGTACGTAGGTTCGCCACGCGAGGGGAGAGATCCGAACAATGCTATTTTGGCGCTTGCATGGCAAGCCAACTGCCCCATTGTATCGCCTCCGGAAGGGATACCCCGAGACCAAAACGACCCGGTCTTCCAGCAATGGCTCGACAGCGCGATCAAAGAGGGCGTCGTCAAGGCACCGGACTCAATGTCCGAAGACCTGACAGATCTGTGGAGCAACGAATGGTTCATGAGGTGTTGGATGACGCAAGAGATGGTGCTGGCCAAGGACGTCGTCTGCCTCTACGGGCATGGGACAAAAAGCTGCACGTTTCCGCTTGATACCCTGACCCTACTCGTCGAGCGCTCGCAGAGCTCCGAACACCACCAGGTTGAGATACACAAAATTGGAAAGAGCTTCAACTCTTTGCTGCTAGAGAAGGCGGTGCAGGTCGGCCACTGGAAGAAACTGAGGTTGGACTGGCAGAAAGGAAGTTTCATGGACCTCGTCGAGCTGCTGAGGCTTACTCGATTGACGCGAGCGACGGATCCGCGGGATAAAGTTTACTCCCTTCTCGGACTGATGAAGCCCGAAGACCGTTCCGCTATTCGAGTAGACTACTCCGAGGCAAATACGCTCGCGGAGGTCTTCCTGGACGTGGCGCGCTATACGATGCCCACCTCGTATGGGCAGAACATGCTAGCGAACGCAGGCATCTCACGGAGTCTGCCAGATCTTCCAACCTGGGTCCCAGACTGGACAACCAGCTATAGGACCGCGCTCCCACTCGGTGCCTACAATGCCTGTGCGAATTTGTACAAACCCATGACGGTCCTGCCCGACGGCCGCCGTATTCGCGCCATGGGGCTCAAGATTGAGAGGGTGGCACAAATCGGTATCCCCGTATCGTATCCCGACGCAACCATAAAATTCGACAATGGGGAGAAAGGGGGTGACAACATGACGAGGGAGCTCTTACTCGTGGCGGCTATTATGTGCGGCAGAGCACGCCAGACTTTTCCAGCATATCCGCTCCTGCACGAGGACTGGGAAGACGTTATCTGGAGGACGTGCACGATGAATAAGAACTGGAAGGGCCGCCACAACCTCCCGGAGGACCGGCACGAGTTTGAGGATTGTCTCATAGCCTTGGGATTCGGCACCGACATGTTTGCGGCCGTAGACCCGACCACGGAGGCGTCGAGCGCCGCAGACCCCGGCGCAGACCTGACGGAAGACGACCGGCGGAGGCTCTCTCGGCCGTTCGGAATCATCGCTACGGAGTACCAGAAAGGACGCGTGCTCGCGCTCCTCCGAGGCGGCTTCTTCGGGAGCCTGCCAAGCGAGACGCAAGTGGGAGACCTCGTGGTGATCCTCTTTGGAGGCTGGGTGCCTTTTGTGCTGCGACCCGTTGAGAACGGCGAGTTCCAGCTTGTCGGGTCCTGCTATGTGCATGGTATCATGGACGGCAAATGGATGCAGGGCGCCTTGGCAATGGGAGCTGAATGCACAGACCCCGACTGGTTCGACAAGACGTTCACGGAGTTCACCATCCGCTAATCTTGTACTCGATTTCGCCGCGCTCTATAGACTGACTAGCCCCGGGTGGTATCACAAATGTATGGTACCTTAAATTGACCAATATAAAGCTGGTGGGTGAGATCACCTTTGTGTCGTGATTGCTCTAAAAGCAGACAGGCTCAGCCGCAGCAGCCCTGACTTTAGGTCAGGCGCTGGACACTTGGCGGGACTAGCCAAGGCGAAGTGCCCAACGTGTTGGAGCTATTTAGTATTTGCACCCTTCTGCCCGTGACATGCCGGCCGGTACGTGCCCCGCACCCTAGCTCCCCGCCTGCATCTTTGCAAAGCGGCTCTGTCGAGGCAGGATGTGGCTCATTAACACCTCGACCCTACTGCTCGAACTCTACTATGGCGACGAGATTCCGGCCTACGCCATCCTATCTCACACCTGGGGTGTTGACGAAGTGTCCTTTCAGGAATTCTCAAAGACCAGGGAAGATGCGGACGACACACTCGCGAGTAAGGCGGGGTACCATAAAATCGTGGCAACATGCGATCAGGCTCGCAGGGATGGGCATCGCTACGCATGGGTGGATACGTGCTGCATCGACAAGACCAGTAGCGCCGAGCTCACTGAGGCCATCAACTCCATGTTTGGCTGGTACAAGCAGTCGCAGGTCTGTTATGCGCACCTGAGCGACTTCACGCTCGACGCGGCCCATAGCCCGTCCGACGAGCGCTTCAGCGCAGACCTGAGCCAGTGTCGCTGGTTCACCCGCGGCTGGTGCCTGCAGGAGCTGCTTGCGCCACGACAGCTCCGGTTTTTCGATCGGTACTGGCAAGAAATTGGGGAGAAGAATACTCTGAGGGGGCTCATCTCGAAGATCACTGGCATTCCCGAGGCCGTGCTGGTGGTGCCGCCCAAGAGGGAGATCCAGGACTACCCGATCGCGGCGCGCATCTCGTGGATCGCGAAGCGACGCACCACGCGAATTGAAGATATGTCGTACGGCCTGCTCGGTATTCTCAATGTCAACATGCCGATGCTATACGGTGAGGGCCAGGGAGCATTTCTGCGGTTGCAGGAAGAGATCATGCGCAAGTACAATGACCTCTCCGTGTTCGCCTGGACCGACCCGGCGACGCCATCGGGATTCATGCCAGTCCTGGCTGTCAGCCCGACGAGTTTTGCCGCAAGCCGCACGGACGACACGCCGTTAGATACGGGTAGCCACGTTGGGGAGCTCTTGAGCACGCAGTTTTCGCTCACGAACCAAGGTGTCTTCTTCCCAAGCGCGAAGCTGCATTATCAGCGTGCGGTGCCAGGATATCGTCACCAATATCTCTTGTTTCTCAACTACCGAGACCGCCCATTCCGCGGGAAAGGAGACTCGGTGAGATACATTCTCCTGCAAAAAGTCGGGCCAAGCCTCTTTGTCCGCCTACACGATGACTCAGACCGGCGGGCGGCGTTCCAAAATCAGCTCTGCGGCGCCCCGATATTCGAACCAGTGTGCATCCTCAATCATCTTCCCGAGTCGACAGTCCGACATCTTGTCAAGTGGGAGCGACATGCCGTGCGCTTGCGCTGGAAGCCATGGGAGAAAACCGCGATGCGATATTGGCACATTCGCGCGGTGCACCCTGCGGCGAGCTGGGATCTCCCTGCCAACCAGTTTCTCCTCGAGATGTCGTACGAGCGCTTTATGCACATTGAGTTTGTTCCCGGCAACTACGAAAGCAACCCGACCTTCGAGTACTTTGTCTTGCTTATCCAGGCCGGCACTGATAAGAGGAGGGGGCGCGACGCCGCGATCGCGTCGGTGCAGATTGCTAGTGCGGAACTTTGGCAAGGGCTGAACGTAGCTAGATTCGGCTTTAAGGGGAAGGAATCGCTGGCTCTGAAGCATCTGGAGTCTTTGAATGGAGGCGAGCCGTCCCATCGCATCTCCCTGCTGGGTTACGACATCTCAGTGTCGATGCAGCAGGTGGCCGAGCTGAATGAGGAGCCATATCACCTAGTATATCTTGACTGGGAGCCAACGCCGTCATTACTATCAGCCTAGATTGGCAGTAGTGGAATCTCCATACCCAGATACCTCTAAGTTTGCCAGGCGCTTATTCCCTCAGAGAAAACATGAACAGTTTAAAGCGCTGGTATAATATTCACAACACTGTTTCCTGAAAGTGCGGAGGGGGGAATTTCATGTCTCTTTCTTCTACAACTTCCGATACTGTGAGGGAGCTAAACCCGTCTATTCTTACCTCAGAAGCTCGCAGTGGATTTCCCAAAATCTTGACCCATTTTTATAAGAAATTAATCCATAAGATCCGATACTAGGTTAGTTATCAGAACTGCGCTAAAAACTGACGTAAGATGTCGACCTGTTCTTAAATACCTTCATTCTCCCGGCAGGGACGAGCTGTGGTCATTCTCTTGACAATCTACTGGGCAAAGCCAACGTCGACGAATACAACTTTCGCTCCAATCTAGTGGAGATGGATGGACTCAATACTAAATTGACACCTCGCTATGAAGTCCGTAAGCTTGAGCTTGAGGATCTGCCCTGGGCCATGGCGGTGCTTCTGCACAGCGCCTTCTTGTACAATACGCTGTGGTCCGTCATGCAAGTGTTGTCTCAGCCCTTGTACGAGTTTTGTTCCACCTCGGCATACTCTAACCTTTCATAGATACACGGAAGATGTTACAAAACGTATTTATGAAGCCCTAGAAAAGAACGAATATATTGCTCGTCATCAAATCGAGTCCGGCTTATCCTACGGTGTCTTTGACTTGGAATACCAGTATAAACGCCCCGAATCGGCCCTGACTGGAGGAAAACTTTACTGGGACGTGACAAACACGGAGGCAACCCCAAAAGAGCTTCTTGATCAAATGGATTTCCCACTCGTATCTGTAGCTCTAAGCTACGACGCCACTAACCCCTTCGACCCGGAGAAGGTGAAGCCGGTCCTCGCGATTCGTCCACTATACGGCGTCGTGGTGACCCAGCTAAGAGCCGGCGACAAACGAGACCCAAAGTCTTGGATGCCAAAGAGCCCAGGTGAGGTGCTCCTACGCAACGGCACGTCTACAAGAATTGATTACAGCAAGCAAGGGCTCATGAAGTTGATGGCACACTGGTTGATGCATGATGCGGCTGCGAGGGGATATCGAGCAATCCAGATTGAGTGTGCCAGCGATAGCGTGCACCATGTCTGGATGAACCCACCCGAGCCATACAAGGCTGAACTCATTTCTTCCCTGGACACCGGGGCGTATGAGGAGACGGTGGAGGGCAAGAAGATCAAACCTTTCGCACCTTCTCGGCAACTTCTAACGAAAGTCTATGTGACGCTCAAGGCGCCCCCGTCACAGGGACCATAATCCCATTAACGTCATCATCGAGACCGATAGTACAATCAACCGCAGTAGCAATGTAACAGTGGCCTTAGGTTTGCAGTGATCCCCTGCTAGTTGTAATAGTGCCTTGCGGTCCCACAGCATAGGAATTCGCAGAATTCTGTAGATTGCGCCAATCAACGCGATTATGTCCACGGTTTTGCCTACCGGCGCTTTCACCGACTTTTCTACACATGAGAACTGTTAAGCAAAAGTGAAATAGTAACTAATACCTTTGGATAACAGAGTCCCTCGATATTCTTATTATATCTTCAGCTGGGTTTCTTCTACTTCCAACGTGTACTTGCTGTGTATTTACGACGTGATGCTTCCTTCCCCTACAGCAAAAAGTACGATGTTAACGGCGTACTATGTTCTGATGAGCAGGCAATTAGCTAATACTCCCTTAGCCGTTAAATACAAGACGGAGAATAGTATTGACTCATTTTTAAGGTAATATGGTCGAAGTTAGATTTCTAATCGGCTGGTGCTGTGAATCTCGATTCCCGGCCCAGGCTTCGGCAGGGTGGGTCTTGAGTCCACCAATGTGCCGAATACCGAAGAAGCACGAGACTATAAGATGAGGATTTCATGACGAACCTGAGCTACCCTAAACAGCCCAATTCACTATCTTCCTTTTAAACCCCAGAAGAAAAGTACTATTGATCCAAGATGGCATCAAAGCCCGTGTTCGAGGTTCCAGCCGGCGCCCGCGCCGAGGTGCACATCATCAATACGCCTAGCCGTATGGTTGATCTGCCTATAAGCCTGCTGCTCTCTCCATCCGTCGATGGCCACGAAAAATTCGCTCCTTTGGCGTCGTGGTCGTTCCTGATCCAGAGCTCCAAGGGCCAGAAGGTGATCTTCGACCTTGGTTTCCCAGCGGATATGGACGCCTACCCCCCTGCTGCAAAGGACTTGGTCAATGGGGTTGGGGTCCAGCTGGCGGAGCTGAAGCACGTTGCGGATGTACTCAAGGAGAATGATGTGGACCCTGCCGAGATTGGCAGTGTGGTCTGGAGGTATGTATTCTTGCCAAGTGAACAGTCTTCATGCTAACACGAATCGCCAGTCATCATCACTGGGATCACATAGGTGATATCACAACTTTCCCTAAGACTACAGAAGTAGTGGTCGGGCCTGGCTTCAAGGAAGCGTTTCTTCCTGGCTACCCGACCCAACCAGATACGTGGATCGAGGAACGTCATTTCGAGTACGGCGCCCCATGCACCCCTCGAACTTTCATTTACAGATCCATAGCTCACCATGTCCTACTTTAGAGGCCGAATATTGCGAGAGATCGATTTCTCAGCAGAGAGTTCTTCGCTGACCGTTGGACCTTTCCGGGCACATGACTTCTTCGGAGATGGCTCCTTCTATCTCCTCGACACACCCGGGCATGATACCGGCCACCTGGCTGGCCTCGCTCGCACAACGACTAGCCCGGACACTTTCATCCTCATGGGAGGCGATGTCTGCCACCACGGTGGAGAGCTTCGCCCCTCGCAGTACCTTCCTATCCCGCCGGATGTCAAGTACCCTCTGTCGGAGTCTCTCCGCCCCCACATTTCCGCCTGTCCACTGGCCGCGCAGTTTCACGAGTTAAGCATTAAGCTGGGTCGTGAACCTTCCGGGCGATTCTACGATCCTGCTATGGTCGTTGACATGGCGGATGCGATCCAGTCGATCGAGAAGTCGCAGATCGCGGACGCACAGGACAACGTGCTGTTTGTTTTTGCGCACGATATGACGATTGAGGACGATTTTGAATTCTTTCCGCGCCGAGCAAACGACTGGAAGGCAAAAGGATGGCGCGAGAAGACTCTTTGGAAGTTCCTAGGCGATCTAGCGCCGGCTGCCGCTCAACTGGCGGCCAAGCCCTCGACCTAAATGTCTTAAATAGATTAGTTGCGTCGAGCAGAGGCCCTATCGGGAGACAGAATAGTGACTAAAAATGAATAGATTGATATATATGGCACGTGAGATTCACGATACTTGCACATGTGAAGTTTGTTTCTAGATTACCGCGTGATCGACAAGCATTTATAGTTGACTAGCGCAACGGGTCTTAGCGACTACTTGCATTACATCTGCATCAGCTTAGGCGAAAAAAATTGGAATTTGATATTGGTAAATGCATATCTTGGTATATGAGCGCCAGTAGTGTAGGGGATAGCGAGATGCAGTATGCGCCAGCACGTGTAGGAGGACGGAGTACATCGGGGATGATTCGCTTACGAGGTGAACTCATAGATGAAACACCTACCTTAAATACCATTTGCCTAAAGGAGTGGAGAGGAGAATGAATATAGACAAGGTAGTCTCTTCTTCCCCTAGGAGATTTGGTCATGGAAGCCATGCACACCAAATGTCAGTTTCCGTCTCAATCACTTGATACAAGGGCAGATGTCTGTGCCGAGTGCCGAAGGGCGAATGAGAAAAGTCTGTGCTCAAGGAGCTTACTGATCCATTCTCGGTACTCGGCATGGTATGCTGAGGTGCCGAGATCGCTGACAAACCTCACCTGTCCCCGACAACGACGCACGTATTCCCAGTCCATTTTGGTACCAAGACTGTCGGGAACCGGGCTCTGCCCTGCCCTTCCAATCAAAAGTTTCTTCGCTAACCACTAAACGTTGGAATACGAAACGACCCGGCATAATGCCACTGCGGGACCGGGCCCACGTGGTCTGTACCGAATGCCACGCTCGCAAGGTACGTCGTACCCAAGGTCCGGCTCCACGGAGATGCTTGCTGGATCTAGCATTCATTCGGCCTCTCAACTAGGTAAAATGTGATCTGCAGACTGCATCCGATAAGGTGTGCAACAACTGCCGCCGCTCACAACAGATATGCATGTCCGTCGAGTCACCAATCACCTCAATGCCTTGCAAGCTGTGCTGACGAGGCAATAGTGAGCGCGAAGGAACTCGGAAGCGGCGACCGTCGGCAAGACATCGAGATGCGGCTCGGAGAAGTCAACCTTGCGAATCCACAAGCCTAGAGCTACCCTCCCAAGACATAGCTCTTCCCCAGCCCGCCGTCGCGTCGCCTGAGATCCCCCCTACTGTGCCCAAACCACGCGCCAATGGATTCATCAGCCACTGCTCGCTAGCACACTTCGGGGAACAGGCTGAGTCAGTCGCCTTTGCGTCAAACTCCCATGTTGTCTCGTCGTATCTTCCAGACTCTCTACTCGCGTATGTACAAGCCGAAGATGCACCTCGACCAGCCCTCTTCCGAGCCTGGGCGGATGCATATACAACGCAGGCATTTCACCACTGCCCAGTTCTAGAGCAAAAGGACCTTTTAGACTCTTCGGCATCTCTTACCTTGCAGAAAAGCATATGCATGGTGGGCAATCTGATGAGACACGACCCGAGCGGCCCAAGCCTCGCAGCTGAGCTCTACGGGAAGGTGAAGATGTTGATCTACATGAACTATGATCAGGAGCCGGTGCAGCTGCTCAAGTCGCTGTGTCTCATTTCCATGTGGAACAAGAAGCCTTCCAATCCAATCAATCTAGACGGGCCATGGCACTGGATTGGGGTAGCAACCCGGTTGGCGATGCAGATGGGCGTGCAGCGGGAATCAACAATTCGAAGCCGCCCTGATGCGGGCTGTCTTCGCAGGCTATTCTGGCAACTTCATGTACGTGGCCCGACTATACTGGTGTACAGAATACTAAGTTAAACCGTAGAATAGCGATGCTCTCGAAGTCGCCTGCTGGGGCCGCCCATCGTTGCTGAGACGCTACGATTTCGACATCAAGCTGCCAACGCTGGCTGACTTCGAGATCCAAAACACCCAGTCTCTATTTTTCATAGAGAGCACAAAGCTCTGCACAATTATCGCCCGCATGTCGGAACTCCAAGCAGAAAGACGGCCAGTTCGCGCCGAAGAGCTCACGGACATCAAGGTGGCACTTTGCGACTGGGTCAACCATCTGCCCGATGAGCTCCAGCTGTTTGATGCAGCTGGCAGTAGGAATGCCTACTATCGTCCCGCCTCAGAGCTTTCGATCCAATACTTCGTCGCAGTCATTTTGAGCGAGTTTTTGACCTACAAAAATAACCCAAGGCCTTGCCGAGTCTTGGTCCCGTCGCTCCTGGCAGCATCGTGCGGTGCTAGCCTCTACGACGAAATCCACTGCCGAGATGAAGCCGTATATCTTCCGCCCATCCACGGGTTTTTCTGTTTGGCCTTCGCACTTCCCCTGATACACTATGTTCCCCAATCTCCGGTGAAGGAGGCGACTTGCAAAAGGGACCTCGGCGTTATCCGCTCCATCCTGACTGGAATGCGGGATCGGTACGGCGATTGGAAAATGGCCCATCGAATGATGGACGAACTGGAGAAACACTTGGCGAGAGATGGACGTCCATGGGAAGGGGTTGATAACACACAGATACCGGAGATGTGTTGCGAGGCCCACAGGTTGTTCCCATTTCCTCCCACGTTCTGCGAGAATATGGACCTGTTGAAGCTGGCAACGGCGCCGGAAGACGAGTTCCTTGCAGCCAACTTTGTCCAGGTGCAAAATTGGCCGTCAGATGATGCCATCTTTGACTGCACGTGGATGGACCTCTTCGGAGTTGACTTTGGCAACCCAGGCGTAGAGTTTGATACCAGCAGTTAAGCTCTCCCGCTACGATAGTAATGTCTGAAGTGGGCAATGAATACTTGCAGATATTATTCCTCAAGGAACATGCGATTAGAACAATTGCGTCGATGCATGCGATAGGAAAGTCCAAAGGAAAGTATAAATAAAAGAGTCGTATCATAAGCGCCTATTCTATCTATCATACCAAATACTGGCTAAGAAACAACCAACCACCAAGTCTATGACACAAGAAATGCCAACCCCATATGCGCTGCAGGTCAATCTATTTACATTTACTCGATGCGGCGAGCGAGGTTCGACCCGTCGGACCCGCCCTGGACCACATCCATCCGTGCCTCCAAGATACCGTAGTTCGGGATGCCCTCCAGGTCCTGGACGATGTGGTGCAGTGTCGGGAGCGACTGCCACTGGCCGGCGACGAACTGGAACGAGGCCTGGGTCGCGTGCTGGGTGCTATAGGGGGTCGCCTTGACGGGAGTGTACTCCTTGGGGGGGGCCGGCCGGGCGAGCATGCCGACCATCGGCTTGGGGGCCCCGCTGACGACGCCGTTGGTCTTGGGCTTCGGCTCTTCCTCGTAGGGCTCGAAGATGGCGTACTCGACGTCGGCCTTGCCGGGGTTACCGACCGATGGGATGTAGCGGTAGGTTAGGAGACCATCGTCATCCACCTTGGGCGCCGGGGCCGAGGGAACGGCCGGCTGCGAGAGGCCGTGCAGGCGGATCTGGCCGAGCTGAGTGCCCTTCCAGCTCAGCGTGATGTCCTTGCCGTTGGCGTAGTTGGTCACGTCGATGTCGCAGCCCACGACGGGTGCGCCGCGCTCCTCACGACCAGCGACCGCCGAGTCGGGCAGGTTCTCAAAGTAGACGGGAACGAAGGTGCCCTTGATGACATCGCCGTTCTCCTTGGTGTAGTGCACGCCGTGGATCTGCAGACCGATGCGCTCGTAGCCGTGGCCGCCGAGCCAGGGCAGGCCGCGGTACGACGTGCACACGAGAGACGCCTGGATCATGGTGTCGTGCTTGGGGAAGGCGAAGGCGGGGCTCGGGAAGAAGTTCTGGAGGTACGTCTTGGAGGTGTTGAAGCGGATGGTGTGGACGGTCTGCTGGACGTTGAAGTCGCTGGGCTTGCTGCCCAGGACGTTGTTGATGATGTTGCCAGGCTGGCTCGGGCCGGGGGCGGCGCCGAAGGACAGGGGCGCGCGCAGGCGGGTCTTGGTGTTCTTGGCCAGGAGGTGCTGGCGCAGGGCCTTCAGGGAGTGGTCGTACTCGTCGTGGCCGAAGTTGTAGGCATCGAACTCGGTGGCTATCGCGAGCGATAGAGCGCGTCAGCATACGTTAAGAAAGGGTGTGGTTGTCCGCAGCAAAAACACAATACTGACCGTTGAAGCCCTTCCTCTTCTGGTACTCCTGCGTCTGGCTGAAGATACGCGACGCTTCCTGGGTCTTGGAGGCGCGCTCCTTACGGCACTCCTCGTAGAGAGCCAGGCGCTCGGCGACGGCCGAGGCGGGGGTGCCGGCGCAGAAAAGCGTGCCCAACGACACACCATCCTCGATAGCCTGGGAGGCGCCGGAGGCACGGTGGGGCATGTGGGGGTGAGCAGCGTCACTGTACACGATGAGGTATTAGCAAGAACTGGTATATGCCATATGCCAAAGGGGGGGCTCTCTGTTTATGCTTACCCGAGGAGCGCCATCTTGCCGTTGATCCAGGTTCCGAGAGCGGGCATGTCGAGCAGGGGCCAGAGGCGGATAGTATCCTCGGACACCTTGTCGAGGACGGCACGGAAGGAAGCGTTGAACTCGCTGCCGACCTTGACCACCAACTTCTTCAGGTTGGCTGCGTGGCATGTCAGTACTATAGATCTACTGGGGCGTGCCGTCGCCGAGATGCCTACCTGGGCTCTGGTCAGTCGTCTCCGACTCCCGGGCATCGTGCAAGAAGACGAAGTTGGCCAGGGTGCCGCCGGCAATAGGGTACATGACGAGACGCTTGATCTGGCTCAGCGTGACGGTGGCCACGAGGGTGCCGTCCGGTCCCAGAGTCTGAGCAGTGACGGGGTCGTTGCGGAGGGTCTCGATCGGGATGGTGAAGCGGAAGGTGCTGAGTCCGCAGTGGAAGGGGACGTATCCGTGTCCGCTGGGAAGCGCGTTACGGCATTTGGACTGATCCTTGTAAGCCTCTTCTTCCCTTTCGCCCTTTCTACCATGCCTCCTAGTGGAGTGGGAGGGCTAGACCGGAAGACCTACGTGGACACCATCGGCACCGACCACCAAGTCACCGTACACCTTCTCGCCGCTGACGAGCGTCACCTCGCCCTTGTCGGCGTCGACCGAGGCCACACGCGACGACAGCCGCAGCACGCACGGCTTGCCGGGGCCTTCGGGCGAGAGGGCCCGGTCGCGAAGCGCGCGGTGGAGGTGAGCGCGGTGGACCATGACACGGCGGTGCTGCCAGCGCTTGCAGTCCTCGGCATAGCTCATGTACATGGGCTTGGGGGCTCCTGGGGGCCAAATGCTAGTTCCGGTGTTCTCAACACCGCCGATGGTCTTGTCATTGAGCAAATCTACGCCGAGGCGCTTGAGCGCGCCCATGCAGTAGGGGGCGATGTGCAGACCGGCACCGATCTCGCCGCTGAAGCTCGACGACTCCAGGAGCGTGACATCGTGGCCGGATTGCCGGAGGGAAACGGCAGCGGCCTGTGGTTGAGCTTGTTAGCAATACGAATTGTACGAGGATGCAGCCATCCTGCAGCAGCGGGCATCGAGCCTTACCAGACCACCAATACCAGCACCGGCGATGAGGACCTTCAGGGGGGCCGGGTCGGCGGCAGCGCCATTGGCAGAACCGTGCGTAACCATGGCGGGGGTTATTGTCTTTTTTCTTTTTTTTTTTCCTTCTGTTGTGTGTTAGGCGTTAGGCAAAAGATCTATGCGTAGAAGGACTATAGGCGAGGGCGGTCGGTGGCTTACTCCGAGACTACAGGAGGCTCGTTGGCCGAGTGGTGACTGGATATTTCAATATCGCTCCAACGCCTGCAAACGCTCAAAAATCCATCCCGAAAGCCCGAGGGCTTCCCCCCTGGGAAAGGCTGTCCAAATAATACATCGTCCGATTGCATGTCCGCTCAGTTATCCATCGACTGTTTCCTGGTCTGATTGATGTTCCCCGGGAATCCGCGAGGGATGACTCCGGCTCCCTCGGCCGACTAGTGAGACCCGTGGCTTGCGGCGACTTAGACTCTGAAAAGTGGGCCTGCACAACCCCCGGGGGGCAATCCTTAGCTTGGCGCAGCCTGTTAGTGCTTGGCATGCAGCCACTGCAATTGGCACTAACAGCATCTCTGGCTGAGACGCACCAACTACCGGGAAGGAGCGTAGCTTCCCGGACCTTCCTGCTTATGAACGAATCGGGGGCGAACACCACGAGGCAAACCCAGTGCTAGTCGCCCAGCCGGTGTCCGAAGATTCATGCTAACGTCACCTAGAGAGCAGAAACCCTGGCCGAGATGGGCCACCAGGTGAACACGAAGCAGGCAAATCGACGCGCACCACGCCGAAATTGGCCTTCGCGCGAAATCGCCGTCTCGCCCTCGCGCTCGGCCTTGTGCGGTCGTCGCGGATTGCCGCCAAGAAAGGCTTCCATCGCGACGGAAAAGAGGATAGGGCTATCGCCCGTTGGCCTGCAATCCGTGCATGACGCAGAAGCCTTCGACTGCATCACGGGCAGGCTGGGCAGCAGACGGCTGCACGATGCGGCAACCCTTGCGCGGTGCTTAACACCCGGAGAGGGGGACGGATGAGGTCGGGTGTGGCTCCCGAGCGGCACAGAGGACGGTGTCACCACCTTGAACAGGCTGGAGGTGCGTAGATCTCTTACAGGCTGTTTTAGATTAAGGCTATCAGCACCATCGTGCAACTTTACACCATTGCAGCCAGATCCCTATCCCCTTCGAGATTGTGCCAGATCCTGGTCCTCTGCGCTCCCACGGCACACCCGTGACCGCCACAGGGGTCTTGGCAGCCAGAGAGAGATCACATGGACAACCGGGCACATCTCCAATGCTACTCATTAGTGCATGGCTGTCGATGCTAAAGCGGGAATGCGGAGGCACGCAGTCGCTCTCCCGGAGACTTCAGGGATGAGTCCCGCCACATCCGTCCTACCCTGTCGGCCAAACTGGTAGCAATTGGGCCGAGGCCATGATAGGAGCAGACGGTAGGAGTCCTGCGCCGATTGCCCCGGGGGCGATCGTCTGACAGCCGGTGCCCTGAGCTTGTGCTGCGCCCACGGCCGGCGGCAACGCCCGCTCGCCCCTTCTCCGTGCACGGCGGACAACCTTGCCGCCGAGACCCGTCTGCGAGGTACCAACTGCGGTTCGCAGAGCCGAACGCACCGGATCATACGAGGCCGGAGCCGCGTCGACCGATGGTGCTACCTTCGTGCATACCCAAAAGCTTGGGACGGCTGACTTTTGGGAGGATTGCGATTAGGATCTCAGCCCACGGAGGTGCAACCTGCAGAAGAAAAAAGATACCGTGCTTATTTACTCCGATACACTTGGCGCGGTGACGCTACTCTCAGTCTATGAGACACCACACCGCGCCACAGGAGCGCCTCCCAAGCCACGAAAGTTTTAGCCACCATCGCTGACGCCGGCGTCTCCCGGCTGCGCTTCGTACTCCGAAACAAAAACTCATTCAACATCATTATGAGCCGGTTTCCTTCCTACATGATGCGCAATGAAACTCATGTTCGTCCTCATGGCGACGAAACCGACGCAACCGGCCGACGACTCTAAATCTTACCCAGCGCCCCTAATATTGTTAGCTAATGCATCCCAATAAAACCTTTATCCGGACTACGAGAGCCGCATTCGAAATGATGTATGAAAAGAAGCGAAGCACCATGTAATGATTTTACAGCTCCTTTAAACTTTGAAGTTGGGCACAGACTGATGCACGAAGACTCTTTGAGAATAGGCAGGCTCCAGGAACCTGGAACACATGTTGCACAACAGCAGAGTCTTAACTTTAAATCCTTTCTCGGGAAGTTTACGTCTAAACCTCCACGCCTGCATTGCGGCACAGAATCTTGACTAGCCAAGCCAGAGCTCATGAAGAGAAGTTTCCTAATCCGTCAATTCCCTTTCAGCCAAGCCGGACACTCCTGTCTTGGCGCGGCGTCGGGAGGCTCCCTAGCCCATTTCCATCCGTCTGAGACTCTAGAACCCTAAGGTACGTTGACGACTATAATTACTCGCGGAAAAGATCTAGCTAAATAAATACCTATCTTGCCATGGAAAATACCCCCTTTGAGCTCCATGTAAATGCTGTAGCATCGAGAGAAAGACGAATCCGAAAACTAATGGTGGGTATACAATTCGATGTGCTAACTCTAGATGACGACTATTAAAGACTATAACTCGAAGCTCTCTTCTATGGCCAAATATGCACTCCCTCTGTATCTTGTTTACATGCAATCGGTGTATTACTACGCTGCTTTCGCCTTCTTCAGAACTACCCGCCCTCGCAACGGGCTGAACGAATTCCACAATTGTGTCGCATGCCATTAACGCCTGAAACAATGTGGCCGATGTTTTTCGTTCCCAGCCACACTCAACGAGTTGGTGAAAGAGGGAGCGCTTAAAATTGGATTTCGTCTTGATACTCGACCAACAACTTCGAGTACGCGCAAGAGCTAAACTCATAGTGTAGCGGTGTTTTGAAACAGCAGCAAGACTGTAGATTATTTTCCCAATAATTCGGAAATCTTGATTTTTCAACTCATCTTATCCTCGCTGCCGGTTTCTTACGCGTCGCTCACTTAGAAGACGGGAGGAATTAGCTAACTACCTCAAGGTACCTCAGTTCTTTGGCATTCCGCACTGTCGCATGTACTATAACCAAAGCATGTGACCTACGCTCTCTCATATAGTTTTAGCGTCTGCTTTCTGCATCGTCGAGTCCGTTTCGCGGCCCTACTCCATATTCATTCTCTACCAAATCGAAAATTTCCCTCTCTGGAGACTTGTCTGGGTCCCAGAGAAAGGTCGAGGGATTGGTAGAATGCCAAGGCAGCCTGGCAGCCCTACTAGCTGCGAAGTGGCACAATATACCCGGAATGCGACTGCCTTGTCCGATTCCAATTGAGAACTATTGAATCAGGATTTCTGCGCGAACTAAGGGAGTTGTAGAAGAAACTACACCAAAAGGCCTCCCCCTGCGCCAAGATGCGGAGGATTCGGTTGTATTTTGGTGTTGTCGTCAGATGGTGGAACTAAAGATTTACTAGATCTAGAAATCTTTTTCGAACTTCGAGCAGTTTTGGGGGCTACCGACCAACATGGTATACTCAGCCGCGCCGCCTAGACAAAATCGGTGTTGACTTACTCAGGGCGAAGGGGGACCAGTTTACTAGTTCAAGCCCTGAGTAAGCAGGGCTGAAAGGGGTGCTGTAGGAGCGTCCAATCAGGCTTACAGTTCCGTGAGGCGAGGTAGTCCCCCTAACAAACGCCGTTAAAGCTGACTGTTCTGGGCTGCATGATTGGCTAGAAGCCACCCCGCAGAACAATATGCAGTCCTCACCCCTTGCCCTCCACCCAGGCGCACTCTCGTATCCTGATGGCTTAGCCCTCGCTAGGATCTTACCTAAGTGTGGACTCAGGAGGCTGTCTCAAAGCTTCAACATGGTTTGGATATAAAAACAAGCCTGCTGTTCGCTGCTGCAGAGAGTCCAGACCCCGCAGGCATCCACCACTCTACAGAATAGCTACCCCATTGGCTCCATCAAAGGTGCGCGGCAGCAAGTACACTATGGCTATACTCATTTACCTGCTCTCCCTGGCTGGAGCGGTGTCGACCGCGTTGGCCGCAGCCATCCAACCCACTCCCTGCTTCCCATATGGGTCACTTACCCTCCCAAAAGACCTATCGAAGCCATCGACGGCGCTCAAGGATTGGTGGTGCCCTCAGTCCATGGCATACGGGTTCCAGGGATTCGCATACCCGCTCGAGAACAGCGACTGCTCCGCCAAAAGCAACGGCTATGATGCCATGAACAAAGACTTCGCCAAGATGAAGGCAGATTTCGGTGCCACCCTCGTTCGCATGTACTATCCTGCATGCACGCAGACTTCAGTATTTGAGAATGCGATCAAGGCGGCTGTGGCGAACAACATGGCAGTCATCTTCCAAGTCTACACCAACTTGGGTAGAGACGTACGTGGCCGCAGGCCTTTGGCTCAACTAGCCAGACCGATAGGCCAGAGGACGCTAACAGAGAAATAGGAGACGACCTGGAAGAAATCGCAACAGGCCATCTATGACGTGATGAACTCGAAGACCTATGGCCCTATCGCGCCATATGTTGTTCATTCTGCCGACTTTGGCTCCGAGCCCGTCACAGACTACATGGACGGCTCTCGTGTCGGGAACGGCGAGCAGTTTGTGGCCGATCTGAAAAGCTTTCGCACCAAGATGAACGGCTACGGAGTCAAGGCCGGCATCAGCGAAAGTTGGCATATCGGCGGGGTCATGGCCGCAAGCAACTACGTCGGACTGGGTCCTCTCGGAAAGTCAGTCAAGGCAAACTCGGACTACGTCCACGACCACATTATGCCTTACTACCACCCAGAGGTTACCGCAGCTCAGTCTTGGGCTTGGATTAAAGAGCGCATCGAGTGGGTCAACAAGACGGTCGGGCTACCCGTGATGATCACCGAGACTCAGGCAAGTAGCATTCCGACGATGGATTATCTTGATCAACCCTTGAGCCAGGCTAACCACGAATACACTGGCAGTGGGCATGGGGTGCCAACACCCATATGCCGAACCGGCCAGACGTTGGCGTTTCACAGTATACGAAGTTTTGGAAGGCTTGGGATGACAATTGTGAATATCTCAAGACCAAGAACGTTGGCTGGTTCCTTCACACATGGCACGGCGAGACTACCTTTGATATCCTCAAAGACGATGGAACCTACGTCATTCCCAGCTGGAAGCCACGGAAGTGCTAGAATTAGCAATGGTGCCGGCCGGTTGGCAACCCGTTTTCTTATCATGTATTCTATGTGCCTTAGTGATGACTTCGCTTGTACAGATAGCTCTGGGTATGTTTTTCTTTTCTAGAATTGCCTTAGGTACGGTTGGAATCTCGCCTGATATACCTTCCCCCGGGCCACCTCCCTCAAACCCTTGCTAGTGTTACCTGTGACTAGAATGGAATACTATTTTTTTTTTGGAATAGCAAAGTCGTGTAAAGTATTATTCAACCCTTCTGTTCGCCTTTATTTTCTAGATAAAATCTCAATTCTATGATAAGCTTGGGTGTAGAAGGTTTATATTATTCTGAGTATTCTTCTATATCGTGCTCCTTTATGAGAAATTAAACAGATACAGAGACCCAAGAATGGGAATGGTCGGAGAACTCGTACTCAATATGGTACCAGAATTCCTTGTAGTGCTCAAAGGGTATATTTCCAGCTCTCTCTCAACGGAACACCCTCGACAAGCCAATTTGGTACAATGCCAACTGTCGCAAACTGGCTACGGAACCCCTCGACGGTTCGCTTCTTACAGCTTGGCCCAGGAAGCTTCTTGCAGCCCTTAGAACCGGACAGACGGTCTTTGATCCATCCCATCCAGAGTGGCTGACTGGCTTGGATCAGGGCGAAGTGGGCTACGCTGCTGTACGCAACAAACTCAAGTTCTTCGGTACTGTTGGTATTCTCGAGCCATTGACAAGTCTCATCAACAACAGCCTCGAGGTTGTCAAGGTTCAGGGGGCTCCCCGCTGCACCTTCTGCCAGCACTAACAAGGGACCCGCAAATTTCCTGCCTCCGACCTCTGTTCTGTTCCGGAACTCTTCGACGGTTGGATCTGCGGTCCAGTTCGATCGAGCAAATTCCTGAGGTGGGGCCATAAGTCCAAGTTGGATGAAGGTATCTGTGGGCAGACAGCCTTTGACCGCGCCGATACCGTTATGCCAAATATCGTAGGCCGAGTCAGTCAGCCCACTGAAATTGTAGTGCGGATAAGCTGCCGTAACTCCGGCAATGACCTTGTTCTGGATCCCAAGGACCACGGTAGTCGACCCCGAGGTGTCGTTGGCCGCGAATTTCGAGAGTGCTTGGGTGATCCATGTGATATCGCGCGCGGCGGGAGCGAAGGCGATTGTGCCTCTGTACCCTGTCACTGGCTGGTGTGCCTGTCTCTCAGCAAAGGCCCACGCCACGCCGCCGCCCTGTGAGTGACCAGCAACAACGAAGGAGCCATTGGACTGTATTTCGGCGGGGAACGCACTACGTGCCGCGAGAATGGCGTTTGCGAGATCGTTGGCTTGGGCCGGACTGGCACTGTAAGCATGTGGAATAATCGTCCCGTCAGGCAACGAGCCAACTCCGAGCCCGGCGTAGTCCGGTGCGATCACGGCTACTCCTTGCATTGCTAGGGCAAAAGGGACCATGAAGTGGTACTGAAGGGCGCGGTAGTTCGAAGGAGCGCAGGTTGAAAACGTCCCAGTTGTTCCATGGGCCCACGCAACCACGGGAAAGCCGGCATCGGCGTCGGGGAGCATGAACGGCCAAAGAATGTAGGCAGACGCTGGTAGGATTGTACCGTTGAGGTCGGTCGTGGTGTACATGATGCGAGACATGGTTAAGGGAGATGGTACTTGGTAGTTGGCAAGGTTTGTGGCGTACTCGACAGAAAGGACGGTTCCAGGTGCCATATTTTGGGAAAAGTTAGATGGGACAGAGTAAAAGGTGGAGTTGGGATCCGCGTGCTGCGAAGCTTCGAACTCGGCACCCATACTCGCGAGAGCTTTGCATGTTTGATCGCAAATCACAGGCGACCCTGCGGCCATCACTCCCTGGATTCCCTGCCATAAGGCAGAGAGAAGAACTAGTTTGTTCATGTTGTGAAGATGTGAGGCGGCGGGAGGAGCAACGTAGAGTAGATGATGCTGGGGGACAGTCTCGACAAACTCAGTTTGTGTGCCTTCGACGTTGTTCTTAAGTAATCGAGACCTTTAGCCCCAGGGGCTAGACGAGAACTCTGAGCTTCCTCATTCCGGAAGGCTGTGTGCAGCGTATTGGGGTCTGGGCAGTTGCCAAGATACAACACTTTACTCACTTGGAGGACCATGGCAGGGGGGGAGCGCGTTTATACAGCGGCGAAGTTCTCAATAAATTCCCTTTGAGGGCATATGATCAAACTCGAGTTTGCTCTAGTGAGAGGCACGGCGTCCAGAGGTTGATCTTCAGGGATGAAGCGTATTCGGATCGCGTATTGGAGGCGTACTCGGCTCACTCTGCGCATCGCTTGCTGTTCATTTGGGGGCCGGCTTACGTACTTGTAAATACTTGCAAAGGCTAACTAGCTAGCGCTAAGCCTTGCTGCTAAGTTTACACGACTAGCATAAGGATTAGGAATTCCGCAGAAATATATGAGCGCACAGAAGTATTGAAAGAAGTCAGGCGCGAACGGGTAGGACTCAGTTACTTCGACACTCAGGGCCGCTGTTGATACTATGGCAAGCAGCTACCAAAAGCCACTCGTGTGCACCCTTCTCTAGCTTGAGCGTTCAGGAAACTAGGTTCCAGGCTTGGCTAAACTAGGGGCTGCTTGGCGCAGCCGAGTGCCTATTGTGAGTGATGCATAGCTTTGCTTGGCAGATTACTTCGCCAAGCCGGTCATAGCCGCCGGCGGCTGCACTTAGTGCTACTCGCCACTGTCATCCGACGACCTGTCAGTGAATTTAGAATACTTCAAGGCATCTAGTGCTAGCTACGTATAGGTCGAAGCTTCAAGTCGACAGATACAATTGGGTTTAGTCAAGGTTGTCCACTAGTTCTCTCAAACGAATGCTCAGTTATGCAGTTACTGGTTAGATGAGAAATTCTCCCATGGCTCACGAGCACTTGCCAAACGGGCCCAGAGGCCAGGTCACGTTAAGCAACGGATAGAAAGCGTAGGTGCAAAGCTAGCTGTGCTACCTAGTGTGGCTGCCAGGCAAATCACCCCTGGTGAATGTGGGTAGATAGGATTGTTTCCACGTGTGCATAGGCGGCCCTGATAATAGACGATGCGACTAAGCAGCGCTTCCGTAAAGAAAGCGGCTGACAATAGTCTCTTCCAGCTCATGCCTTGGTGTTGGATATCAAGGCTTCTCGGGGGTTAAAGGAGGATAGCTAGTGGCGAATTGACGGCCTTTGCTCCATTCCAATGTCGATCTAGTCTTGCATTTGTGGGGCAAAACTGAGGTGGCTTGAAAGATTGGGCCTTAGTGTGCGCCTCTCCCCCCAATCGTCGAGCTTTGGGCATACGCGAAACCTGAGCTGATCGGCCTAGGCCTACAATTGCTTGGTTACAGCCCGTGTGTGTGGGTGCACGAAGAGTTGTAGAGAGAACTCACTATCTAATCAGTTAGCTCGCAGACAGCGTTTTTGCCTGTTCGCTACTCGGATGCCACCCGGGAAAGGCCGCGCGCTCATTTTTAATGCTCGCATCGAGATCTCGATCATCACCCTCCTGTTGAGCCAATATGCTACATTCAGAAGTGACCAAGGATGGAATGTGCCTGAAGGGGCCGTCAGGTCGGGAGACAGAGCTAAAATAAGAGCAAGGGTTTATCACCATACTCCTAAATGCAGAGAACATCACAAACGCTACAGGACCTAAAGGTGGTTCACCCGAGACTAGAAGCGCCACGCCGCAAAGCTAAGGGAAACCTGGAACTATGAAGCCTGGCAGCGGCTGAAAATGCCGGTAAGAGAAGGAATATATAATTACGAAGCTGGTCACGCTCGGCGTAGCCTTCTTGGGCTTCGGCCAGACTTTTTGTAACTCACTCAGTAGCCGCTCTTTCTATCGTCGCTACGCATTTCCTCTTCTCACTATTACTAGCCATGTCTACCTGTATAGTACTAGGACCTGACAATGCCTACTTTTTCAACGCTCCCAAGCGTTCGGCGTTTGATCATCTTCCCCAGGATGTGACGGAGTTGATGAAGCGGCGGCCCCAGATAAGAGATATCCGAGAGATGGCTCTCGGCCCGGAGGGGTCTTTCCTCGTCGTATACATCGACCACAACGGCATAGACAGGATAAGTACGTGATCTAATGCAGATGTACCAGTCGCCTCGAATCTGACCACTCGCTGTTACAGTGTACAGAGATCTGCCCGTCGGGCTAAAGGGCTGGCTTATCAAGAACGGGAGCAGCGTACGCGATCACGCTTCTCTGCAGTGCTCTCTCAGGCCAAACGGCGCATATTTCGCTTTCGACAACAACGGATCGATTCGGGGCAATCTGCCAGTTGGGATGGAGAATGCGTGCAAAGAGCGCCTTCTCCCCAGCGGAAACTGGAAGACAGGAGCCTTCCCGGCGAGCGTCACGTTCGGTCCTGACGGCCAGTACGTCGTCACAACGACCGGAGGAGGCGGATATTGGAATCTTGGGGGGACCAAACCCGAGCTTAACACCACATTGCTCAATTTGAACAGCCTGAGGGGCATAGTACGTGCATTACACCAGTCCCCTTGCTTCCTTGCATCCGCATGGCCGTAGTATACCGCCTCGCTCGTACTGACTCGAGGAACATTATGCAGCTTGTCGTTTTATCTCCATCCAATAGCGATCACTGGATATTGGTCAATTACAACGGTATTGGACGTGTCGACGGCGATGTGGAAGAGGCGGCCATTGCCGACTTCAACAACTTCGAAGCCGACTTGCAAGAGGTCGTGCGGAACGAACGGATCCAGGTTCAAGCCCACGCTTCTCGCCAGGCACAATCTCGCACGATCAATACCGGCATCAAAATCGGGTTCAAGGTGCTCGGCGCTGCGCTAGGCGCTGGGGTTAGTGCTGGCGGTGGGGGCCCGGGCAGCGCCGGCGATGTGAGCTATGTGCCGCCGACATATGTGCTCAACACCGGCGGCTCAGACTTCTGGACGCCCATACAGAGTGCGGCCAGCGATCCCATCCAGTGAAACGGGAGTTTTTGACGTGATTGCCTTTTTTTTCGTGTTGCTTGCGTTCGATGGAGAGGAAGAACTGCCGTTACACAGACAAACCAAGCCGCAATTAATTGCACTTACTCAGGGGCTAAACTTAGGTAGGTACCTTAGTTTTATCTCATGACTTATGCCAACCCTTCAGCAGCACCCCTGGCGGCATTTGCTATGCCGCCTAGGCTACGAGAGGGAGGTACTGTAGAAGTGCCTCTTGCTTGCGTCAGATAGTATAAATATTGCTAGACTATAGTTGGTTATATTGGCCGGACCATGTCGCACTGGTGATCCCACGTTTCTAACGGCCTAGGGTATTAGAAAACCCCACACGCTCCAGCCCGCATGTTCTAGTCTTGTACAGGCAGGTGCCAAGACCACCCCTTGGCATTCAGAAGATAGTCTGTGCAGAATCACCACATCTAGCTGGAAGTGTGGCGATATGGCCAAATCTAGATTATATCCGATGGGCTATGCCGCGTCAACGACTCGTTTTGATTAGCAAACTCGCTCGCGCTCGTGGATAACCGAGCCAAGAAGTATTTAACGGATACTCCCGCCCGCACCAGCTAAACGCAACTTCTCGTAGATTCACTTTGGTCTACAGCCAACTTCATCATGGGTTATGACCACGACCTAGAGCTAAAGGACTCATCGGAGCCTCTCATGTTTGAGAGCTCCGGGGATGAGGAAGAACAATCTAGGAACCCAGCAGATCGAAGGACCCATAGCTTGGCTAGCCGTTTGCGACATGTGAACCGAGCCATCTTGCTTCCATGGTCATTGCTTATAGCGCTGTCGGCCGGCGTGCTGGCGCAGTATGCCCGCCAGCGAACTGGTACTACGTCGTGTTCTACGCAGTTGTTATACAGTGAGAATTTTCTGTAGGTCCATACTTAATTGCACGTCAACTTATTTCATGGTTACAGGTCCCGCCGAGGTAGCTCTTGATTACGAAGTTCGTCAGTTCCATTTAGGCTTTGCGCCCGATACCACTGAATACCAAGGCGCGCCATCCGATGAAGTCGACCAGAAATGGTCCGACCTCTACGACAGTGAGTATTTGAGTATTAGCTAGAATTAGTCAGTTTAGAAGGCAAAATTGACACGCAATAGTGGGCAACACACTCCTCGACAAAGATCAAGCAATGTTGATCCCAAACAAAACCATCCTTTTCCCGCACGACCCCAATCACCGCTATCTCGTAAATCTAGACGTTTTCCACCAACTGCACTGCCTAGTACGTCAATCATTCGAAGTACGGACCCCATGATCGAAAGCTCACCGATAGTAGAACCTCATCCGACAAGCCTTCCATCCAGAATATTACAAACCTCACAATCCGGGGCCACACGCGGGGGACGAAGACGGGTTACTTGGGCCATCTCACATCAGCCACTGTATAGATTCTATTAGGCAGTCTTTGATGTGCAACGCCGACATCAGCGTGATGAACTGGGTGTGGAATGAGAGGAAAGGGCAGAACCAGCCAATAGGGCAAAACTATCACACTTGCCGACGGTTTGATAAGATACAGGAGTGGGCGCGACAGCATGCGACCTACGAGCCCGTCGACGTATCCTTCAGGGAAATGGATGATCCATTGTCTACGGCGGGCTAGAGAAACTCGTAGATGGCCATACTAGGCCGTATCATGATAGCAAGCACCCGGGCAATTCTGCTACGCGTGCGACCGATGTACGCTACTGCATTGTCCCACGGCCACGTGGGTCTTGGTTGTATTTGACGCAGTGTCCCTTGTGTGCGCTAGGACTACAACCCTGCGGGAGGATACCAGGCTGCTTACACCGAACAATACTGTTGCCCTCCGATTGCACGGCAGTACCATTCTACAGCCAGAGGAGGGTTGCAGCTCGCCACTGTACTGTTTAGCACCTCCTCCTCTGGGTCTAGAGAAGGGGCTCCGTTGGCCTTTTGCAAGTTCAATACCAGTGTGGTATAGCACTGCGGCCAACTTCCTTGTTTCAGCCAAGCCTGCTCCTTCCAAAAAGAGACCTGCGGCCTAGCCGCAATTTTGAGGCCTATGTCGCAACCGACCTTCCATTGTCGTCTATAGGGCTGGGGACTTTTGCCAAGCGCGTCTGGCCGGCAAGAGGGTGGTGTGCATGGCCGGATCTAGCTGTCAGTTGCCGATGGAACCGGTACCAAGATCTATAAAGGGCGCTGGACAACCGCGAGCTGTAGAATATACAAGTTATAAAATTGATATATCCAAAATCTACGGTCCTTTTATCATCTACGCCCATCCAAAATGCAGATTAAGGCTTGTCTCCTCGCCACCCTCGTCGTGGCCGTCTCTGCCTTGCCCCAGCCCGAAGGCAAGCTGGTTAAGGATGCCAACAATGTCGACGTAGTTCTCAAGGCCGAGAACTGGGGCACCAAGCGCGAGGCGAACAACGTTGATGTCGTTCTCAAGGCTGAGAACTGGGGCACCAAGCGCGAGGCGAACAACGTTGATGTCGTTCTCAAGGCCGAGAACTGGGGCACCAAGCGCGAGGCGAACAACGTCGATGTGGTGTTGAAGGCCGAGAACTGGGGTACCAAGCGTGAGGCGAACAACGTCGATGTGGTGTTGAAGGCCGAGAACTGGGGTACCAAGCGTGAGGCGAACAACGTCGATGCCGTCCTCAAGGCCGAGAACTGGGGCATCAAGCGCAGGGCGAACAACGTTGATGTTGTGTTGAAGGCTGAGAACTGGGGCAACTAGTTTGACAGCCCAGTTACAACACTCGTCTATTGAGATCGGTTCTAGGAAACTATAGCGGTAGGTCGTAAGATCTACCCAGCCAAAGGATGAGGTGATGACTGACTTTGCCAGTGAGATGTCAACGGGGAAGACTCGACGTTTCGATAGGATTCCTTCGGACTCGGTTTGGTGGAGATTTTAACCCGGACAAGATCAAACAATGAGAAGACAGTGCCACTTACTCGCGGCTCTTGACGCAGACAGAAAATCAGAAACCTCAATCTCTTCACTGAAACTTTGAGCGACTTAGGTGCTCCCCATTAAGCTTTCAGACCCTAGCAATCCTCTACGAATGACATAGGCTGAGATGATAATATCTTGTGCGAGATGACATTGAGTTTGATATGACTGGCTCAAAGAATGCCAAGATACTTCCCCCCATCTGACTATCGGATCCAAAACAAGCAAGTTCAACGACCACTAGACTGAAAGCCTAAAGGCATTAGGCCCCCCACCCCCTGAAGCAACTATTTACTGCACCTATGCACGTGTCGCTCTTTAAAGAGATCCCCTAGCTGGACATTGCGCAGATGTAGGGAGAAGACACAACTGAGGGGGGCAAAGAGAATAGTCGACCGAAGTCACTGCTATGGCCTGACCTTGATGGAGGCAGCTTCCCAGGCAAGAGTGGCAGAGGAGCTCTTCAACAAGGAAGCTTAGAACTCGAGCAGCTTACTCACTCTATCCTTAGTCAATCCCGTAGCATGAGGCTTTCCCCCACGTACGCACGTCATTACTAATAGGGATGCTGATAAGTACCGCAAGACCAAGCGGCTAAAGCGCCTCTACCAATTCTCGGTTTTCATCGGCATCTAAGCTGCCCTAACGAGAGGCCACAACAGGAGGGTGGAATCATGCAAAAACTGTTGCCTCATGGCCCAGCTAATTTAGTTTTAGAGGCGAAGCTAGTGGTTTTGGACCCGTTAAATAGAAAAGCTCACAACGCGGCTTGCTCGGAAAAAGAAAACAAAGTGCTAGGTAGTACCACACATCGACCGCAGTGGCTTGTCCTAAAAGAGATTATCACCGCGACCCAATGAGGCGGGCCCGGTGCCACGCAGCTGTCAAGGCCGGCATTCCAAAGTCACGGGAATTCGGAGTCGCATTGAAGCAGAATATGTCGAATTAGGTAAACTTTCTTTAAGGCGGCCTAGTTATGCCTAAGGTAAATTTCCCCCACCACCTCGCAGGGATACCCAAGGTTGAGAGTGGAGCTAGGCTGACGGAAACTCCCCTAAACCTCGACGATGTGATGTATCACCAAGGCGTGCCAAGCCTTCCCCTCCCACCCCGCTTGCGTTGTCTTGAGCTAGGAGGGCTTTTGCTAACCATGGGTGCCATAGGGGCGTCTGGTAAGCGCCATAGCTGGTGGTGATTCGCAGCCAGTCGTTCGCCTCGCGCGGGCATAGTGCCACACGCTTGGGCATTGGTTGCAATCGTCCCGTCCGTGCCGTGTATCCCGCGCCCGCGCTTGGACTTGCATGTAGTTACAAATGCTTATTCCATCTTATCAGATCATCTGATGGAGATTGATATGGCTGCGGTGTCGGAGCTGTGGTTCCAGAAGAATGAGTGAAGACCGGAGGCAGACAGAAGAGGGTCCCTGTGTCCTTGGCATTTAAGGACCGGGCCGCTTGGCTCTATGCGCTCTTCAGCTTGGCGTACAGGAAGAGAGGCAGATAGCTTTTTCTGCAGTCCGAATACCCAGGCGCGAGACCACCAGCTCTATTCCATCCCTTGCCACCAAGATGTTGTACCATATGCGCCAAGTCTCTTTGCTGCTCTGCGGTGAGTCGATTCCAAGCTATCTGCCATCTGCGAGCATGTAGCTGACTGGAAATATCTCGTAGGGGCTACTCTCGTCCTTGCCGACACACCATTCTACCACCGCGTCCGTGTCGCTCATACTGTCTTCGGGCCACTGACCCTGGCCCTCTTCATGCCCGTCGGGGCGATCGTTATCCGTACCGTCCGCGGCGGCACTTGGTTCCATGCCGGTTGGATGTCCTTCTGCTATTGTCTGCTCATCATCGACCTCGGCATGGGCATTTGGATGGCCCTGGACTCGGGACAGTTTGACGAGTTCCACTGCCAGATAGGCATTGTCGTCATCTCATGTCTCATCATACAACCCATCACGGGGCTTCTCCACCACTCAATGTTCAAGAAGAAGCAGGCACGGACTGCCTTCTCATATGGCCATATCTGGTGGGGCATCGCACTTATCACACTTGGTATCATTAATGCCGGGCTGGGACTGCAGCTCTCCCACGAGAAGCAGAAGTCGACCTTCATTGTGTATGGCGTTTTGGCTGGCGTGATATGGGCAGCCTGGATGGTGACATCTACTGTCAGTCACTGGAAAGGCAATAAAGGGAGTGTAACCAGCCCCAAGAGAGAAGAGCTACCTAGCCCTTCCTAAGGGACCATGGTAATATAGTGTGCGATGGACTCAACTGGCATGCCACCAGGGTGGAGAGGCCAAAGCGTCGGTCGTTTCCATCCTGAATTAATTAGGCCGCTTATCTGGTTTTGTCACCGCATAGGTGCGATAATACTACACCTCAAGTATGTTACTGTTGTACTTGTTCTTACTCTTGGGAGATTACATGATCGTATGATCCGATACCTTGGTGTCGCTCAGCCTGTCATGTCTGTACGTAGCACGTAGCACTCTCTATGATGCGTATTGCGAGCCTGCATCTTCTATTTAAGAACGAGAACCGGCTCCCGACAAGCAGAGCAGCTTTCCCTCGAAGCAATGAAGGTCTACTTGGCTATATGACTCGTTGTGCGTTGTATGATATACCAGAAATTGCGGCAGGCATATGCACGTTCCGCTTTTTAGATGATGCTTGAGGTGTACACTTTTTTCTCAGCGACGCTCTGATCTATTCAGCGTGTATCTCCTCTTTCATATCCATGTATCAAGTGACTGTAGAAGACCCATATATCCACATGACCCAAGCTACGAGTTTCTATTGAGAACCGGCCTGCTAAGAGCGAAAAATACCGCAAGTGTCGCCTGCAATTGACCCTCACGGGGCCACTACCTACCCTTGGAACTTGGCGCGAGCCGCCAAAGGCTTGCAAATGCCCCCCACCGGCATCCCTGATTAGGATGGCGGCGGCCTGTGAGACCCGTTTCTTATGAGGTAGAGCCTCATCTTACACACCATAACAAGAATTAAAAAGAAACACTAGAACACAAAAGAGGTATAGTTGCTTTAATGTGTATAACTATGCGATGCGGTCCCGCCAGGGGAAGTCTTTGGCATGTTAGGTCTGGTCTATTGCTCCCAATTCTTCGTGTTTTCCAAAAGTTTCCTTTGAAATACTCTCTACTCGGCTCTCGTAAATGTTATTCAGGCCTTGCCTTGATATTTTATTATTCTTGTCACTTTCCGGCGGTTTCCTGTAGAGCTTCTCAAGCATGCAGTTGTAATTCTACAACCCCAGCTGGCAAGACTAGAAGCATGGAAAAGATTTCATTATCCTCCAGGAGAATTTTGGGGATCCCTGGCTTCCTTGTATTCACTAGACGCGTGATACAGAGACTTGTATTCGGGGGCCACATTTTATAGCTTGAGCTATATAACCGTTGTGAGGTCTTTTTCAGAGGCGACTTGTGCTCTATGCAGATGAGCACTAGATGTCAAAAGACAACGACAATATTCATCAGCCCGGTCTCCTTCATTCTTCTAGTATGGTAGATATTGGTCTTGCACATAGTTATACGATGCTTCACTTTGTACCATCCCATAAGCATTTCGTATATAAGCAAAGGACTCGATTTTTGCAACTGTATCATTGGTCTAGCCGGTCCTGTTAGGATTGTCAGCCACGGGTTTATAGGTATATTTAGGCTGTACACCCTCCGCGACGGAAGTTGTCCCCCGCAATATAGAAATGGATTCGCACTACCGGGACTGGTTATCTTCCAGAAGCCAAGCCGCCATGGCTTTACCGGACTTGTGCGGGGATTGTTCATATATCATATAACCCAGCACACGCATGGTTGAACGGTTTCTACCCAGATCGGTATCGGAAGAGGTATAAAGTTCAGCCGACTTCGGTAGCCAGTTCTGAGTATCCCAGTCGTTAAACACAAACTCTCTATCTTGGCTCAATCGACGCGATGGTTGCGTTGGTCAAGGTAGCTGTCGCCGCCGCCATTTGGACCCTTGGGTCGGCGCAAATCACCGTCAAGACGGGATCAACGCTACAGGTGATTGACGGCTTTGGCTGCTCCCAGGCTTTCAAGCGCGCGGCGCAATTCCGCGACACTTCCGAGACGCTGCGAAAGCAGGCGCTCGAATTAATGTTCAACGCGACCACTGGCGCTGCATTCTCCATCATCCGCAATCGCGTCGGTTCTGGAGGAGCTGGCGACAGCATCTTGCCAGCTAGCCCTGGCTCGCCTACAGGCACGCCTAAGTATTCCTTTGACAAAGATGATGAAGGTCAGGTGTATGTATTCCAGAGTAAAAAGTTTCCCTCGCAGTTTCGGATTTGGTCTATGCATGGACAGTCGCAACCGATCGGTGCTCACTTTGTGGCCTTCAGGTACGTCTCAGCTACAATTAAGTCAGTTACTGACTCTGGATGTTGGCAGCTGGTTCTCTCAGCAGGCCATGAGCTACGGAGTAAAGACGATCTATGCCGACGCGTGGAGTGCTCCCGGATTTATGAAAACGAGCGGAAGCGAGTCTAAGTCTGGGTATCTGTGTGGGACAAGTGAGTGGTCGCCCTTTAGAAGGACTCTTCCGATGCATATGGTACGGGACCTGCTACTTTTGACCGATTCTGATTACAACGGCCACCAACAGCTGGCCATACATGCTCTTCGGGCGATTGGCGAAAGGCTTACGCCGATTTCCTGGTGCAATATATCAAGTACTACGCCGACCTCGGCATTCCGGTAACTCACATTGGCTTCCTAAACGAGCCTGAATTTGTGTAAGGATGCAGACCTCTTCCGAGCGTGCGAAATAGTGTCAGAGGCGGTACATCAGAAGGCTAACTAGGTACGATACAGGGCGAGCTATTCAACAATGCAGATCGGCAACGATGCTGGTGAGGCCATTTCTTTTATTCCAACCTTGCATGACGCGGTCCAATTGGCAGGCTTGAACGTCAGTGTCGCTTGCTGCGATGCCATGGGTTGGAATACGCAAAAGTCCTGGACCAGTCGCCTCGTGAGCGCCGGAATGGAGCAGTATCTCGGCATCATCACTTCACATGCATATGCAAGCGAACCCACGTCAGCTATCCCAGGCACTAAACTACCGGTCTGGCTTACCGAGGCTGGTCCAGACTCCTCCGGGTTCAAGACGACCTGGTACGCCAGTGGTGGCGCCAGTGAGGGCATGACATGGGCCAACAAGCTAGCTACCGGCTTTCTTAATGCCAACTTATCCGCCTATCTCTTCTGGGAGGGTTATGAGAATAAGCAGCAGCAGTCAGGCAGTCACCTCCTCGACACAGATGGCACCAGCGTAATCCCATCTGGCATCTTCTGGGCCTTCACTATGTGGTCGCGTTACATCCGCCCGGGCGCTTATCGCCTTGTGGTCTCGGGCTCACTTCCTAGCATCATGACTGGCGCATTCAAGAATGTTGACGGATCGTTGGTTGTCCTCTTTACAAACTCAGGCGCCTCTGCAAGGACTGCAGACGTCACATTTGACGGTCTGAAGCTCACGACTGCCACTGCAATTCTCACGGATAACAGCCATAAAGCAGCATCTACTGATGCAACTGTAACTGACGGTGCTCTCTCTGTATCCGTCCCCGGTCACAGCGTTGTCACGGTCCGTTTGACCTAGGGGGCGTTGTGCCATACAATATATTAAAATTTCATAATTCCTGGCCCGAAAGAGCTTTTCTCGTACCTACAGGCTGACACGGGTTCACACGTATGGCAGTTTGCTGTGGTGCTTATACGCAACAAAGTTGGAACTAACAGGCGGGTCAGCTGAAGGTCCCCCAGACACAAAACTGAAGAGATCTAGTGGCGGGTATTCTACGCATTAGCTACCTACCCAGCAGATCGGTTTGGGATATAAATATTGAAAGCTAACACATTGGACCGGTTCCTGGTGGCTTATATTACTCGAATAATTACACGTATAATTAGTCACCGTGTCGATGTTGAGCCTTCTGAGAGTGGAAGCTTAGACTCACCATTTTGGAACCCCAAAACACTCCCGTCAAGGACGGTGTTGGTGGGGCATATGTACTTCATGAAGTTCATTGTACACACACAGTACGTTCAGCATGCATGCCGCAGTAGGTGGCACAGCTCCAAGCAGTGCTAAAGGGAGCCTGGGATCCGGGTCTTAGCGACCAGCAACCAGAAACAAGACGCAAAAAGGTCAGAGGTAGAAATGTATTTAGGAGGCTGGTAACGCCTTTATTTCTCAAGTCCTGGATATCGCTTTTTAAGGGATTTTTTGTCCGAGTCTTTGCACAATTATGTTGCCGTAACAGTGCAGGCTTAGCGTATGAAGAGGGCAGCAAGATTGCGGGCCAATTATTATACATTGCACCTCCTAACGATTCTTTTGCCCAGCGCCCAGACCGCCATCAAGTAGATAAATTTCCTCTGGATCTATTTGCTACAGTGTAAGCAGATTGGGAGTTCTTCCACTGCCTTCGAACTCTTTGAGAAGCCTCTTGTTGTCCCGGGTGAGAACCCACTTCATCAGAAAGCAACCCAACATGCTGGCAATAGAGAACCCAATCATGAGAATCATGGCCTTGATATAACGAGGGGCATCCTGGGAAGAGAAGAAATATGGACTCCATATGTTTCCGAGCTGACCCATTAAATTAATAATGGCACCGGCACAGGCTCGCTTCTCTGGAGTCTGGCTCACTGAAGTGGCCGCCCAGCTGTAGACAATGGAGTTGGCAGAGAAACAGCCCGAGATGTACAGGAAGGATGAGAAATACTGCGCTGGGACGTTGCTGACGCTCACATTGATGATGAACCCGATAGCTGCAACACCCATGGGGATGCTGATGTGGTAGCCACGCTCGCCAACTTTGTCGCTGGAATAAGCGACCAAGAAGGAAATAATGGCACCGACGAGATATGGAGGTGCCGTGCAGAGAAGAGTGACGGTTCTGCTTCCCAAGTTAAAGCCGTTGACAATGGTTGGGAAGAAGTTGTTGAAGCCGTAAGCAGTATGGTTTGCGCAAAGAATGAATGCCTAGGTAATAGGTAATTAAATCAGCTGCAGTTCATATTTGAGGGCTTCTACAAGGTCTTGTCTGTAGACTCACAAATACCCAAACTCGAAAGTCTAGAGCGGCAAGCTTCAAACCGTACCAGACAGAGTTATTTGACTCTTGGTTTGAGACCTGGTCGCATGCAATCCGGTCTATGGCAAGCTGGCGTTCCTCTTCTGAGAGCAGCCAAGTAGCAGCTCCTGTATTTGATGCCGGGAAGTCGGGCAATATGAAGAGACCCGCCAAGCCGAAGGCAAAGCTTGCTCCACCTTCTATCAAAAACAGCCACCGCCAACCAGCAAGGCCATGTACGCCGCTGAGACCGGAAAATATCCCGGCTGCTAGCAGGCCCGAGAAAGCTGTAGCCAGCACCAGCCCAGAATATAGGACTGCGATACGAAGAGCAAGCTCTTTCTTCGTGTACCAGCAAGATAAAAGGTAATATACGCCGGGGAAGAATGGGGCTTCCGCAATACCGAGCATAAAACGGACGGCAATGAGGCCGGAAAAGTTGTGGGTGGCAGCTGTCGACGCAGAAATGCAAGACCAGGTACAAACCCAGACTGATATCCAGAGTGAGGGTCGAACACGCGTCAGGATCATGTTGCTTGGGAGTTGCATGAGCATGTATCTGGCATAAGACTGCGTTAGCATATAATTACTATTGATTGGCGGGAGTGTGATATTTATCAACATACCCAACGTTCAAGATGGACACTGCAATGTTGAAATTGTCACCGATGAGACCTAAGTCCTTCTCAAAGGTATCGAGCTTTGCTTGCCTAGATATCTTCAGCATAATCGCTCAGCACGAACCGGTGGCCTGCACCAGTGTAAGAAACCTACGCGATATTGTTCCTATCCAAGTAATTGACCAGGTATAGAAGCCAGACCATGGGCATGAGGGTGGCGTCTAGCTTTCGAACAAGTTTCCTCTCCCTGGCTAGCGAGGTAACACCGATTGGCGGAGAGCCAGGCATGTCCTCCTTAGCCACGGCCATTTCTTTGTCCTCGACATGATCCGTCAGGTCGGGTTTCATTTCGAGTGCCATTTCGCTAAGTTGAAAGAAGGATAATCAGAGGTCTGGAGTTGATGATACTGTTCAACTCTCTCTGCATCCAGCTGGGCTATTCATACCTTCTTGACGGTGCTTGGCCAGGCCCCCGGCTGAATCATGGGGCGTGGGGAAAGCCTGGAGGGCGTTCTGGGGTAACATCCGGGGTAATTAGCATATCCTTGCGGCTGCCTCTAGCTCAGCTGACTGGTGGCAATAGTCTGGGGCCCCAATATTGTGCTGGCTTACGTCTAGGGTAAGTTGGGGTTCCGTGCTCGGTTGGAGCAAGTCGGTCATCGTTGGAGTTTATCTTGGGATAATGCCAATCGAACCATGACTCCAACTCGTCAGCAGGAGATGGAGATAACGGACGAGTCTCCAGGGATCTTCCCTTGATCTTAGGAGCCTAGAGGTAACCTGGTGATTCGTAACGTGCAGCTTCAAGGTGGGCCGTCGGCTCTTCCTCCAGAATACGTCAGCAGACGTTCTATCACTGTTTCTGATGCACTGTCTTCTGAGACACGGTTACTATTTAGATTTACGTAGCAAGTACCGGCAATCTCTTTGTAAAATCCACGCAGTGGCTCATGTGTTGGAATTTCAGTGATCCTCGGTTACGACTCTAGTTACACGTAGCCTAATCTTCTATGACAATACTGGATCCTTCCCGCCGAGCCACTTGTAAATAATCTTGGAGTCCTTTCCTTGGAATCTCGGGTCCTTGGCAGCATCTCTGAAGGCCTCCAGCATCGGTCCTCCCAGAACAGTTTTGGCGGACACGTCCTCTGCAGCCTTGAGGCCAAGTTCCAGAACTCCCAGGCATAATTCAAGGGAGAAACCGCCCACATAGCCGTGGCTTGCGGCGTTCTTGGGTGTGAGCCCCGGAACGGGATTGTTGATCTTGGAGTTGAAGTTCATTCCTGAGCTCGCGTTCAGAACCTCATTCAATTTGCGGGCGTCAAGTCCCCCGCGAATACCAATGTTGATGGTCTCTGCTGTTGCCAAGGCTGTGAGAGACGACAGATAGTTATTCAGCAACTTCGTCTTCAGGCCAGCGCTAAGTCCTCCGCAGAGGAAAATGCTGCTCTCATTTGCCATCAACCTGCAAATCTCTAGGACCTGTGGGTAGAGCTCATCAGAGCTACCGACCATGAAAGACAAGTTACCGCTCTCGGCACCCATTGCTCCTCCCTGCGAGACACACGTTAGTCGCCAAAGCGGCGTTCAGTGATGAGATGATGAACGCAGGAACACGTACCGAGCAAGGGGCATCGACGAAGTCGCCATAACCTCCCTTCACGACCCGATCCGCTATCTCCATAGATACTCTAGCATCAATGGTGCTGAGCTCAAGAAACAAAATTTTTCGGTTGGGCTTCTTTTCGGCTGCAAGGAGCCCTGTCTCCGGATTGAGGAAAACATCTTTGACGTGAGGCGCCTGGGGAACAGACGTCATAATAACGTCCTGTTTTTATGGAAGTCAGCCCATGTGACACAAGCATGGGGAGCAGCACAACCATAGAAGAAGACAACCAGATGGTGACATACAGCTACTTCGGCGACAGCTTTGGGCGATTCCGCGACCACAACATTCGAGCCCGCGAACTCTTTCACGAATCGGCCAGCCGACTGCGGGTTGACATCGAAAATTACGAGAACATCGGACTGCGGGATCTTGAGGCGAATATTTTTGGCCATGCCGTGGCCCATTTGCCCTAAGCCTGACAAGGAATGTTCAGTAAGCCATGCTTGCTAGGAATGATTTCGACTGCGTACTGCCGCATTAGTGAAGAAACATAAACCCACCGATGAAGCCATACATCTTCGGTGCAATGCTACCCATGGTGATTTACTCGAGCTGAATGGAATCGATGCTTCTGGAGATGTTAACAAAAAGTTGCTCTAAGGCGACCAGAATGAAGTGCCTGCTAATATGGAGTTAAGACCGGGAGGGCGACAGTTATGTCGCACTTACTACATGGTTTAGCTCATGTACACGATATGTCAGCGCGGCATTCGCATTCGCATCGCTGCAAATACGGCCACATCCTTGAATCTGTGGAGAATCGCACTAATGGGCACTGGGGTTGGGATTGTGGGGAGCGGTTCGCACTTCCTTGGGGCGTTGGAGAGGGCGTTGGAGAGCCAACTCAACACCACCATTGGGGACATCTCCACCCTTGGCTCCAGTCTCGAGTCGATCTTGAATGGGAATCTCCAACCCCCATAGCACGCTGTGGTAATTTCTTCAATTCAAAAAAGCCGTCATGTCTGGAAACTCGGAAGCCCCTACAGAACCACCACCGCCATCCTCCCTTATCCGTGCTTCGCCAACCATACAGCTAGCATTAACACGCTACATAGACCTCATTATCACCACCAGAAACATATCCAACATACACATCTCAAAGAAATGTCTGCCCCTTCCACCCGCGAAGAGCTCCAGAAGGCCCTCTATAATGTGGGCATGCCAATCCGCCGCGAGGTGCTTAGCAATGCCTACGTCGATAATGCCCTCAAGAATGGCAGCACCGAGTTTGCCTGCGCCATGCAAGAGTTCACCACTGCCTTCTGCTGGGGTGCCGTTTGGGACCGTCCCGGACTAGACCGCAAGCAGCGATCTCTGATCAACTTGTCCATGTTGGCAGCCACGGGCAAGATCCACGAGCTCGCGGTACACACAAGGGGAGCTGTCAACAATGGAGTCTCGGCCACCGAAATCCGTGAGATTCTCGTACAGGTGTGCATCTACATGGGAGTCCCGGCTGGAATGGAGGCTTTTAAGGCCGCGGAGAAGGTTCTCATCGACATGGCAGCAGAGGGTGTAGCCATTAAGCCATAGGTAGAAAATATCACACCGATAATTGTGAATTAGAATAACCACAAAAATTAAGACCATTTGGACACTAGATTTTTCATGTGCATCCGAGGGCTGGTGAATATTCGAAACAATCAAGCATTGCGCTCTCCTGTGAACATTTATACACCTTTTACCTAAATTCTGCAGGTATTAGCTAGACTCCCGATCCGCTCACGGCCTGCCTCGCCGCAGAGACCATCTCCGCTCGCACTCTCAGGACGCGAGCCATCCCGGGCATGATTCCCCACACAGTTGTATCGCCAGTGTCGAGAAGCTCTGCCCAACGGAGAAGGATTGCGATAGAGAGCGGTGAATTTGCCTGTCCCGATGGATTTGGTTTGGAGGTACTTAGGATTTGCTCTACCATGGTGATTATCCCGCGTTCGTCCGGCGACTGGTCCTGCGAGGGCACATTCTCCGTCTCCTGCAGCCACTGAGAGAGCAGCAGGGCGCATTCAAAGTACGACAACGCGTGCTGGACGCTCCACACCCAGAAGCTTGTCCGGGCTATAACCTTGAAGCCCATCTGCGTCGGTATGCGGAGGGCCAGGCAAGCTTGAAGGGCTGCCATGGCCGTCTCGGCATCGCGCCGCGGACCCACGCACGCATCAAGGCGCGCCGCAATGTGCTCGGAGGAAGACAAGAACGTGAATGCGCGTCGAATCGGAGCATAGTATGCGACTAGCCGTATGTATGCGAGTCGAAGGATTGCCGTACAGTTGAACAATATCGGCCCGCGAGGATGGTCAGGAGATAGCGAGGCCTCTGGCTCGCTTTCCCACATCAACTGCCACCTCTTCAGCGCCAGAAGGAACCGCTGCCGTGCTCCCAGCATTGCATCTTCGCATCCCTGGAGCGATCTCTGGAAGAACAAGATCTTTTGAAGGAGCGATACAATGACCACATGGCAACTGAACATGCCTATTCGGCTAGGAATCGGAAGCTCTGGGTCGAATACGCTCTGGATTATCTCATCGGCGGAAGAGTATTGCTGCGGCTCGGTTTGGCGGGTCAATTGTATCCACTCATCCTCTGTAGTGGTACACCACAGATTCTCCTGAGACGGCAGGCCGTACTCGCATTCGAGGGAGAGCGCGGGAGGGAGATCAAATGCGACGGCCATTAGAGTCGTGACAGTGAAGATGCAGCATGTGATCCTAGCCGCACCGTTAAATCTGCCGGTTGATATCTTTAGCGGAAGGACTCTACCTCTTTAGACTCTCCCGAGCCAACCAGGCAAGCCAGGAGCCGGAAGTGTCATCCACAGTTCCACCAAGCAACGCCCATTCTCGTCGGACGGCTAGTGCCATTCGGCCCTGAAGTTGTACCGCAAATTGTAGATCGTCTACCTCACCGCTCCACGAAGCGAATGCAGTTAGGAGCATCATTGCCTGCAGGACGCAGAGGCCAGTGCCTGTTTGGGGCAGCATGTCTGCTGCCAGGTGGAAGAGGTCGATGGCAATTGTGTTCTCCAGGCTGTAGACGGCGCCGTTGGCACATACCGCTAGGAGTAGGTAAGTGGGTGCATCATTGGGCGACCAGGTAGGCTCATGCAGAAATGGCTGGTGACGGTGGAAGCTATTGAAGTAGCGTGTTATGAACCCGCATAGAGCGTCCCGTGATGGAAGACTGCACGGTCGCAACTGCAAAGCCTGCTGCTCCAGGAGCCGCCATCGCTCTTCTGTAAGAGTCAAGTCACCATCATTCAGGGGTGTTATTGCTGTCAAGCTAGCGTCGTCATTGGCGAGTAGGTCAGGAATAGAAGAATGCCTTGAGAGATTGGACTGCGCTTGAGGACTCTCTTCGTGATAGCTACGGGACGCGACGGCGTTAAAATCTGCCAATATCTGGCCTGCGTCAGTTATGTCGAACCCGTCCAACCCAGCGTGAACCAGGGGTTGGGTGGGTTGGGAGCCATCCAGCCAACCAAACGTGTCGGCTAGGGAAGCTCTGTGCAGAGGAGAACCGAGAAAAGCCGCCGGAAGTACGTCGGGCATGAGCTCAGATGTCCACATGCCGGGGGGATCTGTCATATTGACAGGGAAGATATCTGCAGAGGAGCTAATGTCCTGGTGCATGCAACTGAAGTCAGATAAGTTGGAGTAAGAGGGGGCATGACCAAGAACTTGCCTCTGTTGAGGCTATGTTGGCAAGCCTCGGTGCCGTTCTGCTCCTGGAGAGATGCGCATTCTGCCTTGGTGAGACTTCCGGGCGCCTGGAAAGGCTTGATCTTGTGACCAGCCGAGCAGCCCCGCCAGCAAGGACGTCGTCAGCCTGCACACCGCGGCCATGAGCCTTCATGTCGTGCCGCCGAAGCAGGTCCTGACGGGAGAAAGCTTGACTGCATAGTCCGCATCGATAAGGCTTCTCCTTGGTGTCTCGAAGCAGATTAACGTTAGTGGGAGGCTCTAGCCGGGGAGGTTACGCTACTCACGAGTTCTCTCGTGACGGACGAGGTGCTCGGCACGGGCGAATTCCCGCATGCAACGAGGGCAGCGATGAACAGGAGGAGACATTGACATATCCTGGTTACATCTCAGTGCTGTCTTAGATGCGCATCACGCATATATCAGGGCTGTCAAGGCTGTAGGTGCGCTGTCCGTGCCGTGCCCCCGAGGTAAGGAAGGTAAGTAAGCTCGTGCTTGGGACTGCTCGTCGTTCAAACTTGTGTTCCAGTTAGACTAGAGAGTTTTGCTCTGATTTCCCCGCACCGAGGTGTCGTAAATCTGGGGACATGGATCCACCCATACCACGGGATGGTTGGCACTTTCAAGACCACCCATACTTAGCGCCTAACATCCCCTTCCCTTGTCAGATCTCACGGTTAAGCTCGCTTGCTAAATTGTTGGCCCGTTAGAATGAGATACTGCATCGCATGATAGATCCCAGAGCGCTGGATTCTGTTGCAGGGCGGGGTCGCCAGCTAGCTGGAGGCAAGACTGCGCTTGACCGGGCTAGTGCAGTTTTGTCTCCTCGCATACGCCCCCCTTACCTATCCCAAGGTCACCGAGTCAGACTACCAAGGTTAATGGGCCCTGGGAGAGCGTTGGGGTAGCGATCCACCACCTTTATTAGCGGCACCCCATCTCTAGACGCTAAGGTAATCAAGGCAACATCGACGCTTCCCGGATAGCATTATCTCGGCACTGAGTCAATCAACACAAGGTAGGGACAGAGGGCCCACCATGTCTATATGGGTTCGCCACCGGTTCGGGCATTGGGTCTACTTTACTACAAGAAAGATGCCACGCAAAAACTGCCCCGTGTCTGCTGTACAAATCTCTACCTGATAGTTACTGCTTTGACGGAGCTTCCACAGCTGGAATACACCCCATCATGACTGCCTACATGAAGTTAGCATTGCTCCCCAGCGGTTTCCTGACTCTCCCCCAGCACTTCTTCTGCGCTGATCAGGAAGACAAGAACATCAGGGAGCTTGTGCCGTCCATGTCGTTCTTGCTCAAGCATCCTCGAACCGGCCAGAATGTGATATTTGACTTAGGCATGAGGAAAGTTTTGGAGGACTATCCCGCCGACATCCAGCCACACTTGAAGACACGCCAACCGATTGAAACTGTGCCCGACGCCTGTGACTCGCTACGCAAAGGAGGATTAGAACCCTCGGAAATAGACGCGGTTATTCTTAGCCACGTCCATTACGATCATGTTGGCAACCCGCGAGACTTCACAAATGCCAAGTTCATAGTCGGCTACGGGACCAGACACCTGCTTCAACACGGCATGAATTACCACTCCGCGGCCAAGTTCGAGAAAGATCTTCTGCCGCCAGAGCGAACCATCGAGCTGCCCATCCAGAAGGAGTTGCCCAACTTGGCTAGGCCAGTCGAAAATCACTGCAGGGCAACGTCGCTCGAGCTCTCAGCCTTGGTGCCAGGGAACAGGCAGGAGTGGAAATCGTTAGGCCCCTTCGATAATACTATTGATCTTTTCGGTGACGGCCTGGTGTATATTGTGGACAGCCCCGGGCATCTTGCAGGCCATCTTAATGTTGCTGTCAGGGTGGCAGACAAGCACTGGATATACCTTGCCGGTGATGCCTGCCATCATACGCGCATCTTGGATGGATTGTCTGCCATGGCTTCGTGGAACGAGAACGGTATGTCGGTTTGCATCCATACCGATAAGGCTGTGGCCGAAGAAACCATCGAGAGGATTCGAAAGTTCCGAGAAGGGGGGTTGACCGGCAGTGATCGAGTGGATGTTGCCCTCGCGCACGACAACGCGTTCTGGAAAGCTCACCAACACGCAATATGGCCAAGTCACTTTTGACGTCAGCAAAGGTATTGATAGGCGCCTTCATGTAGAGCTATCTAGGCTATTAATCTCATGAATAGAGCCCACCTCTGGACCGGTCCAACATAAAAGACACAGATAGTCATCTTGTCAATTTGGCATTTTCGTGCGCTCGGCCGTCAGCGAGCTCTCCGTCTGCTCGCAGGAAGCCATGGTAGCTTGCTGCTCAGGTACCTAGGTAGTTAATTGAGTTGCGGTGTCGGGATGAAATATGGAGCCAAAAATTGGGGGTGGGGATCAGATTTGGGGTAGCACCAGCCAAGAAAAGACATGAGTGCTGGGGCCGTCCTTCTTCCCTTCTTGGAGTGGTGGCGGCACCTTGTGATCACCCATAATTCGGGGTATTCTTTACGGAATTATGCGCGCGCTAAATGATGGACCATGGAGGAGATGTGAAGCGATACTGCTCTAGAACATACCGCATGATATTGGAGAATGGAAGGATAATAGAGATATACCCAGGGCGCCTAGAGATGTTTTCAAGGAAGTTGTGTATTCTAAATCCTGCTGCCTTCGACTAACACTTTCTTACCCTCTATTTTCTCAAGCATGCTAGCCCACTGCCACGACTATGTCGCTACGAACTCAAGACTTGTCCTTAGTACAACCAGGGTGTGCGTTCATCAATGGAGCATGGATACAAAGTAGTTCCACGGCGTCCTTCCAAGTCTTCGGTTCGTACCTGCATCCAGGAATCAAATGTGCCTATTTCCTGTGGCCGCTGACAACCAAGACCCGGCATCCTGGGAACCTGTAGCAGAAGTTCCTGACCTTGGGGAAGCCGAGTGTGCCGCCGCGGTGGTCGGTGCCACTGGAGCTTTCGCTCAGCTAAAGGCATTGACAGGAAAGCAGAGAGGAGAACTCCTCCGAAATTGGTTTACGTTGGTGAAGAAATCAGAGGAGGAACTGGCTGCGTTGATAACTGGCGAGAATGGAAAACCGCTAGGTGAAGCCAGGGGAGAGGTTGCATATGCCTTGAGCTTCATAGACTGGTTTGCCGCGGAAGCTCCTCGTGTCGATGGATCCGTGAGCGCACAAAGAGACCAATTAGCTGTGTGGCCGCTAACCCGTCTCATAGGTGTTCCAATCCTCCGATCGAGACAACCGAATCATCACTATGAAACAGCCAGTGGGTGTAGTGGGCATTGTTACACCCTGGAACTTTCCGGCTGCCATGATAACACGAAAAGTCGCCGCTGCTCTGGCCGCAGGCTGTCCCTGCGTTGTCAAACCGGCACCGGAAACGCCGCTCACAGCACTCGCGCTAGCATATCTTGCGCACGCGGCTGGTTTCCCACCCGGATCTCTCAGTATAGTCACAACACAGAAAAACACTGTCGCAGTGGGGAAGGTGCTCACTGAGCATCCCGCAGTCCGTAAGTTCTCATTCACCGGCTCGACGGCTGTTGGCAAGCTTCTGGCTGCGCAATGCACCAAGACACTCAAGAAAATGAGCCTGGAGCTCGGAGGGAACGCACCTTTCATTGTATTTGATGATGCCGACTTAGAGAAGGCCGCCGATAGTATCTTGGCCAGCAAGTTCCGCTTGTCCGGGCAAACCTGTGTCTGTACGAACCGCTTATATCTGCAGTCTGGCATCCACGACAAGCTCGCGGCAATCTTGGTTCAGAGGGTCAGGCAGTTCCGTCTCGGACCTGGTCGCGATCCCGAATCTACATTGGGACCGCTGATAACCGAGGCTGCTGCGAAAAAAGTAGCAAGGCACGTCCAAGACGCCGTGAGTCGAGGTGCTTCGGTGTTGATTGGAGGGGAGCCAGCAAAGGGGCTCGGAAAGTCTTTTTTCCCGCCCACGGTCATCGTCAATGTGCATCCAGACTCTCTTTGTGCAAACGAAGAGACTTTCGGTCCCCTCCTGCCTGTCTTTAAATTTGACACTGAGGAACAAGTTATTCATCTAGCAAACAACACTGATGTGGGGCTGGCGGGATACTTCTTCACAGAAAATGTCTCCTGTGCATGGCGCATTGCTGAGGCCCTGGAGACTGGAATGGTGATTATTTACCAAAAATCATCGTTGTAAACTGTATTGGCTAATATTTAGACTTCAGGTCGGCGTCAATACCGGCATCATTAGTGATGTCGCCTCCCCATTCGGCGGTATCAAGGAGAGTGGCCAGGGGAGAGAGGTGAGTCCTTCCGCTGGCCCGGCCCTTCGTCTGCGATGGGTAATATAGGCGCTAATTTACTTCCCAAAAGGGCTCGACACTAGGCATTGAAGAATATCTAGAGGTAAGCTGCTGGAGTCCCTCGTCCGTGCTTCTGGCAACGCTGACAGGTCGTCCGTTAGGTCAAGAGTGTCACATTCAGGGTAAGTAAATAACATAGGGGATTAGATATGATTATGTTATGTATCTCTGAAATTGATTATAAAATTGTGTATAACGACATAAAACGCTCAGTGATCCGTAGTCGACAGTGGTGCAGGCAAAGAAACAGCTACCAAATATAGGGCAGCTCCAAAAATAGGCTAGTCACCTAGTCGAGGCAAATATCTGATTCAAATGCCCCACGTTACTCCAACTTGCCTAGTGCTGGTAGCCATCGTCTGCAAAGTTATAACTACGAACAACCTGCCCGCGATCCTATCTACGATCTTGTTCGTTACCTAGAGCTTTTGGTTTGCCGCCCATCATGTCTAGAGCGTTAGCTATTGTTCAGAGGCTCGATCACCTCGTCCTGACCTGCGCCAATGTGTCCCTGACGACTCAGTGGTAC
This sequence comes from Thozetella sp. PMI_491, assembly GCA_021432635.1. Lineage (NCBI taxonomy): Eukaryota > Fungi > Ascomycota > Sordariomycetes > Chaetosphaeriales > Chaetosphaeriaceae > Thozetella > Thozetella sp. PMI_491. Next base: position 854,492 of record MU270028.1, read on the forward strand.
CAAAAATATCTTGGAATGAAGGCCGAGACTTTCACATCGCCATCAGATCCAAGTACTCAGCGAACAGCATTGAAGTTCGGTTCCCAGAAGATCAACTTACACCAGCAAGGAAAGGAATTTGAGCCCAAGGCGCAGACCGCCCGCCCAGGGACAGCGGATCTTTGCTTCTTGCTTCAGAATACTGCAGACCTCGAAGAGGTCATTGAAGAGTTCAAGGAGAATGCTGTGGAGGTGTTAGAAGAAGGAAAGGTCGTACAGAGGACTGGGGCCAACGGCACCATTCGAAGCATCTACGTCAGAGATCCAGATGGAAACCTGATCGAGTAAGAATACCCCTGTCGTCAATCTATCTCCACGTCCTATATTTGACACGACCGGGAACCTGTGAAAATCAGAATAACTAACAACGGGCAGGTTGTCTCAGTATTTGGAGAACAATTGACCGAGAAAAAGCTTCTCGGCCCACATCTACACCTGTATTGAAGCACTGCTAATAAAAGAGCCCAACTTTGGAACCCAGAAATAAAAGCAAGTAATTAACCTATTGTTCTAACCTCAATCGCTCCCTCCTTTCAGGTTATCGTCTTCAGATTACAATGCTGGCAAGTCTCGCGGAGGAGCCGAGATGAGGAAGACGACCCAAGCCGTGATAGGAATGATTGAAGCAAACACGGCAAAATAGCATATCAGAAAAGCCATAGGCGCAGGATAGCAAACAATCCTAGCGTATAGCGGAGAAGAATGCCTTGAGAGCAAGGGGAAATACACTAGTCAGAACGCTGTCATGTAAGTCCGATGGCAGAGAGGAGAAATGGATAGGACTAGAGGTGCTGTCACCATAGAGCGTCATCAGCTCTGGCACACCTCATATAATTTGTTTCTGTCGCTTCGTCACTAATTAGATGGGTGAAAGGGCTTGGCGCCGTCTTTTCTGTGACACTATCTCGCGAGAACCATTCTGAGTTACAGCAGCAGCCTTGACAGGAAGAAATCCGGCTCTCCGCTTTTTTTTTTTCATTTGGGCGTGGGGGACTCCACTTCTCGTGGCTAGTTGGTTAGTGTTGGAGTAAGTTGGGGTCTCCAACATAACTATCCCGCCAGCAAGCATCTCGGCCCTGGTAGTTGGAGACTCCAAATCTTAGCATTTTCCCACCGTAGCATGGAGTAGAATTGGTGGGGCTTGAAGGACTTCGACTCTAAAGTCTAATAATCTACCGTCGTTGGAGTCTCCAACTGCCTCAAACAAGGTGGCCCTGTTTCACGCAAACCAAGCACATGCTCTAGAATCTAGTACACACTCTCCGTAGAATTAGCAGGTTATTTAGAGGTTCGTCGGCCTTGTTAAGCGTCCTTCATATCAACTCGAACCTGGTTATGGTGGAGTCTTCGTCCGCCTCCACCCGAGCAAGGATTGAAAGGGGAAAGCTCAGAGAGCAAGTGCTGCGCCCAGTGGTCGCCATCCTCCCCTTGAAGTGGCTCTGGGATCTGATAGAATTATCGCATTGATGGTGAAATTATGAGGTCTCTACCATGCCACATCCACAAGCCCCTACCTTGGGCAGTAGTTGGTAGATCAATAATGTATGTATTAGAAAGGAGCAGTTCTGTCTTAAGAAGGGAGACTCTCTTCAATCCAGATGCTATGCTGTTCCGTAATGTCTCAAGGCTTATTCGCATAACCGAAGGAATCACTTAGTTTAGGTGCGACCATGTCTCTCCCCGAGAGGTTCACTTACACGACCTACGATGATGCAACGGAGTTACCACCTCCGGATCCCAACGGCACACGGTTCCCCTTGTCTCCAAGGCCACTCAATGCGAATACACCGAAAGATGATATCTTGCAGGGTATCCGAGAACTAGCAAGTTCTGGCAGATTGGAGGGTAAAAAGGTACAGGGGTGGCTACATCAAGTTTTATCCGAGTATATAATGTATTTCAGTGCTGTTGTCGTAGGTTAGAGTGACTAGGAAAAGTCACTCCTCGCTCGGAATCACCTTCGGCTCGGTATGGAAGATGAGCTGTAGCTGCAACTAGTTGCTTAAGACTCAAGTGACTTTCATTTTGTTTCTTCTCCCTCATTCTTCCACATATCTTATACGCCAGCTCTCGCTTCCCACTAATGTGCTCTTGGACTCATCCTGTGATATCTCCTGTGTTTGCTATTGGTTCTTACACAATAGTGGCTTTTTCTCTGCACATTGCTCACACCATCTTTTCAGCTTTCGCAAGGCTAACCATTTGTAGGTTGAATGTGTTCTCTGGTTTAATCTGTTTCTGGCTAGGCTGTTTAGAATAAATGCGATTGAAGTAGGCCAGCTGAAGCTGCAGCCCTATATTGGTACTTTGCGACTATCCGCTGTCTCTTCATAACTGTAGGGGTACCAGCCGTGAAAATAGAGCCGAAGCAAGCAGTACACTGCGACACCCCCTCTAGGTCTATGATGCGATATTATGAATCTACGAAAATTGATATACGGGAGGCCAAAACCGGGTCCCCATTTGATAATGCTTCCAGGAGTTGCTGACCGCGGCATGTTTGTTAGCTTGGTACTAGAGAGAGGCCAGCCAAACCTGAAGGTTTGAAGCTAGGAAATCGCCCTGTAGGCTCGTTATTGGCCCCTCTGGTCACTGCTGGACTATTGGGGCGTTTTCATCCCATGCTAACCACACAAACAGGGGTTGTATTGTATGACTCCTACTTGCAATGGTGTAATGATAAGGTCTCACTTAACCATCACAGGCCATGCTATTCTCTTCCATAATAGGTGTTGCGTATATTAGAAGAGTGAACAGTTAGTCATGCTTCGGTGACGTGTCAGCTCCTTTTCCGCCGAGGCGGCGCCACTCTTCCACACTCACAGTATCCTAGGGGCATTATTGGTGTATTTATAACGTGGCTTAAAGGCATTTCAGGTGAGGCACACTCGGATTCGACATTTGTAGTCCATTCAGACCTAACTACCTACCTATAGCATTATAGAACTTAAATGTGGGGACTGGACAGCAACCTACCCTATCCACCAAAATTGTTTGGTCCTGGCTACTGCTTCCACTATAATCAACTCCTACCTATATTGCGCAGCTTAATTGAGGAACGACTACACATGGGAGAACTGAAAGCTACGGTTTTGATCGGCCTGGTCGCGTCTGCATCTGCCGTTTTCTTCGATCCAGACCAACTAAGCCTTGTGATCAAGGCAGCATTTAACCATAGCCAGGCGACAAATACGACGGGGCCGAGCTTAGTTGACAAATATGGAGTCGCAACTCTGAACCTCCAAGACGCGTGGGGCGTTACGGAATCAACATGCTATGAGTATTCAAGTGGACCTAATAATGGTTGGACCTTTATTTCGTGGGACGATTTTGTTGGCCAGTTTACAACGTGGTTTCTCCCATGGATTACTTTAATCGCGCAGCTTCCGTTTGAGACACGCAGCCGAACTACAAATCTCATGTCCCTCTGCCTTGGTCTGGGAAGCCCAATACTTGCAGCCTACTCTCTCTCCCTAGCTGTTCTGAGCACGCGGCGGATCAACGAAGACTTCGGCAAGGAGTACGAGGCATGGCATGAAAGCTGCCCTCACAAGGCGATCGTCCGAGACGCCAAGGTGATCCTGATCGAGAGTCAACATTGCCCCTTTCGTGTCAGGAAAGGACCAAATCATGACTTTGCCCAGATGATAGTGCAGCCGGAGAACTCGACTTTCTGGGCCCAGTTGCGCAGCCAGATCCTCGTCACCAAAAGACCGCCCACTTTGTCGCTATACTTTCAACTTGGTGGAGCACTAGCAGCCTTCATTCTCTCCATCGTTCAGTTTTTCACTACCAAAGCAGATGATAACGCCATTGTGGTTGGGCTCGCCATCAGTACCCTCTGGTGCTGGATGATCCCTGTCATATGGGGCTGGGTCTCTGTTGGAAGCCAAACCTCTGCTTACTCGATTGGCGACGCCATCCGAGCTGTACCCGTTCCCTGCGTTGTCGACGCTGAAAAGTCTCCAGTTACGCGCTGCGAAGCACTCACAGCTCGACCTGACGATTTCCGCGAGCCGCAAGTTGACTCATTTGCAGGCTTTACAATTGCCGGATGGGATAGCGAGCCGGGTCCAATGTTCGCTTATGCCCGAGTGTGGACGCACCTAGTCGCCGCCCACCATATCAAAGAGGCGCTAGCAGTCCTTCGCAATAAGCAAGCCGAGCGGTTGCCTGTTGAAACTACCTCGAGCTGGAACTATGGAGAGTGGAGGGCTAACCTGAAAGGCTCGCCTGAGATGATGGCAAAATACCTTTTTGGGGATACTCCGGGCTCCGAGTTCTCGGTCCACTCTGACAATCCGCCTGGCATCTGGAGAGACTTTGTCTCTGCCACGCTCATAGCCTTTCTCATACAGTGGGGTACAACCGGCCCTTCTGTGCTGATGCTCTACGAGTAGGTTTGGTTTCCACCGCAACAGTCGAGCAATCTTGTTGACTGTTTCAAGGACGCCACCAATAGGTCTCGGATGCGAGTCGGGGTCATATTTGCTCTATGGCGGCACTGCAACTCTTGTATGGATTCTCTTGTCTCTTTCGGCATGGCTCACTCATCTCTGGGCTGTCCGGAGAGAAAATGGGTCGGCGACTCCATCCAAGCTTTTCTCTCTTGGTTCATTTGCTATCTTCACTCGCCTTCTTGGTAATACTTTGGCCGTCCTAAACGCCGCATGGTTGATCATCCTTTCGTTCTTCCAGTTCACCAATATGTACAACAACTGCTGGTGTGGTTCTTCTGCCTTTCAATGGGGATATGATTTTTGGGTATTATTATTCCCAACGGACGCTGAAGTGTTTTCCATTGGGAAGAATTACTGGATTGCCGGGACCTTTGTGGGAGTCTTTTGCTGTTCTGTTGCAGGCGCATTCTTCGTCATGGCCAAGGGCAACGAACTTTTCCGAGATGGTGATGTTACACGTTTACCGGTCCCCAGCATTGATCCAGAGCTGGGAGAAGCTCCACGAAATACTAGTTCGGATATAATCAAAGGAGGTGCAGGCACCCACTAGCTATTTCCTGAAAATTATAAGGGCGGGGTGATGGGCCATGTAGAGCAAGGTTGTACTGCCACACATCCGCCTGTTGAGTTACTCGATACAAATAAAATGCGTCGAGGGGCTTAAAGAATATCTAGCCTAACAATCAGAGCAATAAGATGTCACTTTAGAATCGTCATGATGTTTTTACATAATATAAGGCAAGTGTAGAATCTAAATGGTGCTATGGCTGCTAAGCATCTAATAAGCCACCTTTGTAGCTTTACTGGACAGACAAGCCCCAATCCTCTTTAATCATATCTGCTGCCTTCTCAGCGATAGCGTATACCGAACTAGCGATGTTGCCTCTGATCTGCAGCGGCATGATGCTAGCGTCTACCACTCGAAGGCCCTGAACGCCATACACGCGGAGGCGATCGTCCACTACTCCGCCCTGGCTGCGAGGCAGCATCGAGCAGGTCCCAATTGGATGCCACGACGAGATGGTCGCACTTCTGGCCAACTGCTCTGCGGCGATTCTGTCCATTCTCTTGTCAATCTCAAATGAAGGTTGCAGCTTTTTCCCATCTCCATCTTCCCTGTCCTTGACCAAATCGGCCATGGGTTTCGTCTCGAATACTTTTTGGAGGAAGAGTAGACCGTCGACAGTCATATCGAAGTCCACAGGACTGGCAAGGTATTTTGGGTCGATGGCCGGAGGTGCATTTGAACCCGAGGATACGATGTGCGATGATCCCCTAGACACAGGATGTGTGACTGTGACCACAGCGCCGATGTAGTTTCCCGGATCGCTGTGAGAGAAGAGTTTGTGGAGATTCTCCCCCTGATAGGGATCGAACCCAGTAGGAGCGAAGTTAAATTGCAAATCTGCCTCTGTTGGAGAAGCTATGACTTCCTTCAGTACTTGAGCCTGCAGGGCGTTGGGATTCGGACCATCAGATAATAAATCTGTGAGAGACGTAGGCTTAGATGAAGCACCCATTATAGACGAGTGCGTCACAAAACTAGTACCGCTAACGCCGGTGGCAAGGGGGCCTCCTTTGCCCGCTGCCCACTCTCCCAATGCCCAATCTAGGACGCCAGGTTGTTTTATAGTCTCGGCTGTCAACAGTCCCTCTCGGGCTTCGTAGTTGACACTGACAAGAGTATGATCCTATTTATGTCAGCTTACTAAGGCTAAGGCGGCATTTCCCTTCCTCCATAGTCGTTCCCGTCCGGTCGAGGGACGCGAACATACCTGCAAGTTCTCTCCGACCGACGGATTATCCACGACGAGAGGGAGTCCTAATTTCTGAAGAAGGCTGGCAGAACCAATTCCAGATAGTTCCAATAGTTTGGGGCTGGCAAATGTCCCTGCCGAGAGAATCACCTCCTTGGTCGGTCGGACGGTATAACTTTTGCCACCGGCTTCAAAGACCACTCCTGTCGCCACTATCGGTGTGCCACCAACAATTAGATGCTGAACATGAGCACCAGTCAGAACTGTGAGATTAGTGCGATCCTTGAAAGGCTCATAATATGCACTGGTTGCATAACTCCTCTTGTGACTTTCGTCCATGAACCTCAGAACGCTATAGCCACCGAGGGTGTCTCCTTTTCGAGGATCCTCCCCAGCCGGCAATCCAAGACCGAGATTTATCAGAGTCGGCCGCCATGCCTCATCGATTATGGTCGTCGCATGTGGCATCGTCAATTTCACAGGTCCGACTTGGCCGTATAAAGCTGGATCAAAAGCTTCGGCTCCCATGCGTTGCAGGCGCTCCACTTCTGCTAGTTCTATGTCCCCTGATGGCGGTAATCTGAGGTTTTCCGATTTGCGATAGTAGGGCATCAGCTTCTCCCAAGTCCATTCAGGGTTACCGAGGCGACTCCAGTTGTCGATGTCAGCCTTGCTAGGATGTGTCGCCATCATAAAGTTGATTGCCGAAGAGCCTCCAAGGAGCTTTCCCCGTGGTTGTGCGATTGTGCGATTTTCGAGGGCAGTTTGAGGAACTGTCTTCAGGCACCAGTCGTAATCAGGGCTATTAAAAATGATTGTATTAGATTGCGTACTAGAAAAGCCGCGAGCCGATGTGAAAGGAAATGCTTACTCTTCGTAGAGCTGGCTCATGAGCGCAGGGGTATCAACTTTTGGATCCTATATTAATGTTAATGCCAAGGATCATCCAGGCTCAAGTGAAGTTTCGATATATATACATTTAATCGATTTTCTCCTGCTTCGAGTACCAAAACTGATACTTGAGGTATCTCTGTCAAGCGGGCCGCAAGAACAAGGCCCGCGGTACCCCCTCCAACAATGATGAAGGAGTAGGACTGACGTGCCAGATCCTCGAAAGACACAGCGGAGGACCCCATTCTGCGGTTCAGAATTGCAGAGAGAATGTGTTATTAGGACTGATGTCCTCGAGTGTGATGGTGAAAGAGTGAAAGATAAGGGAGGGGTTGTCGATCCTTAACGCTAGAAATTATGGTATACCCTCTCACGATTTATAAAAAATGCAAACAAATGCAACTGGCTCTTATGTGGGGCAGGGAGTACTTTTTATTCAGAATAGTGATCAAGATCCATGTTTTGTCCGAGGAACGAACCCAAGAAGGGAATACGAGGGAGGGTGGCGTATGACGGTTCAATCACGCCTAAACGCCGTCGCCACCGACGCCTGTGTTTTTATGCTCCAGAGATCACCATCTATTGGTCTAGTCGATACGAGTAGACAGAAGGCCAAGGTAATATATCCAAAAAAGGAATTCCGTAAGCTGAGAGATCTATGATGTCGCACTTCCGTACATGTTTTAGAAGCTCACTATAGTAAGATCATTTGCATTAATCTCGACAAGGAGGTGTCAAGGAATATGGCAAGAGAAAAGTTACTTGATAGGAGGTGCTCTGGATAAATGTGCATTTCTATTGCAAGTTGGGCAGTTTCATTTTTCATGATAGATCTGACTGCTACTTGTGATTGCTAATTGCAATAATATTTTTTGTGCGGTATATGGCTGTAGCGAAGGACTGGGTGGAAATACTGATCTATCCTGGCAGGAACCATGTATTGAGCGTGACACACCCGCAGCCTTTGAACGAATGCCCACCAGCGCCTCCAGAAGCAGTTGTCTGAGCGATCCATTGCTATTCTGTAGCCCTTCAAGTTCAAGCAGTAAAATTACTCCGGCTTCTTAGCGTATACAGACCAGCTACCAAATAATTAGCTTCACCCCGACCGGGCTTGAGCTGCGCTACGCGCTTGATGGATCGACTTACACTGGCCAATACGCATGGACTTTCATGCTTTTGAACTCCTTCCGAACGTCGGTTAGTAACACCTCCAGCTCTTCCGGGGACCAACCAAGGCCACCCGCGCCCACTGGTCGCGTGAACACGGCTAAGCTCAACGCCCCCAGTCCAGCCATGGCATTTTCATACATCCACATGCCTTGTAGGCATAGTTAGTGACGTTGATGAGCCTCGTCTGTTGCATATGCGAAGTACTAACCCAGCTCTTTGTGCCTGCGATCTTTAGGCCAAATATTTGATGGCCACTTGCGCTTAATGACTGTGACATTGACGAATCCAGCCTCCTCAAGCTGTTCTTTGTATTTCAGCGCACTGTCGATCGGACGACCGTTCGAGCTAAAGCCATCTACGATTGACTTTGACCACTTGTAGATGGCAGAGTTCTCCGTCAGTGTATCATCGTCAGATGTGGCAGGATAGATGATATCTATGAGCTCGAGAGTACCGCCTGGGTTGAGAGAGCTTTTGTGGGCATGTTAGCATAGCTGGCATCCTCCTCAGGTAAAATTGGAGCTAGAGATATGTCGTACGCAAGACTCTGCTGGAAGAACTTAGGCCAGTCAAGAATTGAACCTGTCAAGAAGCGGGCAAAGATGTAGTCAAACTTGGATGAAAAAGTCCACGAATCTTCAAGGTCATCCACGAAGAAGGAAACATTGGGCGGCACCCTTGTCCACAGTAGAAGATTAGTAGGCCAAATTGTCGACATTATTTTTCCCACAGCACTTACGCGTTTGGTTGGATAGGACTAAGGTCGACTCCGACAACCTACACGTTGGCCAACCATGAGCATGAGTCAGAGGCGTTATGCAGGCAGAGGTTCTCGGGTTCTTGTGACGTACTTCGCATTCAGGATGCTCATCCGCTACACAGATACAATTAGGAGGCAGGCCTCACCCAGGTACAGCACGATAGCGGTAGTTCTTACCAAAATCCATAGTCCAGATTCCTGTCCCGCAGCCTGCATCGAGGACTCGATGTAGCGGCCTGTCCAAAGGCGCGGCATGCAGCTTCCCGTCGAAAGTGAGCGTCAGCAAATGATGCTGGAGATCTACTGGGCAATTAGACGGTCTTGATGGTATACGAGCCGAGGTTCACGACTAGGTAGGTAGGTATACCCAAGCGATCGTTCTCGATCTAAATCTGTCTTTAGCGCCGGGAGCTAATTTAGGGCACTGCGGGGCCGTGCGGATACTGACCTGGTCATTCGGAAGAGAATATGCTGCATTTAACTTCCGTTAACCTGCCGTTATTCCGAGATCTATCGGAAGGCGGAACTCACAGCCGTCCTTGTAGGCATGGTACGTCCTACCATTCTCTTGGCGGTAGGCCAAGACGCTCGATCGTAAGGAGTCGGTATCACTCGCTGTGTCCTTGAAACACCTAGTATGAGCATGGAAGTTATGTCATTTGATTTACTTCACGGCTCTTACCAGTCCAAGGGCAGAGTCGTTGTCGTTGAGGACCCCCGGTGCCGCCTGTAGATCGCAGGAATCATGAGCGGGGATGCGTGAGCGGGGTTGACATTCTGTTACTAGGAACGCCAACTCACCTCGTCTTCGGCGATTAGTACGTCTCCTTCTGGGTTGCGATCCTGTTCAGACATTGCGTCAACGGATGAGAATGAAACTTTAGACTTGTAATAGAATGATGAAGGTATCAGGAGAGAACATAGCAGTGTATTGTAGTAAGAAGAGAAACGCCAAGACTGAAATGCCGCTGATGGGGCAACTTCGGCCAGCTCATTCTCATGGGTCAACACGCGATGTCTGCCGGAAATGGTTAGCTCCGACAACGTCACAGGGATTGAAGCAGCCAAGTTTTATAACGGAGAAAAGTTTGTGCCTTGCAGTCCCGAGTGCCGATTGTGGCCGGACCCGGGCCCGCTGGTTCTGGCATCCTCGACCGGCCATCAGAATTACCCCCGAGCTCGGCGGCAACTGCCGACCGAAATTTACTATTCATACAGTCCGAATACCAAATCAACGCCGCATTTCAGGGCCACACAGGCACTACAGCATAGCCCGAAGAAGATCCTAGGAGTCAGGCCCTCATTCTAGGGGTTCTACGGCAGAATCAACCTCGGGCTTGTCACTACATAGTACGCAAGTGGTCTTTTTAGTTTTAGTTGGCTGTGTCCGAATTTCGTGCTCAACTCATATTATCATTATTATAACAAGGAGCTACCTAAGCAACGAGGTAGTTTGGCCTATGCTATCAGACCAGTGCCTACCTAGGCAAATACCGTACCGTCAAAATCCTGCCCACTTGTGGCGTTCGCAATGGTGTAGTTGCCAAAGCAGGCAAACTGGTAGTTGGCCATTGCTGTGGCATTGCTCTGTGAGGCCAGGAAATCCTCCAGGGCACACAAGCCATCTGTGCGCCCCGCACAGCCGCCACCACGGATCGTATGCAAAGGGAGAATGCCGTGATTAAGGCGCATGCGCACGAACTTGTGCGACGCACTGGCAACGCTGTAGCCGTTGTCCCCTGCGTGGTAGATGGTACTGGCGGCAGTCTCTGCCGTCGGGCTTGTGCTGTTGCATCCAATCACCTCCGTCACAAGTCGGGCCCCGAAAGGTGTCAGATGGGAGAGCACGAAGCGCCTGTTGGGGTTGGGGGGCCACTGCGTCAGCGTTGGTGGATCCCGAATGTAGTCAAGAGACATGGCGGTAAGGAGCGAAATGATGATGTCGTCATGGGTAAAGTCTGCATAGAACTTTTGTCCCAGGGGGAAGTCCTTTGTGTTGTTGTCGATTGTGACGTTGATGCTCGAATTGCTCACTGTGATGAGCTGGTTCGTCAGGCGCGCGGTCAGCTCCTGTAGATATCCAATGCCCTGAGCACGGCCGGTCGGGTTGCCGTAGGCGTAGTCGTAGTAGTACTCAGTGTCGAGTGTGTTCTCGAAGCCAGCCCATTCGTCCAAGGTGAAGAGCCCGCAGAACTGCGACTGGCCGATGTAGCCGGTCTCATACGCGCAGATGCTCTGCATGGCGTACGTGTCGTTGACCGTCAGGTTGAATCCCGCGGGTGCGTACTTCTGCAGGCGCTGAGTGGCGACCCCGAGGTAGCGTGGCAGGTATTTCTCGAGGTCCATATCGCCAAGCTCGACGAAGGGCTCGGCGTCGCTGTTGATGCAGCTGTCATACGAGGCTAGTGTATTGTTCTCGGTGCCGCCCTCCGGGATGACGACGACTTCGAACGGCGCCGTCCAGTTCGCAAGGCTCGGCACAGGGCTCAGCTGGAAGCTGGGGCCGAAGAAGCCGAGCGCCCAGCTGATTTGAGAGTTCTCGATGCGGCTCTGGCCCGTAGTCCGCAAGACAGGCTTGGGACGTGCTGTGCCATTGGTAAAGCTGGCGTTGTAGGCAACCTGTCCAGCCGTCGCATTGAACAGGATGCGGCCATATCGGTTCCAAAAGTCAACGCCGGACGCGAACTCGGTCACGGCGCCGATGCCGGTCAAGTAGCTCTCACCCATGATGTACTTGTAGGTGTTTAGGAACGCGAGCGGGCCGGCGAAGCTCTTGCTAGGATTGGTGGTCGTCCAATTGAGAACCTTGGCCGCGAAAGCCTCATTGTTGATGCCATCGTCATAGGACGAAGTGGGAAAGCGCTGGGCGTGCCGGTGCAGGAGGTGGGCCTGCTCAATTCCACAGCCAGCGGGCAAGCCAACGTCGTTGACGCCGAAGTAGTCCTCTGAGTTGTCGGCATAGGTCGAGATCTGGCCCCAGTAGCGCGAGATGACGCTGAGGTCTGTGGCGAGCGACTGGCATTGGGCCAAGCCGGCCGCAGCCACGAGAGAGGCAATTGTCAAGGAGCGCATCATAGGCGTGGGAGTGGGGTGGTTGCCGTTCGGGGACTGCGGGAGCTAGCTGCGGATCGCAGCTTGGCACCTTGGCAGCTTGGCACTGGGAGCTTATTTATACCCGTCAGAACGAGAGACAAAGCGCATGCAGTGCGACAACAGCCCTCCCGTTCCTGCGGCCGAGGCCACGGAACCGGCGCTGCTCGGAATGAGTTCTAGAAGCAGCCTAGGATCGGGCGGAGAAAGCGGATAGAGAAAAACCTGGTGCATGACGACGCAGAAAGCCCATCATTGTTCAAAAACACACAGCTCCAGGAGCTCGACGTCACCGACATGTGCAACAGACTGCAACGGTCATTGGTGTGGCGCTCGGTGAGCGGCACGCAGCCCCGCCAGACTTGCATCCCTTCGGTAGACTTAGGCGGAAGTTAGCCAAAACTTTCTTGCTGAACCCAGGCATCTGGGCGGGGTCTCCCCGGCGAGCAAAAAACGTCGCTGCGCACGTGCTTAGCTATTGGACGACTACCTCCCTTGCTTCTTCCCTGTCTCCTGCGGAGATGAGGCGGGGTAGAGAGGGATTAGGCTTAGTATCGGACGACCAGCCGTGACCCGCAGCACCGCTGGCTAAAGATCTCGAGAAGCGGGCCGAGGTCAGCTCGAGGTGTGATACAGTAGCGCTCAAAATCAGTGCCGCCTACGGAGTAGCTGCGATAGAAACTTTTGCGCGTGTCACTCCGCCATTGAACTAGCAAGTACTTGTAAGACAGATGTGGACTCGCGGTGCAATTAATAAAATGACAAAGCCCAGCACGGGCTTCTGTCATTCTGCATACTTCCAAATATTACCCATGCACTCGCTTGAGCGCTACATGTAACTACCAGTGGGTATTGCTTTATTCATAATCTATGGTTAAAGAATAACTTCTCGTCTAATCACCTAGTACATCGCCCACGTACCTAGATGCAGGCATATATATATTAAACTCCATGATATTATTGTAATGCAGAACCTTTCCAGACTAAAGACCAGACTAGCTCGAGGCTAAGAGCCCATTTTGTCGATAAGATTTATTGAGGCAGCATCTACAGATGACCGTTGCCGACGCACAAAGTCAGAGTCAGTATCGCGCCTGCGATATTCTGGTTGAACAAGGATTACTCCGAACGGTGGTTATAGACCAAACGATCGGCCCATACTCGCTAGAGTACCTGGTATTGCTCACAAGACAGGTTCTGCGCTGACTGAACCTATCGTTGAATAGCCTTGGGCTGAAAGGTGACTGGCTCTCTGAGCACTAATCCATGTTATACCTTTGACCCGTTACTGCACTTGGGCAACACTACTTGACGCCAACTTTCCGCAAGCGCAAAACATCAAATAGTCTTAGAGCTGATTCGCTATTTACATGAGAAATATTTCAGATGGGCTTAAATAGTTCATTTTTGGTTCCTTCTTCCGGTATTTTGCTTGTATGAATTTCCGGTTTAGGAAGTTGGTAGTGACCCCTTGTTGAGGTATTCTCTCAAGGGTTTAGCAGACCACTCAACAAGGTTAGCCGTGCTTATGCCCAGAAAACTCCCCTAACACGAACAAAATATTCAAGAGTTATAGCGTGAATTTATTACAGCGATCCGCGTTTTTGTGTTCTGAAAGCTGTGCCACTTCCTAACGACAGCATAAGTGCCGCCGAGGGGGTAGCCGAATGGTCTCAGTTGCTTGAGCGCACTGTCAATATACCAGGGCCAGTCTATTGCAGAGGATCGGACAAGACACTAGCGATCCTGAGGGCCCAATATTGGCAACGTGCCGTGCCCCCCTAATAACCTCTAGTCCATGGATAATATAATAGGGAAACAGCCGTCGAGAATCGTCTCCAGAGGTGGACAGAATTGTAAAAGAGCTTTGCGCCGCTCTCTGCAAAGATGCTGGCCTTGGTGGTCCTCCTCTCAGGCTGGCGCCTCGTCGCCGCCTATACGTGGCCGGATCCGCTGACGGACGAAATCGAGAGGATGTTGTACGAACAGAACGGAAACGATTTTGCAACGCCGGGACTGGGGATGCCGACTTGTGCAGCAATTCCAGGCGACCGCCCGCCATTTTCTGGAAGGTCCAATGCCGCAGAATGGGTGCGCACGGCATATCACGACATGGCTACGGCCGATGTGGTGGCGGGGACAGGAGGCATTGATGCGTCGATCGGGTTCGAATCCAGCCGAGCGGAGAATCCAGGTCTTGCATTCTCGGAATCAATAGGGTTCTTCGTCCCTTTTCAGAGCACCCGAGCCTCCATGGCGGATATGATCGCCCTAGGTGCCATCCTGGCGCTAGGAAAGTGTTCGGATGGAGGGATAATTGTCCCGATGCGGGTTGGTCGCGTGGATGCCACAGAAGCAGGACCTCCGGGTGTGCCAGAGCCCCAGCAGGATTTGGACTCACATACCGCAGCCTTTTCCAGGCAAGGGTTCAACACCACTGAAATGATCGGCCTCGTAGCTTGTGGCCATACTTTAGGAGGTGTACACGGAAACGACTTTCCGGATATTGCGCCGGTAACCAAGATTCCGGTAAGACATCCAAAGCACGAGTCGCTACGCCAGTTTCAAGATGCTGATGCAATCTGCTCAACTAGGCGATAGACGATAATAGGCAGGACTTTGATGGCAGTTTCGACGTGTTTGACAATTCGGTGTGAGTAGACAAAGGTTATCGCATTCTTCACCGTGTTGATGATCGCCCAGGGCTGTGCAATTTGTCAACAACAATACGCAGAATCCCCTGGCGTTTGGCAAGAACGCTACCACCAACTCGGACGAGCGGATCTTTCACGCCGATGGTGGCAACTTGATTCGACAAATGGCCGATTCCAACGATCTCTTTCTTTCCACCTGCGCCAGTCTGATGGAGCGAATGCTAAACACTGTTCCCCGTACCGTGGAGCTTTCGGAACCTGTTGAACCCCGGGCTGTCAAGCCTAGGTTTCTTCGCCTTGATGTGAACACCGGTAATGATACCATAACACTCGCGGGGAGCATTAGGGTAAGCTTTCCGGTCACTCCAACGGCTAGAGGCAACGAAAATCTTCAGTGTATCCGCTAACCTAACTAAAAGATCATGAATGACGATCGCACCTCAATAAATCGTACCGTATTCCTCGATTTCCAATCGCGGGACGCGGCAACCTGCCTTTCATCTGGCCTTGCAACATGCGAGTACAGCGTACAAGCTCAGCGGACTTCCGCTTCCCATACATGGACAGGCTTATACCCCGGCATGCCGAGTTTCTACGAATACAATTTCGAAACCAACGTTCCAGCTTCTATTGGCGTATCTTCGTTCAACATCCGTCTTCAAGATGGAGAGACTACCATCACGGAAACCAATGGTGGTGCTGGCTATCCCTGGGATGATACGTTGCAGCCGCAGCTCGACAGATCGTGTATTGGCATTCCGGAAACAGCGGGCGGATGGAGAAATGTTACAGTCGCGGTAAGACGCCAGGGGTGCTCTCATCTAACTACCCGGAGCGTACTAATAGTCGTGCTTATTGCAGGTGCGAGACGACGCAAACATCACCGACCTTACTCTCTCATACAGTTGGCCGGCGCCCCAAGATGGCGGGCTCGCACCTCGGATTGACCTCATAAACTCGACAATGACCAAGAGCGCCAGCTATGCTGCAGGCAGTGGATATACTTTCTACAGCGGCTCTTACTACGAGGTTGCAAACCTATTCACGTCCAAGATGAGAAACTTGAACTTCGATGTTATTGGTCATGGCCCCCAAGGGACTGTCACGAGCAGCTTTAATAATGCGAACGATTTTGGGGATGCGGACACATGCTAGGTTTAGAAAACCAGGTGCTAGACCTGTTGTATTTAGAGCATGTATCTTAAGGCCTCACAGGTCTAGGGCCTCTAGAAGCACATTGTTGTATATACGGGCTTTCCCCTTACCCTGAAAGAACTTGACTCGTTGTGGGGATGGTTATCTGGTGAGCTTGCGATGGTGAGGTTTAGGACGTGAACTCCTTGGTGTGGTGAAAATGTGATTGAAATGATGGCACAGAAGCGGCCAGTGCATCTGCAACATAGCCCAGGCGATGACCCATTCCCCAGTCTTAGTTGTCGAAGCTCTTGCGCCCTTCCTTCTCCGCCCGAACTCTCTCCTCCTCGGCCTGAGCATCGAGCAGGTCACCGAAGGCCTCCCGTTGCGGTCTTTTAGGTAGTATCGTTAGTACCACAGTCTTGCGCATACGCGGTCTGTTACGGGACTTACTTCAGATAACGGACGTCGATGAAGCGAAGCATAGAAGTCATCACTATGACAAGTACTGTGAGTCCGATAGATGTCTGCCACCCATGTGTATCTAGTAACATCGCGTTAGCCTGCACATACTGATATTCTGGCCCAACAGGACGTACAATAAGGCGCCTCAGCCGCCGGCCAGACGAGGACTTGACTCCATGCCGAGATCGCATAGTAAAATGCCACGGCGACACCCACGATCAGGGTACGCGCCTCCGGATCGTGCGGAATCCTGCGATGGTTAGCTTTAGAAAACCCGAGACAGCAACTTTCTTGTGGACGTACGTATCAGAGAGCCAGGCAAATATTAGAGGCGCGGTGCCTAAGGGGATGTATGCAATGAAGTAGGATGCATAGGCCGTCGTGATGGAAGTGGTCGATGGGTGTGACGTCCAGACGGTCATGGCAATGGCGGGAATGAAGTTAATGAGGCCTAACAGGATCTGTCAGCGGGTGCCAGGGATACCAGCTCGTTGTGCGGCGGCAGTAGCTTACACTGTGCGATAATGAGGGCCCACCGCGTCTGCAGAACATCCGACAGAATAGCCCAGAACCAAACTAGATTCGAAATACGTAAGTGATACAATTCTTTCACAATTCGCCTACAAGGAAGAGGTACTAACCGAAGACAACGTTGATGGCGTAACCGCCAATCGGGATAGCGTTAACTTGCACGGTCGTCCATCTCGGCGTCCCGTCGCCATTGGTCGCAGCCTTGAGAAATAGAGAGAAGTAGACATTACCGTACGTCGCGAGCACGGTGCCGACATAGAGGATGGTAATGAAGTACACGACCCACGACGAGAAGGTGCGCACGACCCCGGTCAAGGAGATCTTCTTAGGCTCGGCCCGCTTGTGACGAAGCAATCTTGTCATGGCCATCTCTCCGTGCGTCTTGTTAAACCAGAAGGCCCATGGGTTTGGCTTGTTGGGATAGTCAGGCAGCAAGACGAAACCGAAGCAGCCCCAGATGACGGTGATGATGGCATTGATCACAAACAGCCAGCGCCAGCCAGCAAGGCCGAAGCGGCCGTCCATGGAGCCCATGATGGCGGCTTGGAGAGCACCAGACATCATACTTCCTATGGCTTGGCACGAGTGATAGAACCCCATTCTCTTGGCCAGCTCTCCGGGCGTGTACCTAAATCTATGTGAGCTCATGTGTAGATCAATGCGCCTCACTAGGGCAGGTATTTACCAGTGCATGAGCAGAGACATCATGCCAGGCCATGCACTGCTCTCAAACAGGCCCAAGAAGACCCGCAGGATGTAGACTTGGTATGTACGAGTGGTCATAGCCATCAGACCAGTGATTACGCCCCATCCTATCTCCAGTCCGCTGAGCCAGAGGCTGGGCCGCACGTGGGTCAGGATAATCTGGCTGGGGATTAACATGATGCAAAAGGCGATGTTGAAGTAGGTCGTGAAGTAGTTGAGCTCGTTTCCGTACAGCTCCAGATCCTGCTTCATGCCCGAAACGTAGGCATTGCTAATATTGGTCTGGTCAAGATATTTAATCACTTGGCTTAGGCAACCAAATCCCAGGAGGAAGATGTCTAGCCTGCGCACGAGATCTCTTTCAGCCAGCGACCTCGGCTCCTTGGGGGCCAGCACGGCCGGGCGCGAAAAGAAACCCATGGCTACCTGATTGAGCACAGTATTCTTGGTCCTTCCTGCTTTCTGAAGGGAGAGGGGGGGGGGGCAGCCACGGTATTTCATGGTAGTGACAGGTGGAAGCGAAGAGGGCCGGCACTGGTTAAATACGGGCAGTCTAAGAGAAAACCCCTACCGTAGTTCATGTGGGGGACTCTTTGCGGAGCTATTCCGGACTAATCACGCACTCCCTAGTTCGCCCGTTGCTCTTAATTTCTGTCCTGTCAAAGAATCGCTTGTCAGAGAAACCATCAATAGACCCACTATGCCGCATGTTTTGACCCCGCAGACGAGGCGGTGGCACGATAGACCAGAATCCAAAAAATTCAAACGATGGGCCCACCTCGAGCTTGTCCTCTTTTCGGCGGAAAATGGCAATCCGCACAGCAATTTTTTGACCTTTTGCTAGTTATCAGTTGGTCAAAGCTATCTGTAAATTTGCCTCAAGACTGAGATAAGCACGTAGAAGACATGGTACAGTTGCCTTGCTGCAACGCAGCGTGCCAATCATTGTCGCCTTACGCAACTGTGTCGGTGGCTGATATTGGAAAAGCGAGACCACACGCGACTCACTCACATCACGCCATGTAACGTTGCCGGGTAGGTGTAAGGGTTGGAGAGGGCTGAGAATGCTCCGCACGGCCACTACCGACTCGTGAACCAGCACCTAACAACCCCTCAACCCCCCTCAACAATGTTCCTTAACCGATGGCCGGACTTGATAATGCAGCTAAGCAGTGCTATCGAGAAGAAGCATGGAAGGACTTTCGGTACCAATTCGGCATTCTTTACGTACGAAGCCACGATACGAGCAGACGATAACAATTCACTCGTTCCATTACCTTTTTCTGGCAATCGCTCAGCATAGCCGAGGGCAGGTCTAAAGATCAAAGCCCGCAAGTCAGAATGCGCTAACTAAAATTAATCCCCTCGTAGTAATAACACTAAGCAATTTTACTTAGCTAAAGGAAACTGCAGGTTACGACATCAATCATATAATTTGAAGATAAAGCCGCACATTCGCATTGGCAATGTTGCATACCTAATAGGTATAACGGCATCCCCTACGCACTCGTCTAAAACTGTAGGCTTCCATACAAGGCGCACCGGCGATAGTTTCATCACTATTACCTTGCTTGCGGAGGCCAACTCGCTGTCTTCTCGCGCGGGAAGAACACAGCTTCTAATATCCACGCTGGAGTAGATAAAATGTCCGGGACGCAGAGAACTGCTCCACAAGGATGATTGAATCTGACAAGGACCTCTATATACAAGATTTTATACGTATGCAGTGACACCGTAGTAGAAATATGTACAGACCATACGCGTTAAATAAAATAACTGGGGAAATTGAGTCCAGATGGACCGCTCACACCCTAAGGCTGCGGGCCTTGCGTTTGCACTCGCTCACCCGGGACACATCTGATGTGGCAACGGAAGCGGCTTTGGCAGTAGTCTTGGTTTGCGACTTGTAACTAGTAGAAGAAGTCGTCTTTGGGCTAGAAGAGGAAGTGGTTGTCTTAGAGTCCGAAGAAACCGCCATCATCCCCAGGCTTTCCTCGTAATCGCTGGTCCCGTTATCTGGGTCAGCATCTGCAGCAGTGGTGTTACAGATAGACTTCGTCCTGTAGTTGCCGTTCGGCCCACTGAGTGCCTGCAGCGAGCGCTCTTTAGTCAGAGCTGTCACCATAGCCTCGGCTGTCTCTGGTAGCCAGCCGTTGATGAAGTCGCCGTGGAAACAGTAGCTAGAGCCGCAGGCAAGCTCCAGGCGTGGCACACCGGACCAGGAGCCGATTGAGGAGATATCGTACCGAATGGAGAAGCGTAGCTGCGGCATCGCCTTCATTCCAGATGCGCACGTCCCTCCGCTGCTGTAAGCCGACTCCAGTGTGTCCGGGTTGACGCAGTCGGGAAACCACAGGACGGACTGCAGCACTTTGCCAGAGCAAGTGCTACGGGGGAATTCGGCATAATCCTTCCCGTCCGCATCAAAGTCTTCTCCTTCGCAAAGCCAGGTGACTTCCGAGCCCTTGATGACATCCGCGGTTGAGTTGCCGGCTGCATTCCCGGCCACAACGTTGAAGTCCTCCGGGATAGCTGTCTCGGCTTGCGTCTTCTCGAAGTTGTAGTAGGCGATAAATCGTTCGGGGGCGATAGGGGTGTGTGTGCCATCCGAGTCAACACGATAAAGCGTCGGGATCCAGTAGACAGAGAAGTCGTTTGGATTGTCGGCGGTGGCACATCCTTGGCGCAGCTCCGCCGATGTGGGCAGATCCTTGGTTACGGCGTCGGACCCAAAGAAACTATGCATGTGGGACGCGTAGGTTCCAGGCAAGACAATTGGGTCAATGTTCTTTGTCATGAACTGGTCGACATCGGTAATGGTGTATGCGCGAGCTGCAACGGCAAACACCGCTCCCAAAAAGAGCGAGTGGCCCATCTCCACGATATAAGAAGAGAGATAGAAGGCTTAGTGGAAGAGACCTATTGGCCTTTCCCTTGTTTTATAGATAAGTTACGGGAAGCAGCGGGTAGTAGATAGGATTTAAAGAGCGACAGAAACGAGAAGCAGTGCTGTCTGAAGACTGCGGTGGAGTTGAGGACGATTGTACGCCATTAGTGTCTTCAGCGCCCTGACTGGGGTCCAGTTCCCTTATATGCGAAGGCTCACATGTTGCTCACGCGGTTAATCCTCCTGCCAAGCAGTCCGCTATGTAAGATACTTGAGTCGGATAGAGTAAATGGCCCCGTGATTTTAGATGGACGTTGGGCGCTGCACTTATGCTTTAACTACAATAGAGCTCGATTATGTCGAATAGGTCCTAGTACAGAAAGCTAGATTTCAGATTGAGCGAAATGTTTTCGTGATTGAGCTCCAGAGTTGTTCTACCTGCCTCTACTTCCTCGCTCCTCGTTCTTGGCGACCCACACGAAGTTCCAAATATACAGCTGCCAAGACAAATGCAATCATCCAATTTGTTTCCGGTGGTTCTGCTGTACATCTCTACCGTATCGACACTTGCGCTTTGCCGGTTTGGGTCTTCTAAATGGATGCTTAGCCTGCCTGGGAAACCTTCACCGGTTTGCAACTTTGCTAATCACCCTCGACACAGCACAAGCCTTACGAAGTCGGGAATACGAGAGAGTCCACCCACCTTAATCTCGCCAGCAAGGGTAATAACGAGAACAACCACCGCTAAGGTGAATAACATAAATAAGGAGACCTAAAGTCACTTGCCTAAGCTTGTAATCTCGGGGGTCGGCCTAGTTATGATGTACCCAGAATGTTGAATACTCTTACTGTATCTTTCATACGTGCCAGAAACCGTTAACCCCGAAATTACCCACAGGAATATTTAACTACGAGGGCAGGTTTTTAAGAGATGGTCAACTCGCTATGAAAGTCGTCACAGAATTGAAGTCGCAGTGAGGCCCCAAAAGATATCAGCTGGTCGCGTGCCTAGTCTCATGCTTTTGTGAGAGTGTGATGCTCACGTGATCGCGTCGCTTTGTCTGTGCCTGACTCAGTCCTTGACCCCACCGGTCTCCCGATGCCAGGCACCTGTCCGTTACTCTCCTCGATCCCAACCACAATCCTAGAAGTGACTATCACGAGCGCTATGCCGTCGCCCCCACAAAATACCAACAATGTTCCGAATAATCCAAGGTTAAGTCCGGTCACTACTACCTCAAACCCCCGGTCGTTCGACTCTCCCTACGCCAGAACCACTGGAAGCTTGCGATCCTGCACAACATGTCGCCGGAGGAAGGTTAGATGCAACAAGGAAACTCCGTGCTCTAATTGCACCAGGAATGGGGTCACATGTATCTTTCCGCCGCCTGGGCGTGCTCGACCTACTCCACGTGTTCGGCGGTCCGAAGCTGAGCTGCCGGGTCGAAATCTCGCAGCCACTGCCCCGATCGTGCAGCATTTATCTCAGGCACTGGGGTTTCAGGGTACCGAGTCAGAGACTATTGCAGGCACGACAGTATTGGTGCCATCCACTACCGAGGCCCAAGACATGTCGGCGCCGACGACAATAGACCGCCAGTCCCGAGTTTCCAAAGAGCCCATTCCGGGCATCGAGCAATGGATAGAACGATGCCTGTACTTGGGAGAGAGGCCGCCGAAGTCTTTTTATCAGCTTGAAAGAAAGCTGGCTGCATCATTTGGCGGCCATAGTCATACTTCAGCGTTGGCGAGGCTGACAGAGCTAGTACGCCACTGTATCCCTTCTGTTGTCGCCGTTTCCTTTTTCTCAAGTTGCTCCCACTCTCGTGCTCTTGCTTTACTAATTACTGCTAGATCACAGAACCGCATGCATCATCTCCGCACAATACCAAAGAAGATGATGCTGAGGATGCGGAGATAGAAACCGTTTCGGACGTTGCCAGCACCGATACGGCAGACCGGCTCTTCCAGAGCGCCGAGGGCAGCCGGGATCGCCGCGCATTTATACTGGGCTTTAACCTACCCGATGACAGCCTAAGAAATATGCACCCTTTGCCATCGCAAATTCCTTTCTATTGGCAAACTTTCGTCGAGAACGTTGACCCGGTGATCAAGATATTTCACATCCCATCCATGAACAAGGTAGTGAGGGACATGCAGCGCAGCATTCTGTTCCTTAGCCCATGCAAAGAGGCATTGATGTTCTCCATCTACCTGGCTGCTGTGACCTCTATGACACCGGCTGAAGTAAGTACGCCCGGCACCGAATGCATCCGTAGGGACATGGACTGATAAGTAGCAGGTGGATGGCATCTTGAGCCAGGAGAAGGAAGCCCTGGTCGCGCAATATCGGCTCGCCACAGAGAAGGCACTTGCCAACGCCGAGTTTTTGACGTCTCCAGATCTGATGACACTGCAGGCATTTGTCCTGTTTCTTTTCTGCCTGCGAGAGCGCGAACACTCGCGAGTCACGTGGACCATGACTGCACTTGCGGTGCGAATAGCGCAGGGGATAGGGATACATGAGGTTCGGCGAGGTGGCGGGCTCTCGCCGTACGATACAGAAATCAGTCTCCGGCTCTGGCTCAGCATCTGGCTTCTGGATTTGAGGACAGCTCTCGAGCAAGGGTCCGACTTTTTAGTGCCGGACGCGGCCTCCGCGGAAGGTCTCCCGCTGAACGTAAACGATACCGACTTCGACCCCCGCAGTACCGAGTATCCGTGCTCGAGAACAGGGATGACTGACATGGCGCCAACACTGGCCAAGTATGAGATTGGGTCATTGTCAAAGAAGTTGTGGAGATTTGAAGCGGCCCGGGGTGTACAGCCTGTACCCACTGCCGAGAGGGACCATATGTTGCAGGCGGCAGCCCTCTGCCAGAACGAAGTGGAGTCTAAATATCTGACGAATTGCGCCGATGACGAATCTTTTCAACTATACACAACTTTAACTACCCGACTCTTCTTTGCGGAGGTCCCGCTACTTGTTTACATTCCCATCTTGTCTTCCGACTGCCAAGCAACATTGCCGCCAAGTGTCGTGGACCAGATGATAGCTGCATCCATCGAAGCTATAGAGTGTTCATACGCTGTCATATCCCTTTCGACATCACCTCGCTGGGGAAAACTGTTCCTCACCTTCGTCAATTGGCATGCGATTGTGATCATTCTGGAAGAGCTGTGCTCAAGGTCTAATAAGACAGATCTTGCGCAGAAAGGCTGGAACGCCATTGAACTCGCTTTTGCGTGCTGGGGCTCAGCTCCCCCATCTCATAAGCTGGACGGGCCATGGGAGCCGCTAATGAAGCTGATGAGAAAAGCCAAACGGAGGCGGGAGGCAAACCAGTCTCTCTACGCAAATGAAAGAGCGGAGACGGGATCCGAACTAAGCAGCCCGAATATGACTATGCCTGTCATTTGGCCGATGTCGAATCCCGAGACCCCCTCATCGTGGCCAACAGAATTTCTCTACGAAAGCGTGGGAGAAGGGTTCCTTATGAATTTAAGGAACAGTCCGAGTGATGTCCTTGACTAGCTGGCGTTAAATAGCATAATTTGTATCTCGTTATGAACGGATAGACTTGAGGCAGGAATGAAATTATAACTCTATACAGAGTTTTTCTGGCGGTAAAATAGTGAATACCCAATGTCTGATGAAGCGAACACCACTTTCCAGCTCTGGCGAGAACCCATTCTCGCTTGCTGTTACGACGTTCCATATATATACAGTCATGGGTCTGATCTCGAATTCTTCGTGGCGCCGCAAGCCAACCTGACAAGCAGCCATCAGATGGCACCAGACATGGTCCAAGCCGTGCTTGAAGAGGGTCCCCCGGTCACTCTACGCTTCCATCGGCGAAGAGGCAACTCGATAGAGTTTTCATTGCATTGTCTAAAGCCCTCAAAGTGCTGCACTTGCCAGGCCGTCGTTCGTCTGTAAAAGATAGAATGTATCGATTTCAACTGTGCACCTGCGTGTGCGATGGCGCAGATTAATTAGCAAGACTACTCTATAGCAGCAATCTTTTCCCTGAATGTATGAGCGAGCCACTTACTTTTGTTGATACAGGTCATTGTGGAATGCTTGTACTAGCGAGCCCTCAGCCGCAGCAATGAGCACGAGGATGACAGATGCATTTCTCGCGTTCATGTTGCTGATATGGGTAGCATCTGCCTATTTGGCTGGTCTCTCAGTAGGCTTAACACGATCACGATTGAGAGCGCCGCCACTCGCCACCGCCTCGGCATTCTTCTGGTATTTGTAAACAGTCCAGTCAAAGACGTAATCGTACTGGAATCCTTCGCGAACGAAGAGATCGCGGAAAATCTTGCGCAAGTAGCTATAGTCGGGCTTGTCGTCGAATCGAAGGGACCGGGTGTAATTCAGGTAGACAGCGAACTCGTTCGGAAAGCCTCTGCAGAGCACTTCGGTTGGCGTCGTCATCTTCTTCTCCATGATCCGGTCGTACTTCTGCTTCTTGGTGGCTGCTTTGAGACCTTGCCAGGGTAGCGAGCCGCGGAGGAAGTAGAGTACGACGTAACCAAGAGACTCCATATCATCTCGCCGCGCCTGCTCGACGCCCAGGTGCGTGTTGATGGAGGCGTAGCGAGCAGTGCCGGTCAAGTTCTTGTTTTCGCGATAAGGAATGTGGAAGTGCGTCTTTGGGTCACGGTATTTCTTAGCAAGCCCAAAGTCAATCACATTGACCTGGTTTCCTCGCTTGCCAATTCCCATCAGAAAGTTGTCAGGCTTGATGTCTCGGTGGATGAAGGACTTGGCGTGGACATATTCGATCCTAGAGAGCAGCTGGTCCGCCAAGAGAAGGACGGTCTTGAGGGAGAATTTACGATTGCAGAAGTTGAACAAGTCCTCTAGACTCGGCCCAAGGAGATCGTAAACCATGGCGTTGTAGTCGGATTCAGTGCCGAACCAGCGAACAAAGGGGATTCCGACGCCTCCGGCCAGGGATTTGTAGACCCGAGCTTCGTATTCCAGCTGGGGGTGCTTCGCCTTCGTGCTCTCGAGCTTGATGGCGATTTCTTCACCCGAAATGATGTTCGTACCAAGATAGACATCACCAAATGATCCGGAGCCAATCTTCCGACCAATGCGGTATTTATTTCCGACGCGGAGATCCTGCGTTCGTAGGTTAGCGCTCTACGCTGACAGCTGTGCGAACTCTAGATGCCCGCAACTCCTAGCGGTCAAAATTCACACGGTTAGGATGGGGACAAGCCGAATGAGGGCCAACGATCGGACTGAGCCAAGCTGAGCTACGAGGCATGCAACATTCTAGAAGCGCATTCAAGAGGTAAGACGGTAACTTACCATGGCGGACATGTTGACGGCAATCAGCTTGTCTCTCTTGGTTGTCAAATGTGCAAGCAAGTGAGATGATGATTGACGATTCGGTTAGGATACGGGGTATTCGTTGCGCAAAGAAAGAGGATTTCAGAAACTTGGGCTCCTGAACATGGCCGCCTTTTGGGCAGGAAAGTTAAGGACGCAAAATGTCCGGTCACAATCGTGCCCAAAAGAAACAGTCGGTAAAGAAATTGGATGGCCGCCTAACGGGTCCGAGTCTTTACGGCGTGAAGTCGGGCTCCGGCTGCCTGCATGGTCGGCCTTCGGCCTTCGGCCAGCTCGGGCCTAAATTGATTGCTCGGCCTCCAACTACCCAGACCCGAGACCCATAAAAGCCGAAAAACACATACACCGAAAACATCCATCATATACCCAAGCAAGTCTCACGCCCGATTCCCTAACCCTAAACGTTATGCACGCCTCTTTTTTTTCTCCTAGAACAAGCCCCTATGTATGGAGGGATTTATAATTAAAGCATTCCCTTAAAAGAAAATTTCCTCCAAGAAATAAAAAAAAGGCGAAGACGGCCAATGCTTTCCTTGGCGTTTCGCCCGCCAATACCGTCCATCAGCTCCAGATGACGACACTGATAAGACCCTGTCCTGCGACCACCACGTGCAATGCTGCAATCCTTGGCAGGATTTGCAACATCGAAAGAAACTCTTGGCTTTTCGACTTTGAAAATGTCTCTGCGATGTGTAGACAGCTATATATGGCTAGCTGGGAGCCGCGGAGTGGTCGAGACTCGCTCGTTTGGGTGGCAAGTTATTCCTGCAGAGCGCCGGTTCCTGCTTCTGAATAACCCAGAAATTGAGTAATACTTGTCACTTTCATTGGACAGTTGGTCGGCACCTATGTCGGCAGTTCATCCCGCCGGCACCCCAGCGGCGGCTGCGGCTGTTGTGGAGAAAAGCGGCGTCGAATCCTCAAGCCCTGGCGCTTCTTTCGACGCGAGCGGCAACGCCAGCGACGGCTATGGTTCGTCCCAAGAACACATATTCTCAGACCCTTCCGTTGCGGAATATTGGAGGGGTACCTATGAGAAAGCCAGGTATGAGAATCGTCATCGCTTCGACCCGGAATTCGCATGGACGGCCGCCGAGGAGAAGAAGCTGGTGAGAAAGATTGACTTTCGAATCATGGTTTGGGCGTGGGTCATGTTCTGTGCATTGGATCTCCACCGGCGGAACATCAACAGGGCCATTTCGGACAATATGCTCCCGGAAATCGGTAAGCCTCGATCCCTGCGCCGCGGGTGGTCCTATTTTAGGCCTATCTTGTGCTGACTAGATACCTCGCCGCAGGCATGAACACCAATGACTTCAACTATGGCCAGACCATTTTTCTCGCGTGCTTCCTGTCGGCTGAGCTCCCCAGCGGCCTGATCAGCAAGAAGCTTGGCGCCGACGTGTGGATCCCCACCATCATGACAGGCTGGTCCATCGTGGCCGGATCGCAGGCGTTCCTTAAGAGCAAGGTTGGCTTCTACGCGATCAAGGCGCTGCTTGGCCTCCTCATGGGCGGGTTTATTCCCGACATTGTCCTGTGGCTTACATATTTTTACAAGTCTAACGAGCTCCCTAACCGCCTCGCTTGGTTCTGGACAGCCCTCAGCACCGTGAACATTGTGGGTTCGCTGCTAGCCGCTGGCGTACTTCAGATGCGTGGGGTCAACGGCTGGTCCGGGTGGCAGTGGCTCTTCCTCCTCGAAGGGATCATCACCCTTATCATCGGCATCTTCTCTTGGGGTCTCATGCCCCCGGGGCCGTGCCAAACTCGGAACTGGTTTCGGGGCAAGGACGGCTGGTTTTCCGAGCGGGAGGAAAAGATCATGGTCAACCGGCTCCTCCGTGATGATCCCAGCAAAGGCGACATGAACAACCGACAGGCAGTGGGCCCTTCAAGGCTTTGGAAAGCGGCCAAGGACTGGGAGCAGTGGCCGCTTTATCTCATCGGCCTAGTCGCTTACATTCCACCGTCTCCGCCGAGCACCTATCTGTCGTACATCCTCCGACAGATCGGCTTCTCCGTTTTTGAGGCAAATCTCTTGGCTATCCCCTCTCAGTTCCTCTTTGCCATCAACCTGCTTATCATCACTTGGGTTTCTGGACACTTTGGAGAGCGTTCCATTGTCTCGTCTTCCTCCAATATTTGGATTTTTCCGTGGCTTGTTGCCCTTGTGTCGCTTCCTGCAACCACTTCTCCATGGATCCGATATGCCCTCCTCACGGGTTTGCTGTCGTATCCGTACTGCCATGCGATCTTGGTGGGATGGAATGCCAAGAACAGCAACACTGTGCGTACACGAGCCGTATCAGCCGCCCTCTACAACATGTTCGTACAGAGCGGCAACATTATCGCGGCCAACATTTACCGGGACGATGACCAGCCGCTCTATCTTCGTGGCAACAGGATCCTTCTTGGCATCACTTCAGCCAACATAATACTCTTCTACCTAGTGAAGGCATTTTATATCTGGAGAAACAAGGCTCGCGATCGCAAGTGGAATGCATTGACCGCAGAGCAGCAAGAAGACTACGTTATCAACACGACGGATGAGGGAATGAAGAGATTGGATTTTCGGTTTGTTCACTAATCTTCAGCTTCAACATGCTGTCAATAGCTACAATGCGAATGAGGGGGGTTAGCTACGATATATTTTACTAAAAATAGCCAAATCCGTGAATAAATGCTCTCTCGCAACCACTAAAGCGAACGTTCATGGTCAGCAGTTCCTTCACAGGCAAATGGTGCATAGTTTCTCCACGTCACGCGGCTTGTGCCACCAGAAATGAGATGCAGTGGGTGGAAATTTCCATTTATTCAGACGTCTGTAATAACGAGAGGAGCCGGCTTTTGGCCAAAGAAACTTAAACCCCAACAGAGAACCGCACGTAGTCACATTGAGTCCTCTCCGCCCTTCAGGCCACCGCCAAGCGCGTACACCACTGCAATCACCTCTCCGTTTACTAAAGAACAAAATTAGCAACATAGGGGGCATCAATAACCCAAAGATAGGGTATTCAAGCTTCAGAGACTTACCTGGCAGCACTGGTGCAATCACCCAAGTTAGTACCTTGACAATAGTTATCGGCATCCACGAATGAATAATCACTTACGTCAAACTAAAATCGCTGGATTAGCCTTTTGTTTCGCCCAAGCGCAGGGAATCATAATGAATATTAGGGTAAGAACTTACGGTGCAGGACTCAACAGACGAGCAGCGGCAAGTGCTGCAGTCAACACGAGCGTCCAGGTTGTTGACGGCCGCAGGGCTTGCAACGGCCCATCCGGCGAGCAGGGTGACGAGAGCGAGGGAGAACTGCATGGTTGCGGTGTTGGTTGAGATAGTAGATATAGATTTTGGTTGTGGATAGGATGTCTGGTAGTGACGTGATGCAATCGAGTTTCCTTCTTGCAACATCCGGCGCCCTCTCTGCTTAAATAGCCAAATTCGCTCAGCTCTCGTTGATGGAGATGGTAAGCAAACCGCGACAGAAGAACATGGACCCATAGTTACTATCTCACTGCAGAAGCAGTCCCACTGAGGCCATTTCTCTACGAGACCTGTACGAGGCAACGCCGAGGTATTCGGCCTATGGCAACGCTGACAGGTCGCCCCACAGGCTCTCCCGATCACAATCCAGACAATTCGTCCTATTTTTGTACACAAAGAGTGGTGCTTAATATATCCAGAAAGGTAAAAGCTCTGCGTCAGGCTATGTTGACAGCCTCTAACTTTCATTCTGTCTGGTGATATATAAGAAGCGGGTTGATCTACAATGCGCTCACCGTCGCACTTTGCCCACTCTGAGTAAGCTTAGCCCGACCCCAAGCTGTAGTGGTACCCGAGACGTTTTAACGTTGGTCCCATACTTAATGAATTGTAATACAGATACTACTGGCCGTGGTTCTGTATTCTTTCTAGCACTTTTATAATGTTTCACAAAGGCTTCAACATGCAACACAGCAGGCCCAGAGCAGCCATTTCATAGCATATTGCCACCCACCTGCGGCTTAGAGTAGGGGTCGAAAATTATGCACCTGCTCGGGGCTTTGCATTTCATCACTCAACAGTCTTTGTTGCGCAGCATATGCCCTTAGAAGTGTACCCAGTCGTCACCGAAAGTCTCGCGCCGCACTAGGGCGGGCGGAGTGACGGGATAGTGGCCGCGGCGGTGATTTTTAATAACAGCGGCTAATGACGAGGCCATGAGGCCATGATGTTGCATTTGGTCAGACTCAGCACATTCCACCTTGCACTACCATCTCCCTAAGTTCTTCTGTCCTGCCATTGGTCATGAAGTCTCCAACGAGCTTCCACAGGTGGCATAGATTCCCAAAACGGAAAATTCTGACAAAGTGCTGAGAAAATAACAGAGTTACTATAATCTCCAAAGCAGGAGACATGGTTAAACTTAACTTCTTATCTCCACTTAGCTATGCTCCGGCGCAGAATGATAGGACTACACGTTCGCCACCGTCCTAATGCTCACCGCTGGATATGCGTCTCTCGCAAGGCTGTCGATGCCCACGCAACCTGCCGTCTTCATTGCTGAGCCGCCCACCAGTCAACCATCAAGGCTAAGAATTCTTGGCATTAATCCGCCAACGATCGGCGGTTACTCAGCCTCCTCCTCTTCTCTATTCTTATCACCAATCTGAGCGGCACCTACATCCATGGAAGCTCAAATTCAATGCCGAGTGTTCTAGCTCTTTCATGATTTGACTCTTCTTATTTTTCTCCAAGATGATCCTTCTCAATCCTTCTACTGCATGAGAAAGTCTCTATTTGAGGAAATGGCTAATTGCCCGACCACGGGTAAGACAACAAGAAATAATTGGTAAATATCAAAAATACTCTCGGTTTGGTGTGAGATACCTTGTCCTTCGGGCAAAAGATAGAAGCAAGACACAAAGTACTTCCCAGAGGCTCTCGTTTACATTTTAAGACATCCATGAGGCCAGATTCGCCTGCCTCCGCGTTGGGCTGTGAGGCTTGCTTTGCATCAAGCTAGCCTGCGACATCTATCATTGGCTTGTATATACGGAAATTATCCCGCTGAACATGCTACTCAATTGCTTACTGCTTACCGTTCGGAGTGGCAAGGTAACCATCTGTCGGAGCGTATCTAAGCGAGCAACATGAGAGCTTTATATTGCCTCTGTGCTATGTAATGACCGACAATTGAGGCCTATTGCTACAAGGTAGCAGCTAGACGTCCTAATACTTGCAGTTGCATTTGACGTAATATTATCTTGGCGTTGGAGCTTTCCCACCTCTTTAGCGTGCTGGAAGAATACGAATACCTGCTATAGCTCTATCCGGGCGGACCGGAGGTCCAAGTCAAGCGTGATCCCGGCGGCATCTCCCTAAATTCAGGACGAGACCAACATTCGCCTTCTGCCGTATCGGGTAAGTGATTTTTTTTTAAACGCTCTCTACATTGAAAAGTCTCACGTGTTACCTGAGACATGAAGACCCAGAAAGCATTTTGTTCTTGGTCAAACCGCAGTACATGACGCGGGTTAGTTCAGGTGGTCGAACTATTTCTCGTATGAGCAGCTTGTTTCTACTCTAGCCACCGCCACATCTCAGATAGGCCAGTCCACATACAGTTGTCGCGACTAATTTGCCGCGACTATTCTTTTCGAAAGTAGACGCGCCTGTGAGCGCCGAGCATTGCCAGGCAAATCTCGTAAGCACCAAACTGGATTAGCAATTAGCTATCTTGCGGGCGGCCGCTCGCTCCTGGGCGTAAGCGCTCATCTAAATTTCCGACCGCCACAATTCAGGCGATTACCTTGATATGATATACAACTTCACGCTGTTCTTTTACACGGCAATATATGCATTCCGAAGGACCTAGATGCCGCCAGGCCTTGAAAGTGTCGCCCTTTGGTCGGTTTCAGATGAATTGCTCGTGCTAAGGCGAGTAGGGTAGGTATGCATTCGCTAAGGCGGCTTAAGAAAAAAAAAGCTCATAAGCCGCCTGGACCGCGGCGCTCTCAACGAACCTCTAGCAATGGCCCATAAGAGTAGACTAGCTTTCTCTCTGGCGAGCCCGTATGATGAATTACAAATGACTAAAAGGAAATGACTCAATTGATCCCTCAAATTCCCCTAGGCAGCCAAACCCAGAGCACAGCACTGTAATACTTTGTCAATAGTCGCAGTGGTCGTGGACGAGTTGTGTTAAAAGTTAAGGTACTCCACCGCATCATCAGGGAATAACCGAAATGAGCTGGCTAGGGCGAGGCAATCGAGGCAACGAAGTGCGAGAATAGTTGGCCTCGGACATTTTCCCAATAATACAAATACCACTTGAAATATTCAACAGCTGCGAGAAGTAGGACCTCGTCGTCAAATCGGAATCGTGTCTATTGTCCGGACGATTGATAGCTCATATCGACAACCCAGATAATCGCTTGTGGTGGGAGGCAAAGATGCACACATCTATGTCGTTGCTTCTAGCCACATGGCTTGGGGCAGGAGCTAGCACCGCCCTTCCCGGTGGCACGCCTACTGTTGCCTCCCTTGAGCCACGAGATAACGTGGAGGTATACGTCTGCGACACTGAGAACTGGAAAGGGAGGTGCGCGACTTCGTACGACCCGGTCGGGACATGCTACAATCTCGACAACGGACAGGGCCAGTAGGTTCACGGTGGTTTGGATTACCACTGACAACTACTAACTGGGGTTACAGCTACAAGAATATCGCTTCGTTCGGGTCGACCCAAAACACTTATTGCATCGTCTACTAGTAAGTCACATCTTCGGCAGACTGATACCTAACATCTGAATTCCTCAACTAAGACTCGCTTTAGCGACACCGGTTGCAAAAACAAAATGAAAGTGCAGAATCTCGGTTGGGATGGCTTTATTGGTTATCCTGGTCTCAAGTCTCTTGGTGTAGACAATTGGCAGATGGGAAGCTTCAAATGCCGACGTGGCCCCCCACCTGTTCGGCCTACAGAGCGGTCGGTGGCTAGGCCTAATGCAGATGTATAATTAGCCGGGCTACCTTCGATTCATGGCTTCCCTACTTAAAGAGTCGACTTTGTGAGTATAAAGGCGTCTATAACTACTATACAAGTTACACACCACACCCTCGACTAGCAAGAATTGGGTTGTGGTGTATATGCTAGGCACCTTGTCGTAATGGAATGGGGTTGACCGTATCCTTGTAACCTGGAGTAGCACAGGAAGGAAGAAAGCTGTCGGATCTCGACATACAAGTGGATCTATATCTTCGTTCGGGGATGAGGTTGTGCTACATAGTCGTGCGTAGCTAGGGCAAGGCCGGGTTATGTACATCTATAGCTAGCCTATACGCTCAGATGATCCGCGACAGAGTGCCAGATAAAACCACAGATTGTAATACATGAAGCAGAAAGGTGATCGTAACCAGTCATTGCGTCATCAACATTATCCTTTTTGTCAAGGGAGTCTCCTATCTCCTGATGGTCGACATTTCCAGCCCAGATTCTGACGCAGAGTTCAGCCAGCTGTTCCCGAGCGGTGGCGCCTGCGTCCTCCACTTGGACTCGTTGCTTCGAGTGGCGTATAGTTTATCCCGGCCGTTATATTCGAGAGTGGGAGCTGGTGTCGCAACAAGGCGGCTTTCGCTGCGATCGGGAAGCGCCGGACTCTTTTTGGTGCTGTAGTGGCTGAGATACGGCGTCCCGTGACTTCTTGAGGTCTTAATGAGGACGCGCAGGACTGGAATGGACGTAGCGATAATCGTAATGGCTGTCTCGGCCGTCGCGAGGATCATGAGGCTGACGCCAGTAACTGATATCGCAAAGTAAGCGCTGGAACTATATTATAGGCGGATGCGACGATCTTACTAGTATCCGGGTTGCTGATAGCAGACAACGTAGCAGTCTTGGCGATGGAGGTAACTCCAGCACTGGAAAGATTTCATTAGTGCATCTTTCCCAGCGAGAACATTCGCTTGAGACTCCGAGAAACTTACAAGATGCCCATGCTCATGGCACTCAACAGACCGAGGCGCTCTTTTCGGTTTAACGAGCGTCGAGTTATAATCCTCCAAGGCAGAACGGCTAATAGGATATCCATTGCTCCGGAATAAGCTACAAAAAGGGACGGGGCGGTTAGCGGGGCGGCCCGAGAGATCGCAAGCGTCGTGTGATCGTGACGCGACTAATGTGGCTTACCCGAAGAAAAGGAATTATAAGTGACGATGACGTTTGGCGACCAGCATTTCCCCGGCACGCTGAAATCCCATAGTCTCTGCACGGGCGTACACTGAACGTACGTGAATACGGCGCTGAGGCCGAGAAACAGGTTGACGGTCACAATCGTAATCCAGACAGTTTTCCGCATCCAGCCATCTGTGAACCGAAGTAAAGTGATGGCGAACGACGTTTTGCTCCAGGCGGCCGCGACGATGGAGCAGACGCCGGTCACATTCGCTATAAAGAGGTAAGTAGTCCAGTCTGTGATATCCCACGAGTGCTTCCCGAAGCCGAGGTGGACAAGGTAGGTCAGCAACGAAGTCTGAGCGACAAGGCAACCCTGGCGAGTTGGTGGTTAGAAGCCGTGCCAAGGCCGCAGGAGACAAAAAGCCCAGGGACTCTCACAAAAGCCGCGACAAGAACGTAGTCATCCCACCACAACTTCTTTCCTCGGGTGGCCTTGCAATACAATCGAAGTACGAGGAACACGGCGGCGAGGCCAGTTAGAACCCAGATCACGGCGGCAAACCAGGGCCCTTGGTTGTCGTGAGGGAGGTTGTCGGGGGTGTTGGCAGTGGTGTCTCTAGCCCTCACGGAGGGCAGTAGAATATCGGCATCATGAGCGAATGCCGGCATCCTGGTTGCGCCCTCATGGGCCTTCTCGCCTGTATTGCGGGAAGATGTGACCAAGATCTCTCATTTTTTGGCTCTGGCAGATCTCGACATAGTTATGAAGACTCTACGAACTAGGCTCCATCCACACCAAACTGCAAAGTCTCCTTCGGGATGCTGCTCACATGCCCGGGGGTACACGCTTCAAACAGCACAGCTGCAGCATGGAGGCTTGGCCCCGGGGTCTCGGTCAGTGCAGCGCTCGTCGGATGCCCAAACCTGGAAATGACTTCGCCCGGTCGTGAGCGAGTGACGCCAATCATGTCCTACGATTCTCTGGTACCGGTGAGCATCCATGCATACGCACTGACGCTACCGTCGCGCACGGACACCACGTCGCTCTCTTTGCGTGCCCCGCCGCAAGAGAATATTGACGACAATTGCGGCAAGGGGAAGGCGGGGGAAGGGGACGGGCTCGGGCCGCGGGAGGGCATCATTGCCACATGCAGTCAGGCGGACCAGCAGAGTGCAGCAAACTTGGTGTTGACAACAGCGGACGGCCAAGGCTCTCCGGGACCCGGGCCCATGGGCTGCACTGTTTGGCACCTATCCCTACACAATTCCGGGGGTAAGCGACGAACACTGGCCCGTGCCATGCCCGTTCGGCCAGCACGGGATGCATGTCGAACGTCAGGCTAGCCCCGGCGACACAGATCCTGAACCGCAAGTCGTGCCAGAAAGGACCAGGGTGCCGTCTCGGGAGGCTTTCCCGCTACCAAACGAGAACTTGCCCGTGTATCAGCCAGATTGTCCAGGGTGCGCCTTTTTCTTCATTTCTACACTACCGCGGCTGTGTCGTTTTAACCCAAGCTGCGCCCCAGTGCGTTCGATCAAAACGGTAGCTGCTGAACACCGCGATCCGCCCATTTGGCTGGCCAAGCTACTGCTGCGAAGCCCTTAGGGCAAGGCGAGCCGGCCTGTGCATTTGCGCACACGTGCGTTTGTCCTACACACCACCAGTGTTCCACGCCGCTGCCAGTCCCCGAATGGTCGATGTTGCGCTTATCAGTAGGAATATTTATACATATCCAGGATTCTTTGTCATTACTGCAGCTTCCTTTGAAGCAGTGCCTCTTCCTTTTGCGGTACACCTCTAATAGTATCGAGGCAGACTCAGCGCCACTAGGGCATCTTGGAGCGACGGGACGGTAGAGGAACCATGCAGGGGTAGGGAAACTTAATTTCGGTGCTAAGATATCTTGCACATGGTATTCCGTACCTACTCTTCCGCGTATTGCTCTCAGAGCATGTGCTGTGCCTCATCGAATGGCGCGCAGCAGGTAGCCTCCCGCTCATTGCGCCTCGCTCATGAGTTGGATAGCCTAGGCCAACACTAACGCTTTCTAGTCGGGAGTCGTGAGCCTCATCAGGAGGCTAGGTATTGAAAACAGCCTTTCTCAGCTCAAACGGGATTGTCAAATCCAAAGTGGTAGGGTGAGATTGTAAACACCACGCGTCAAATAGAATGTAGGACGGCGGCAGACACGGTAATAACTCTATTTTTAGTATTTCCGCTTGTTGGGAATTACTTGCGACATTATTCCTGAAAGCACATATCTTTCGTGCTTCCTAAGTGCTGCTCTTGTCAAAAGAACCAACGGCATTTGTGGCAAACGGATCGGATGACCGCCCCCAAAATGCCCAATGTGCAGTTTGGGAAGTAACGGCCCCCTCTGCGATATGGGTCCTACTGTGCTGCATTCAGTCGGACTAGAAGCGCAGAAGAGCTACCGAGCCAATAGCTTCATCGAGCTGATCCCGAAGTTTAGTACGTGCATCGGATGATTCTGACATGGATCAAGGCCGAGAGGCAGTGGCCAATCTTCCGGACTCCCGTAAGCTCAGAGAAGGTATGTTGAGCTCTATTCTCCGGGCTCTATTATCCCGAGAATGCCATCTCGGGAAGCAACTGCCACTTCCCCCAATCTGACATCTGCGCATTTACCTGCAAATGCGGCGGAGGATACAGTCCGTAATCGAGGGACCACCCTTGATACGTGCCTAGGTCGTCAGGCGGCGAAGGGAGAGGTTCTAAAGGAGGCTGGTCTCCCAAAACCAAGCCGTCAAAGCCCGCCCCGATCTGGACAAGGTCCCCAGCATCAAACACCAGTCCCGCTACCGAAGAAGCCCCTGCATATATCATATCCTCGACAACCATGCACCCCGATTCCTCGTCTAGTGGAGCGACTGCTTGTCTCCTGGCGGAGCGAGCCCTGGCCAACAGCTTCATTAAAGGCTTATACGCGTCGCAGTCGGTGCCCTCGCGGACAACAGAGTGGCCGTTCATGCGGGGGTTAGTCCCTCTTGAGGCCGCTGCGATATTTTCCCCGAGCTGAAGGCCTGCCTCCACTGTACTCCAGGCTCTGTCGACCAGCTTACCCTTTGTCCGAACACACAGCTCCGTGAGCAGAAAGGTAATCGCATACCACTGGATGTAAGTCTCGCATAGCCACCGCCACTTTCGCGTGCGCACCTCCGTGTTCAGACGGAGCCAGTGTTCTACGCACTCGATTGCCGAGGTGAATAGTCCATCTCTAGCTTCCTGTGAGAGGCCTCCCCTGCCCCGTTTCCGGAGAAATGGGTGGTGTGCGATGAGCCGCATTTTGATCGTGACGAGCTTGGAGATGGTTGAGATATACCAGGGAAGAGGGTCTGAAAGGTTGCAGTGCTTGAGGTAGCGCTCTTCCACTTGCTTCTCAGATTCTTCAATACACGCCATCTGTTCGGCCAGAGCTTCTGGTGTGTAGTCTTTCTCGGAAATTCCAGGCTGCCCGGCTGGGGCGTGCTGTATTAGACGATAAAAGACTTTGGTAGCCTCGAATCGTACTGTGCTGAACGTGGCTTCTGTGATGCCCACTCTAGACTCGGGCATTTCCGTCATTGTCACAGTCAAACTGGCGTCGTCGATGTTGGTAGGCCCAAGGGTGTCGACAGCGGCATATGCAATAGCCCCGTCATAGCCAGAGTCTTCGGCCGCTCGCGAATCCAAGACACAAATAGACCACCACAGCCTGCGTCTCATCTCTACCGCATACGGTGTTAGCTTGTAATGCGTGCCGTCTCGATGCAGGCCGGCGTTCTGAGCAAGTCGAACTGCCAAGGCAGTCAGTGTCCACATGAGCTGGATGCTGCAATGGTTGCGCAGTCCGGTCAAAAAGAGCACGAAAGCTTGCAGCACCATAATCTCTGTTGTTTCGAGAAAACTAGCGCGCGAGAGGGCTTTCTCCATGGCGTGTCGGTATATCCGAATCAGGTAGGCTTTACTGGCACCCAGAAGTCCCAGGCATTCTTCTTCGCTCAGGCTGACCACAGCCGAGAAGTAGATGGCGAAGAGGAGAGCTTCGAAGCCTCTGGAGATTTGGCCGAGATTTCCCGGGGCGTGGACTACATGTGGCTCGATGCTGGGGATGTGCAGAACCTTTAGAAGCGGATCACAATTTTCTTTAAATATTTGCCAGTAAACTGGTATCTTGGGTGGGGCTGGATGAAGAGCCATTAAGTTGCCTAGGGCTGAGCTGAGACCGAAGCC
Source organism: Thozetella sp. PMI_491 (assembly GCA_021432635.1). NCBI lineage: Eukaryota > Fungi > Ascomycota > Sordariomycetes > Chaetosphaeriales > Chaetosphaeriaceae > Thozetella > Thozetella sp. PMI_491. The sequence continues at coordinate 892,808 of MU270028.1, forward strand.
GAAGGAGTAACATTGGCCCGTGCTTGGGAACTCATCTGGCATGCCGGGAAGTTGGTATTCTTCTTTCTGGTCGGGGCCATCGTTCAGTAGAGACTTCAAATCTTCCACCTAAATGCAAGAATGAGTTAGTACAGTACTCTAGCGAGTCGTGGATTTGGTCAGGCGTACCTCCTCGTGCAGACTGGCCCAGAAGCTGGTAGACATGTATCTGCTCCTCCCATTTCCGATCGCTAATCTCCCAGGCTCTATCCGCTGGTTGGCTCCGTTCCTGGTGGCTGGCCCGTCGCTTACTTCCGGTCGTGGAGCATCCTCGGGCTTGTGTGGTCCGGAGCCACTCTCCAACTCTCCCTGCGCGGGTACCCGGGAAGATAATGCTCCATGATCCGCCTTGAGATGCTCGATCTGCGCCTCGAGGTACCGCAGCCGCTCCATGGCTCCTAATGGTGCTTTGTGCCTGCTCGAGGGGCGCCTCGAAGGAAAGACGCACTCCACAGACGCTCGACGACAGCTCATGCAGGGATGCATCCTATCGCAGCGCTTCTTCCTCTTGCGACAGAAGGAGCACGAGTACGGATTCAACATGCCCGTACCCAATAGATGTGTCACTGTACCCTGGCTATCCTGAGGGGGAGGGGATGTCCCCTCTGGATGCAGCTCATCGTGCGACGCCATAGTAGTCGCTAATACGCCAAGGGACGCAGTGAGGGGGCATGTGTTGACGTGATACACCTAAGCTATCCCGTGCAGCTGTCGGACTCTCGGGGTGCGCCGCGACGTTGACATCAAAGTCCGCTTGGTTCGGTATTTAAAGGAGGATGCTTTACACGCTATGGCGGAGTCTTGGCAAAGTCCGCCCGTCTGGGGCAGTCCCAAGGTGCTCACATAAGCGGGATCTCTGCGTGCAGGGCTACCAGCAAAAGATCTTGCATCGCTTGGCCATTGGCCACCCGCAGGTCCCGCTACTAGACTCGCCACAATTTGGTGCAAGCCCCTGAGTAATCCGCACCTGCGCTAGCTCGGGTCATGCCGACAGGAAGGGGCCCATGCGAATGCGAGTTCCGGCCCGAAGCTGGAGGAGTCAAATCTCAAGGCATGCGGCATAGGCCTTGCTTTGTCTTGCATGCAGCCAGGTCCTTCAAAGAGTCTAGAGTAGAAACATCGCCCTATCAAGTTACACGCGCCAATTACAAGATGCCGTGCGGCTACGTCACCAAGAGACATTGTCGGACTCCGCCATGAAGAGCCATTGCTTGTTTCATAGCCCAAGAGTCAACCAAGAAGGCACCAGAGGTTATAAATGCGCTGGTTATATCCATTTGAACGCATATTAACCTGGTTTTCTTTTCTTTGCCTGTCAGACGAATAATCCAATCTGTTGAAAGAATACCCTGCGAATAAACACAAATTTTACAATGCTCCCACCTCCGGTTCCGTATATTCGACTTGATGCCAACGATGCAGTCAGCACTGCCCGTTTTCGCTACTTCAGTCAACCAAGCTAACAGAGGATATAGGTTCTCATCGCTGTCGACTACCAAGAGGGACTCTTCAACCTTGTCCGCGACGTCCTGCCGCCGAGACTGAAGCCGAACCTGCTCTGCCACGCTGCACTCGCCAAGATCTTCAATCTTCCTGTCATACTCACCACCACGGCTGACACTGGTCCCAATGGCCCAATCATCCAGGAAATACGCGAAATGCACCCCGATGCCACATTCGTCCGCCGCGCGGGCGAAGTCAACGCCTTTGATAATCCAGAGTTCCGTGCCGCCCTAAAGGCTACCGGCCGCAAGCAAGTCATCATCGGCGCGCTTCTAACGGAAGTTTGTAAGTCGGGGCCTTCCCTAAGCACTCTCTTCCGCCGCTGTGGCTGGTTGCTGACTCCTTGGCTTTCCCCTTCAGGTACCACCTTCCTCGCTCTCTCCCTTCGGGCCGAGGGCTATGACGTATGGGCCAACCTGCAGGGTTCTGCTTCGGCCGAGAAGGAGTTTTCCGACCATGCTTACAGCCGACTAAGGGACGCCGGTGTGCACATTCTTGACTCTCTAGGTATCGCGATGGAGATGATGCGGGACTGGAACGGCACCCCTGGGGCACGGGAGGTGATGCCCTGGATCGATCAGTATGTGCCATCGTACGGGTTCTTGGCTAGGGCGTACCGCGCGGCGATAACCGATGCTGCAGCAGCGTCCGATGACAATAAGCAGTAGCCTTATAGGGCTATCATCTGTCACAGACTAGTCACAAATATTTTATATCGTGAGCTAGGTACAATGCTAAACCAAGAAGCAAATTGTTTTTTAAGCGGCTTCAATTCCCTAGACCAGTCCCAACCATCACCGCTTAGCGGCCTAGGCAGAATGATTTGGAAGAACTGCTCACTCCCTCAAGTACCCCCTCACTCTTGGTTCAACGACTCGGGGAGCCACTGGGCTATCTCACGCCCAATAGCATGTGGATGGTCTTCCTGCACATAATGCCGACCAGCTCCTAGATACACGCCTCTCGTGTTCCGTAGCTTTTGCATGAACTTCTCCGCTGTGTCTGGGGTGATGATGACACCTGGAGAAACCCAGAAGAAGAGCTTCGGAATGTTGGTCTCAAACAGCCACGCCATATATAATTGGACCTTATCCCATACATCCGCTGGCTCTCCTGCAATTGGAATCTCGTTCGGAAACCGCCACACAGGCTCTCGAGATGCCGGGTCGAGGAACGGCTGCCGATAGTGCGCCATTTCTACCTCGGTCAACTTCCGTATAACGCTTCCCGGTAGCACCTTCTCGACGAAAATGTTCTGATCGATTAACAACTGGCGCCCTAGCTTCGGGTCACGAAAGGGGCGAAAATTTGCAGCAACTTCTGGAGGGAACACGTCCCAGCTGTCAGCCGGCACCACGAACTCCATAAAGCAGAGGCCGACAACACGGCCTTGGTGACGTCGCGCCCAATCGAAGCCGAGTGCGGAGCCCCAATCATGGAGAACAAGAGTGATCGTTTCGGTCGGCAACACTGCATCCAGGAATGCGTCCAGGTATCGCTGTTGGTCTGCTACGCGATACGCGAGTCCTGGGACCTTCCCCGAATCGCCGAAGCCGATCAAGTCTGGAGCAATGCACCGACTCTTGCTAGAGACGTGTGGGATGACATTGCGCCATAAGTAGGAGGAGGTTGGGTTGCCGTGCAGGAATACCGTCGCGGATGCGGTTGAATTACCAACATCGACATATGCAATGTGGCTGTCGAGGACCTGAATTCTCCGCATTGTGAAGGGAAAGTCGGCGGGAATGAGCTCGGGTGGGCCAGTAGTCATCTTCGATACGATCTATACGGCCTTTAATTATACAGGGACGACCAAGAAATGATACCCTTGTTGGGAGGGAGAAGATACTGTTTTCATGCTACTTATCTCAGACAGGTAGGGGAAAGATGGCACGGCCAAAGCATTTATACCAGTGTCGAATTTAATGACATTCATCGATTTGGTATTAGCTCATCTTGAATCAGCTCGCCTTCATACTGACTAAATATCTAAATCCCGATCAATGTCGGGGAGTATCCTAAAGGCAAATACAATCGGTACTGAAACGCGTATGAGTTCACGGCCTCGGAGGCTCAACGTAAGTAATCGCAAGGCCGAGCGGAGAGCGACGGCCGAATCTCGATTACTAAACACAGCGTCACACCTCGATTTCTCGGCTTCGTGGCCTGAGAGGCGGCCGATAATATAACCGCTGTCGTCGCTCCGAACAGGTTCGGAGCTTTGTTCTTCTATTCGTATGGTACTTGCAGCTAGAAGTTTCTATCCAGGATACTATTAGCTGAGAGGGAGGTAAATTATAGAAAAATGCGCATATCCTCCGAATAGCTACGGCGTCAGTCGCCACCCTTGCAATTGGATACTCTCTATATAAATAGCAAGGCCCAAGCGCGCTGTAGACTGGTACAAGCACGTAAAGAACAAATTGATCCTCATCCATACTTATTCCTTGAATTGGTAAACACTTCACATTCGGGCTCTTAATGTCAGATTTAACTGCGACAATGTCATCAACCAAAACAACGAAAGTTGTCAAAGTCAGCGAGGATACCGAGATTCGTCTCGACTTGACAACCCCTTCGGGAAACGGGAGGGACGATACGCCAACCTTCTTTTTTATTCACATCTGGGGTGGATCGTCAGACACGTATTCATCTTTGGTCAAGGTCCTCTCGCCCTTCTTTCCTACCGTCGCTGTTAATCTTCGCGGCTGGGGTGGCTCGTCCGGTCCTGATGATGCTGGAGCCTACAAAATTACAGACCTCGCGTCTGATGTGGAATTTGTGATCGGCACCCTGGGTTTGCGATCCGTTATACTCGTCGGCCACTCGATGGGTGGCAAGGTAGCCGAAGCAGTCGCTGGACGACATGCCCTCCCGACCGGCGTCTTGAAGGGCTTGGCTCTGCTTGCCCCTGCCCTACCCGGTCCAATGTCCTTCCCTGACCCGAGCATGAAGGAGCTGCAAATACATGCCTTTGATACTGCCGAGAATGCGGAGGCCATCATTCGCGCCATTCTCATTGCGCCGGAGAACTTGGTCTCCAACGATGTTCTTGTCCGATCTACGGCAGGCATTGCGCTTCGTGGAAGCAAATGGGCGAAGGCTGCATGGCCGAGCTATGGTATGGCTGAGGACATCACAGAGCTGTTTGATCGCATCGATGTAGATGTGCTGGTAGTGGCGGGAGAAAAGGACATGGTCGAGCCGGCTGAAAGGATGAAAACAGAGATCGTGGACAAGTTGAGCGGCAGGACGAATAGGAAGACGACCATGGTGATTATAAAAGGTTCTGGTCATTTACTCCCAGCCGAGAAGCCAGAGGACGTGGCTTTAGCTTTGAAGGAATTTGCGCAACAGCTTTAAGGATCTCTTAGGAGATGGGCAAAAGATGCAGGTAGATAGTTAACCAGGCCTGTCTTTGTTTCGGACAATCCGTCTTCTTCGGCCTCTTCTCCGTCACCTAGGGAGCTTAGAGACACTCGTCCTGCGTATATCAATCCGCTTCTCTCGGCAGCCTCAAATTCGACATGTGACTCGGTGGATATTGGCAGTAGGGCCGGGCCAGTTCCGACAATGCATACCATAGCACTGACAATAATATTTCCAGATCTGAACCGGGAGCGCGTTCAAGCGAAATTGAGGAGGCTCGAGGTGCTGCGTCGTTTGGGGGTCTTACCATGGTCGGCGCCTGCTTCGGGCCTACGCTTCTAGCGAAATGCGCATAAGACTAGGTATGATGCGCAGCCATGCCGGCCAATAATCCCACGGCGGTGACATCGGCTTTGGGGTATGGAGGCTCCGACATATGCGGTTCCTTTAAGCATGGTATTCGGCTAGAACCAGTCCGCTGTTTAGATACTATCGAGATAGACAAGATGGAGAATGTGCACACTTGGGTAGCACGTGGTGTAGCCAGCCAATTATTGCCTTATACCGACATCTGATCGTATTTAACTTGTACAAAACAGGCGCGTGCATACTCTGAATAGGCTTTGAATCGGACCATAGGCAGAGCGCGTGGCCAAAACTGACTCGTACATGACCTCGGATTTGCTAATTATTTCCTCTTGTCCGGTGCAGATGGAATTCGGTTGGGATCCAAGGCTTCATGTAATGCTACGTTACCTATGGGATCGCAGCAGTATTTAACCTTCCTTGTCCGGGTTCGAATGACACTTCGCTGCATAGGCTTGGGCAAGCTTGTTCGGAGCGCCGCATACTCCCATTTGTAGAGTAGTGGATGGGAAATGGGCATAGAGTTAGGTATGATTGACCTCGTGCCCGGATCCTGAATGCATGACCTCGGCGAGCGCCCGCAATTTACGGGGAATAGGGCCCCGTCCCTCGCTGGGGCTTGCCCAATGAAGCCACAGTATAATTCTAGGGATGGAACCCTGAGCTGGCGGGGTTTCCTCGAGTTCTCATCGGCCAAATCTAGGGAAAATGGGGTTAGAGGATTGTGGGGGAGGTGGTAGTCAGAAAGACCGTGTCAGGTAAGCTCAGAGCAGATCTGCGACCACTAAAGTCTCTCCGTTAACACATCTGGTCAATGGCTGTGCAATAATCGTTGCAATCCAGAGATTGTGGTAGCACAACTTGTATCCTCGAAATTCCATCCTCATGTCAGACATGCGGCCGAAAAGAGTCGATGAAATTGAGTTAAGTGGGCTTTTGAAGAAGGACTGATCTTTGTCTCTTGTTAGCAGGCTACTCGTCTAGAGTGTTATGCTGGGCTCCGATACTTCCGGCACTTGATTGGTACGGCGACAATACGAATGCAGGGGAGGCCTGCACGGTGTTCCCACAACCTGGATTCGGCCGAGCCGTTCTTCGATTAACCGCTGCCTAGACGTGTATCCTACCGTTCTCGGAAGCCGAGCGCGACCTCGTGGGCGAAGCTGTCACGGTACGGGCACCGCGCCTGGCATGTCGATCAGGAATCGTAACCAGCCCCCGAAGAGGGGTGGCTGACAGATGCAAGTGTAAACAAGGTATATATCTATTCGCGCTATGCCTGTTATTAGCCATTTCCTCTCCTGTAGGCCTGCGACAACCATCCTTGTTTCCCTAGCGCCACGTCTGTCATGGCACTGCTCGCTCGTTTCCTGCTGGCTGCGGCCAGTCTTAGCGCCGGGGTTGTGCTCGCGCAAGACTGCAACTACCAGGCGTCAAACGTCGTGACGGGCACGAACAGCCTCACGGCTGACCTGAAGCTGACGGGCTCGTGCAGCCAGTACCCCGGCGACAATCAAGGTGCTCTCGTCGACCTTAAGCTGCTTGTTGAGTACCAGACGGGTATGTTCTGCCCCGCCCGAACCGCTATGCTAGAAAACACTAATACCAAGCCAAAATTGGCTAGATTCCCGTCTCCATGTCAAAGTATACGATGGAGGTTTGAACATGTACCAAGTGCAGGAATCGGTCCTCCCTCGTCCCACGAACAAGAACCCGTCTTCCTCTCAGCTCAAGTTCAATATTGTCAACAACCCCTTCTCCTTCTCCGTCGTGCGGGTGAGCAACGGAGAAGTGCTGTTCGATACTTCCGGATCTGCTCTGGTGTACCAGTCTCAATACATCCGTCTCCGTACGAAGCTTCCTTCCAGCCCTAATCTATATGGATTCGGCGAGAACTCGGATTCTTTCCGCCTGGAAACAACAGGCTATCACCGCACCTTTTGGAATGCCGAGTCTCCTTTCCTGCCGCGAAAGCAGAACCTCTACGGAAGCCACCCCATGTACCTCGATCACCGAGCAGGCCGAGGAACCCATGGCGTCTTCTTGCTCAATGCCAATGGCATGGATGTCAATATCAATGTAGACAGCGCTGGCCAGCAATACCTGGAGTATAATACCATCGGAGGCGTTCTGGACTTTTACTTCTTCGCTGGATCTTCTCCGCTCGAAGTGTCCAGGCAGTATGCCGAGGCAACAGGATATGCTGCCATGGTCCCGTACTGGGCCTTCGGATACCATCAATGCAAGTACGGCTATGAGAGCCTGCAGCGTGTGAAAGCGGTCGTTGCAAACTACTCGACCGCCGGGATTCCTCTAGAGGTAATGTGGGGTGACATCGATTATATGAACGGTCGACAAGACTTCACGACGGACCCAACGAACTACCCTACCGCAGACTACCGCACCTTTATCAATACACTCCACCAGGCCGGTCAGAAGTATGTAATGATGCTTGACCCGGGCATCCATCGGGTGTCCAGCTACGGCCCATACAGCCGTGGCACGGCTAGCAGCGTGTTCCTCAAGGCGGCCGGCGGATCCGACTACCGGGGCAAGCAGTGGGCGGGCGAGGTAGTGTGGCCGGACTGGTTCGCGGCGAATACCCAGAGCTGGTGGACCAACGAGATCCAGTCCTTCTTTGACCCTACCAACGGCCTCAACATCGATGGGCTCTGGAACGACATGAACGAGGCAAGCAACTTTTGCGGCGACATCAACTGCAACCCTAGCGCGAAGCGATCTCCATCCAGTAGCACCCAGGATCTTGTGCGCTCTGTGCGCTTCCGCGCTGAAATAGCGGCCCGGGCTACTTGCGATTTCCAGGGCCAGCAGCAGAAAGGTCTCCCGAGTCGTGACCTGTTCAACCCCCGGTACCGCATCCAGAACCACCTCGGCGACATCAGCGCCTCGACAATATATACCAACATCACTAATGCCGACTGTTCCGTTCAGTACGATACGCACAACCTCTACGGACTTATGATGGCTACCGCCACCCGCAACGCGCTGCTGACGCGACGGCCTGGGAAGCGGCCGTTCGTTCTGAGCCGGTCTACGTTTGCCTCTGCTGGCAGTAAGGTATGTTGCACCGGCCTAGCGTGAAACCCCTGTGTTATTTATACATTGATTCTTGAGCTTGCTCTCTGGCTCTAACCAGGAGCCCGTGAATGCGGCTCTGCGAAGTACTGGTGACTGACCGGTGGTTCTAGATGGCGCATTGGTTTGGTGACAACTACTCGGCCTGGGACGACTATCGCTTTTCTATCGCCGAGATGCTCACGTTTACGTCTGTACACAATATGCCCATGGTTGGTTCTGATGTCTGCGGGTTCAATGGCAACGTGCAGGAGAAGATGTGCGCGCGGTGGGCCATGCTCGGCGCCTTCCAGCCCTTCTACCGGAACCATGCAGATATCTCGGCGCCCGCGCAGGAGTTTTACCTGTTTCCGCTCGTGACTGACGCCGCGAAGAAGGCCATCGCGGCGCGCTACAAGCTTCTTGACTACATCTACCTATCTCTCCGCCGCGCCAGCGATGACGGCACCCCCATCGCGTCCCCCCTGTTCTTCAAGTATCCCAACGATGCCAACACGTTCGGTATCCAGTACCAGTGGTTCCTCGGCGACGCGCTGCTCGTCTCCCCAGTCCACGATGATGACTCCCAGTCGGTGACCTTCTACCTTCCGGACGACATCTTTTACGACTTCTGGACCCTCGCGGCCGTCCGTGGTACCGGCGCCAACGTTACTCTCAACAACGTTGCCTTCACCGATATTCCAGTGCACTACCGCGGCGGCACCATCGTAGCGATGCGCTCCGACTCTGCCATGACCACCGCGGAGGTGAGGAAGAAGAATTTCACCGTCGTGATTCCCGTCGGACTGGATGGCAAGGCCAAGGGAAGTCTGTATCTTGACGATGGCGAAACCATCAACGGCGCGTATTCGGATATCCAGCTGGAGTGGGACGGCACCACGTTTAAGACCGACGGTGTGTTCGGGCTCCAGACAAACTTGGTCATCGAGAAAGTAATTCTCGTGACCCAGCAAGGTTCCAAAACCCAAACGGGCTCCTGGACCTTGAACTCCAAGGTATCGTTCACGATTTGATAAGGTTCCTGGCCCGGAGCAGTCCGCATTTTTGCGGGCTCATCAAGCCCCAGGGCAAGAGGCTACAGAACTTATCTTTGTTCAAAAAGCTCACGTACATAGCTTAACAAGTACATCCCTTTCTTCTTTGAAATGCCATTTCAAAGCTCATTTAGTTGCCACTTGCCGTCCTCCGATTGCTGCTGCGTGATCTGTGTAAGCAGTGGCGGGCTTGAGTTCGCCGCTGTTACCGTGCATGTCGACGGGTCGCCGAACCTTGTGTGGCAAGGAACTAGTAGATGGTTCTCCGAAACGATTTAAAGTCTTTCGGAATGCGACCGGTACGCGAGTGGCAACTTTTTTCAAATTCGCGCGAACTCGGGCATTGTTTGTCCCAACGCCTTATAATGATGTGTACAGGCATCTGGCTGGTTTATGGTCGCAGGTCCCCAATGCGTTCAAGGATAGAGGCAGCACGTCACTCTAATACACGAAACCGAGGAATGGGAAAGAAGCACTGTTCACCTGTTAGCAAAAGCGCTGCTGATCTGTCCGCAGAAACTTTGTTCAAAATTGCAAGCAGAAGTGCCGATCCCTGCTTCGGCTCGCGGGGTGAGTTGCACCTTGCCACCCCGGCTGACCAGTTGCTTATTCTGCATGTCTTGCAGCTGCCCGGGATGCACGTCCCGGTACAACTGTACTGCGCCGTATACCCAAGACACGACAATGTTTGGACGCTCAAGGTGATTGCCTGCCAATCCAATTGGCCTCAAAAGGTGCAGGCTCGGCATTGATTTGGCGGATATGTGGTGCTGACTGCATTTCTCAGTGTGTTCGTTCAGCGCCTCCGCCGTTGGTTTTGGTTCCTGGGGAAAGAGACGCGATGCAAGATAAGGTAGGGCAGATAGGTAAGGTAATCATGACATGGCCCGTGCCGCTCGGCTCGGGCCAGAGCGATGCAACGGGTAATCGCTTGAGTTTAGCATCATGGAAGTAGCTGCGCATCCTTCTATCTACGCTTGATATGCTCCTACACTCGATTCTATTTCTTTTCCTATCCGCACAGCCCCAACCCCCGCTGAACCGTGAATCAGGGGTAGGCACCACGCCCCGGAGGAGTCTGGAAAAACGTGTCGGACAGTTCGAACGAGGGTTCCGTCTCTCGGAGGTGGTTGAGGGAGTCTTGGACGACGTCGTAGCCAAAGTTGTAGTCGAAGAACTGCTCGGGATTTTCTGCGGCTAGGGTTAGAGCGTCGCCTAATGCGCGATCGGGGGAGCACGGCGAAAGAGGTAACTTACTGGGGACTTTCTCGATGGGCATGAATCTCGAGGCATCCTTCTGGATGAGCTCTGGCTCGTCCTGGCCGGCATTGCTGAAGATCTGGATCAAGCTAGCCCGGTTCCTGCGGATCTTCTCGTAGAGCTTAAGCCTCTCTGCGGCAGTTTCTTTTGTAGCACCACTCAGCACGATGCCTAGAACAACGCCATCTTCGATGCCTTGCGCGCCGCCTTGGCCCTGGTCTGTGCAACAGATTAGAAGTTGATCGCGATGAAAGACTGGTGGACTAACGCGGAAGCATGGGGTGTGCAGCATCGCCCGCCAGGGCCATGTTGCCCTTCGTCCAGCTTGGAATAGGAGGGCGGAAGAGGAGTGCCCATTGCTTCACCTCCGTGGATTTGCTGAAAACTATCAGTTCTCGGAATGCATGGCCTCTAGGGAAGGGCCTATATACCTCAGGACGGCGAGAAGTTTAGGGTGGACATCGGAGTACTTCTCCAACAGCTTGGACTTGTCGACCGATGCCTGCCAGTCTGCGAAGAATCTTTTAGCACTCTATCTTTTCGCGAGAAGTGTAAATGCCTTACCCTCTTTCTTCATCATGGAGACATCATCCTGGTGGAAGATAGCGACGAAGTTATGCTCCTCATTGCTGGAATCCAGTCAGTGCAATGCACAAAGAATTTACGACATGCCAAGGGCGTCTAGTACTTTCGGCAGGGGTAGGAGACAATTCTCTTCAGGTCGCCAACAAAGAACTTCATACGCCCGTCATCGTCTTCGGTCCAGAACTTCGTCTCTGGATCCGCTTCGATGGCGGCAGTGGGAATGAGGAACCGATAGCAGAAGTTGTACAAGTCCTTGGACGGCTCTGGGGGGTTGGATCTGCCGAGGATGGACTCGACTGCGATGGTATGGATGCCATCGGCAGCAATTACCACGTCGCCATGGATGGTTTCGCCACCCTTGACCGTAATCGATGGCTCGTCTGCATTCTATAAATAACAAGTCAGGACGATTGCTCGCTGCGCAATTAGCAATGGGCAGGACACCGACATAGGCGACGACCTCGGACTTCAAGACGACTGTAGCAGGGGTTCCGGGGCCAGTTGGCTCTGTGGCGAGGCGCTTAAGCTCCTCGTGAAGGTCGACGCGGTGGGCGAAATACCACGGAGCGCCAGATTTCAATGGAATCTCTGACTCAGTTGTCCCGACGTGGAACCGGTCCAGGGTGTCCGCCTTCGCACGGAAGCTAGACTTCACAGTAACGAACTTGGCGCCCACGGGGTCTAGACCCCACGCCAGGAGAGCTCGGGACGCATTGGGCGGCACATGGATGGCCGCGCCGACTTCATTGTTCAGCGCCGATCGCTCATAGACATACACGACATGGCCTGCACGACGCAACGCAACTGCGGCCGAGAAGCCGGCGATGCCTCCACCGGCGATCAGAACCTTGAGTGCCATGGTACTGGGTGCTTCTGGAATTCTTCTCCTTTCGGTACCACCGGGTCTGAGAGCGGAGGAAAGGGCAGGAATAGCAATGAAATTGTTGGTCAGGAGAGCGCAGGGTCGGGAAATGCAGAGTTGTGCGGGCATTGTCCGAGCAATCAGAGCGCGGAGATATGTACATAGTACAGCTATGAGAACCTTGGCAGCTGCGCGGCCGCCACGGCGCCTCCCGGCTGTCGCATTTTCTCCTCGCGCAGCAACCGGTAGGGGGCCTGAGTCAGTCTTTGGTCTTGTTGGTGAACAAATTCCAACGGCGCAACCTCCCCGTTCGGGGCAGCGAAGGCGCTGGCCTGGTTGGTAGGCACTCGATAGAGGGGACGCCAGCGTGGTACCGTACGTTGTGGTGGAGCATAGTGACCGGGTTTGCCCAGGGACCAAATCGGGGGTTGACGCGGCTACAACCGCGGCCATTCCCTGGAAGCTAGCGAACTGTTCCCCGCCCCCCTGCCAATTTGTAAGATATCGTAAGGAAAACAAACAGGGAGCAGGGGCCTCAAGGAATCTACGGTGGAGCACCCCCACGAAGCCTACACGCTATCACTGCCGCACCCAATAGCCTACTCCCCGGGTCGCTCCCCCGCCGGGTGGACCGCAAGCGATGAGCAAGAAAATCAGGGCCCCCCTCCCCCTTTACGGCCCCCCAGGGTCCCCTACACAGTAGGGTCTCTTCGTACCCCTTCGAACACACATGCAGCCACAATACCACCATACGGCGGGCCAAGACCAGGGCCATGGTTCAGCAACTCGTCACACACATTAGCCCCTTAGTCGACCCTGCAACCCCGGCCACCAGGACCACCAGAGGACCCCAGCTCAAAAGTCTGCAATCGTCGGGGACCCATCTAATACATACGATGCTACTGCAGCAAGGCCAAACACCCAATCCAACCCCGTCCACGCTGGTGGACCTGGCGTGGCCGGTATGTCGTGACCACCTACCTATACGTCGCGGGCCCCCGAGATCCGGTTCCTCGTGGCTACCGGTGTTCGCTGCAGTCCCTTCTTCCACGTTCGTTAGATCCCAGCGCTCGGTCATACCCCGAGATTCCAGCTGAACGGTTCATCACATTTTCACCTTTCTTCTCCCGCCCCCCTCTTTTCCTCCACTGTCTGTGTGCGTGTGTGTGCTACACCCCTCTATCTGCAAACAACATTAATATGGACGCAACGAAGGAGCCTGCGGTGACGCAGGAGACGGTCACACAAGAGAAGGTCGAGCCGATCAACCCAGCTTCTCAGGATGCAGCGGTCCCTAAGCCTTCCACCGCGGCCTCGTCTGAGGAAGGCGGCAACAACAATCCGAAGGAGTCGATCGAAGATCCTCAGGAGCCTGTGCCTCACCTCCACGCAAAGACCTTCCTCACTGTCTTCTCCGTGTGCTTCATCTACTTCGCGCAGCTGATCAATGTCGTCGGTGCCGGTGCTGTAAGTCACGCCTTCATAGAACCATCTTGGATTTCGTTGTAGCTTCCAGAGGTAGAAGGAACTAACAAATGTGGCATTAGCAAACCCAAAACATTGTCGCCGTCCTCGGCGGATCGACCGACAGCGTGTGGCTGACGTCGACCATCGCCATCTTGACCTCGGTCCTCGCGCCCGTCATGTCTCAGGCAGCCGACTACTGGGGTCGCCGCTGGTTCCTGATCGTCTTGACTTTCTGCGGCTTCATCGGCTCTATCGTGGTAGCCCGTGCCACCTCGAGCGGCATGGCCATTGCTGGCTTCACGATCACCGGTATCTCGTACGGCGCCCAGTCTCTCCTCCACGCCGTGGCTTCTGAAGTCCTGCCGCGTCGGTATCGCCCCTGGGGCCAGGCCGTCATGAACTTCTCCGCGGCCATGGGCGGCCTTGTTGGTCTGCTGGTTGGTGGCGCCCTGACCAGGAACGGCTACGCTGAGGGCTTCCGCAACTACTGGTACATGTCGACAGCTGTCTACTTCGTGGCTACGATCCTCGCGTCTGTGCTGTACAACCCGCCCAAGACCGACAAGCAGCTCAACCTCAGCAACGGCGAGAAACTCGCCAAGCTCGACTGGGTCGGATACCTCCTGTTCAGCGCCGGCCTGGTACTCTTTTGCATGGGTCTGTCGTGGTCGCAAAACCCGTATGAGTGGTCTGACCCTCACACATCCGCCACCTTTGCTGTCGGTCTTGCTCTGATCATCGCTCTGATCGTCTACGAGACGCTCGTCAAGAAGGATGGAATGCTGCACCACGGTCTGTTTACCAACCCCACCAACCGTCGCAACTTCCCCATTGCTCTCCTGGCCGTGTTCGTTGAGGGTTTGGTCTTCTTCGCCGCCAACAACTACTTTGCCTTTGAGATGGGTGTTCTCTTTGAGACCGACTCCCTCCGCACTGGCCTGAGGTACGGTGTGACCATGATTGTCTACGGCCTCAGCGCTGTTGTTGCCGGCCTGTACTGCTCCACCACCAAGAACGTTCGCTGGCCCACTGTCGTGGCCTTTGTCTCCATGATTATCTTCTTTGTTCTCATGGCGACCTCGAACACAGGGAGCTCGCAGAACGTGTGGGGATATGCCGTCTTCCTCGGTATCGGCCTTGGTGTCTGCCTCTGCGCCCTGGTCACCGTGGCCCAGCTTTCCACGCCGCCTGAGCTCATTGCCACCACGAGCGGTCTGATGATCGGAATGAGGTCTCTCGGCGGCTCGATCGGTCTGGCAATTTGTAAGTTTTGACACTTTCGTCCATGGTGGAAGCGGAGATGCTAATCTGGATTGCTAGACAACGCTATCTTTGCCGGTGAGCTGAACAAGCACCTCGGTTCTAACATTGCCGAGGCTGTGCTACCGCTAGGCCTCCCCGCCACTTCTCTCGGTGACTTCATCACGGCCCTCGCTGCGCAGAACAGTGCTGCCCTCATGCAGGTCCCCGGTGTTTCTCTCGAGATCATCCAGGCGGGCGCTGGCGCGCTCCTCAACACCTACGCCGTTGCTTTCCGATGGGTATGGACCGCTGCTGGAGCGTTTACAGTTATTGCCGCAATTGGTACGTTAGCCCTTGAAGTTCCGTCCACTGAATTTTGGCGTTAACACATTTGACAGCTGCCCTGTTCCTGATCGACCCGAAGAAGGAATTCAACATGCATATTGATGCCCCTGCTGAGAAGGACGAGGACCTCTATAGCAAGTAGAGCCAGAAAAGGCGTTTTTCCCTGGGGGGTTTCGGTGATTACAGGCGGATACCCGGCGACGACAGGCGTAGTTTTATTATTTCGGAGATATAGAACCTACTGTAGAACTATCTAATAAGCCAGATTGTCACCACCCCCCACCCTCCCTCCTTTCCCCCCCGGGAGAGCCTGCACTTCATGGTAAATAAATACCACGAGGCTTGACAATAGATTATGCACGGCCATAGGTCTAGCTCCTCTTGTACAGCTGCATTCCACCGCCCGGTCTGCGCTCATGGACTCGCGGCCCCCCCACATGAGCTGGAGGCCCGAAGCGGCCTTCGTCTCCCGGATTTGGAATGTGCGTAGAGAACTTCTGCTCGGGAGGCGGAAGCCGAAGAAAACGTTTCACCCCTCAGGAGCAGAGAGCCCGCCAAGAAAACAGGAATCCTCCAATTCTCCGACAAGCTACAGCTGCAAGGGGCGCTGTACGAGCCTCAGCATCGTAGTAACGTAGGCACGGTAGGCACAGTAGTACTGAGCCATGGTACGCACTAGTGGCCAGAGAGGTGGCGTGTTGACCTGGGAAGCCAACGGAAGTGCATCTGCCCTTTTTCCGGGCAGAGGCAAGGATTTGCGCAACCCATGAAGCCCGATTGATTTTTTTTTAATATATATAGATGTCCCAGGCAGGACCCTGCGTACAATATCTATCGCGGTCTCCTCCCCGGCCCCTGGCATTATCACGTTAGGTTATGAAGGGGAACCTGGTAGTGGTGAAAACCTAGGAACAGCAGGCGACCTGTACATGGTGGTCATTAATCCGAACGCCCTTCCCCGTCTGTGTTGTAAGATTGCTTCTTCTTCTTCGCTTCGATGCAAGATCCTTGAAGCGAAAGGCTCTCGCGATCTTCCGAAGAGGGAGAGTCCCGATCAGCGTACCATTCTGCGCCACGGGCGTGCTCCTTTTGGGGACTGAGCCAGTGCTGATATGAGTGGGGCGGCTTCTGGGGCTTAACGTAACCCTTCCTCAATCAGCACCAGTTCGCGAAGCCAATTAACGGAGCCAAATAGACCGCCTGCCCTTGTCCCTCAATTGAGCCAACTCTCCATCTAATTATTTAGTAATACGCAGCAGCCCCTTGTCTGTTCGTAAAATACACCGGCAGGGATATCTTTACGCATGGTCAAGAGAATAGAGAGAGGACGCCTGCAGCACTCTTGCGACGAGTCACTGGACGATACACATATGCCGCATTCTTCAACTAGCTAGCTTCACTCTTCCATGTCGGGGCAAGGGGGAAGACGAGAGCACGCGGCCTCAGACGCAGTCTCCATAATCTTCTACCCTAGTCGTTGTTCTTTTTTTTACTCGTTATTTTTTTATTCCCCCAATCCATGCCAGTATCTGATCGCACCCCGCGATGGGGGACCTAAGAAAAAAAAATTCCCAAAGCCCCCCACACAGACGGGCCACACAGACGGGGAAGAAAAAAAAAAACGGCCCGCCGGCGGAAGGCTTCGGGGAGTGGAAAGTTGGCACGGCTAGTGCTGGATCCCTTTATTAGCGGCCGGCAGTTATCCAAGGAGGGTGGAGGGAGGTGTCCAGGGTGGAAATGGCTACGCCACCAATCCCCCCCTCATCCTTGCGCCAAACCCTGTCGTCTAGTGGGTCTTCTTTGGCTCAGGGACAAGGCAACGCGAAACTTGCAATGCAACTCGAGTCAAGAAGTGCCCAGGTGTAAGTTGCGTGCTCCCTACGCCCACGTACGATATCCCCGCCGGGGGCCGCCGACCCGGGTCTCGGTGGCTTGGTTAGAAGACCAAGCTAACGAGTGCAGATGCATGAAAAAATGCTGCTATGTGCCAGGATTGCGCGTGAAGCATGTCCGCTGCTCGGTTGCGTGAGCTAGGTGGAACGCCTCCAGAGCAGTGTGTCCCTGGGACCTGCGTCAGCGCTGAAGGATATATCCCACAACTTGAGCCCACTTTATCGTGGCAAGGAGTGAGACTGATGCCGCACCGCTCTTTCACCACTCGCCCAACTCGCCTAGATACCTTCTCGTGACGGTATCGACCCTCGCAGCAACCCGCGGGTGCTCACGCTCTCTTGCAATCACTCTCCTTTCTTGCAGCCCGCAGGTGCCGGCCGCAATGGCGATTCCGGAGAGGGTCCACCCGGTGCTCGTCGTGAGCATCTTGTTCGCGACGATCTCGTTCCTGTGTGTCACGGCACGTGTCATCACCAGATCCTTCATCATCCGGATCTTTGGCATTGACGACTGGCTGATTATTGGATCCATGGTACGTCACTCCACGTCTCGCGTGTTGGTACGAGATCTTGAAGAGATCGAGGAGATCTAAGGGTCTTTCCGATCGAAGAGGCGGGGCGACAAGAGTGCTTGTCCCGCCGATCGTGACCGTATATGGGAGGCTCAATGTTGATCTCGTCCACATTGCATGTAACTGACCAAACTTAACTCCACAGGCCGCTTCCATTGGATTCCTTATTGTCGAGATGCACCGTAAGAAAACCCAACAATGTCGTCGTCGTGTTCATTGCTAACCATGTCGGCGGACAGAAATCAAGTATGGTCTGGGTCTTCACATTGAGGATGTCCCGGCAGATGACCTGATGCGGTTCTTCCAGGTAGGATAATATCTCCAAGACTAATCCAACAGACACTAAAGGTGTAATCTCAGTGCCTCTGGGCTACCATTCCGGTCTATAACCTGTCCTTGTTCCTTTGCAAGCTCTCCATCATCCTGCAATACAAGCGAGTTTTCGATATTCCGATCGTCCAGAAGATCTGTAAGATCTTCCTCGTTGTCCTCGCCCTCTACGGATGCTGGACCGTGTTCGGGTCCATCTTCATGTGTGTCCCTGTCCAGTTCTTCTGGGGCGTCGGCGAAGGCAGTTGCATGAACAAGCTCGCTTTCTGGTTCTCCAACGCGGCACTAAACATCGCTACCGATATCTTCATCGTTTCGCTTCCGATGCCCCTTATTAGGAAGCTGCAGATCCCTTTGCGGCAAAAGATTGTCTTGATGGTGGTCTTCGCTTTCGGAGCCTTGTAGGCGACCCTTGTGATCTATGACCGCCAATAGCCGCTGACCTCCGTTCACAGCGTCTGCATTACCTCGATCATCCGACTCAAGTCGCTGCTGGCAATCTCCACCTCCCCAGATACAACTTGTACGCCGCACCGATTCCCAAAACTTCGAGGAGCGAAGCTAACACTGGCACAGTCGATGGAGTCGAGATTGCAATCTGGAGTGTAAGCGTTCTGTTGACTTCACGAGACCATGATAAACGACTAACTTTGGATTAGAACATCGAGATCAACATTGCCATCATTTGCGCCTCCGTCCCCGCTCTCAAGCCCCTCGTCACCAAGATCTTCCCCAAGCTGCTTGGGTCGAGTTTCCGTTCCAAGGATCGATCCAATGCCCAGTACGCCAACGGAAGCCATCACATGGAAACCCTACAATCGAGCAACCGGGCTGCCAAGAACGATATCTATGTGCGTCACGAATTCGAAGTTCGGGAAGATGGAGATGATAAGAACAGCAGGGAGGGTAGCGAGCGGAATCTGGTGCCATGGGGCAACGACCAATACTCGACAGACGCAAGACCCGGACCCACCAAGAGCCGAGAGTTGGTTTGAACGAAAAAAAAGGAATAGTTGGGTGTATAGATAGATGTCGCAAGCACCACGTTATTATATTATCGGTGTGTATGTCCCTCCTTTGGGCTGGATTATGGCAGAGGATAATGGCGAGGTAAAGCCGCTGCTCCGAGACCTTCCAGCTGCCGGCAAGAATTCACGGCACAAGTCTTACCCCAGATGCTGGACATCTTATAATACTTGCGATATGAATTATACTGCTCCAAAGTGGTCAAAGCCGAGCCACTGGAGACTTGACGATCATTAAGTAATATCAGACTATTATGCTTGTATCTATATGTAGCCCCGATGTTGTAGAAAGGGTTCGAAAATCGATCCCAGCGTAGGCCACTTCTCTATGCGCCTCATTTCTCAAGTGGTGATGAGGAGGGTTTGTCGGAAATGCCGAGATAGCCGAGATAATCGTTCAAGTCTTTTTCTGTATACTTCACCCTGTCGTTCTTGACTACGAGGTCTACGCGACTTATTTGTCAATCTTGATAACGACTTTCCCAACGTGCTTCTGAGACCACAAGTACTCGTATGCCTCTTTCGCCTCCTCGAACTCAAAAGTCCTCTGGTCAATAACAGGGTGGAATTGCCACTTCTCCATAGCGCTCACCATCTCCTCATACTGCACTCTCGACCCGGCCAGTATGCCTCGAACGACTGCCGCACGCGGCAGGACCTCCATTATCGCCGGTCCTTCTGGCTCATCGCTTAGGAATCCTGCGACGGCTACTACCCCGTCATATCGGATGGCCTTGAGGCTTTGCCGAAGAGTTCCGGCCCCACCAACGTCAACCACCAAATCCACACCTTCGCCATCGGGCGTGAGCTTCCTTGCGGTTTCTCCCCATGTCGGGTCCTCGTGATAATTGAGCACCCTTTTCACGCCGAGTTCCTTGAGCCAATGAAACTTGGCAGCCGAGCTAGTAGTGCTGATGACGGTCGCGCCCGTGTGTACAGCAAAAGCGGCAGCGAAAAGTGCCACCGCGCCTGTGCCTTGCGTCACCACCCAATCGCCTTTCTTGACCGACTGGGGCCCGTAGCCGAACAGTGCGTTCCACGCCGACACACCGGCAGCACCGAGCGTGCACCCTTCCGCGAAGCTAAGGTAGTCCGGGAAGCGGACGAGCCAGGAGGCGGGCACCACCATGTGCCGCCGAAGGGTACCAGGCATATTGCCGTCGCCGGGGGCAGCGTGGGTAGCGGAAGTCAAATGGCCGGAGACAAGAAGGGGCGCGGGAAGAACGCAAACGGCGTTTCCAACGGAAAGCGATGTAACAGAAGAGCCCACAGCGAGTACAATCCCGGAGGCGTCGCTTGCTGGGACGAGCGGACAGATGATAGGGAGAGGATACCGGCCCTAGTATAGAAATATTTTGTGAGATGCCGATGTAATAGAAGTAGGGAAGTACTAACTCTTGCTATGGCGAGGTCACGATAGTTGAGCGATACGGCTCTCACCTCGACGAGAACCTCGTCAGGGCCAACTGGCGGAACAGGTACAGACTTGCGAAGGCTGAGTAGAAACTCGTCCTTTGACGCGGACACTAGAGCCCATTCATCGGTAGTCTGAGGTAAGGTCATGATTGCAATTGCGGCGGGTGAGAGAGCTGGGGTATTAACATGCGTGTACATCAACACACTAGGTAAGGAGAGGTTTGCCAGTGCTATTATATACAGCCTAGCCTACATCAGTTCATGCTCGTTAAACAACTCACTCGTAATTTGCAGGTATCTACAGCTCTATAATTTGTCATCGCTATGACAATATCCCGCTGGCGCAGAAGTTGCGAGATATTTTGTATGCGAGGATGCGGCATCTACGAGACCAATCGCCCAGAGGAGTGGATAGATCAAGCGTCAGTGCGTATCTTACTTAGCTCGTCTGATTAATTCCTACGGTAGTCCATAAACTTGGCTGGACGATCTGGTCGAACCATTTGGTCGGAGACGAAAATTATACGAGTATAACATAACAACATTTAGGTAATTAGTATCCTGCCTACGCAAGATAACATATTCCTTTAAATCCCTCGCCGCAGCGTTCAATACACTTGTCGTCAGAATAGAGTGTTTGATAGTTGGCGCCCAAAAAGGGTTCACACTAAAGGGAATAGGCTATCAGGACGCGATTCATTTACTTTGTGGTCGATGCTGCTTACCCAGGCTTCGGGCTCGTTCGACCATTCTAACTTCGTTTTATATGAAACCATGCCCACCGACAGATACACAGTAATACCCTGTCTGGAATGGCATTGTCTTTATATTCATATAGAGATAGATAGGGTTACCACTAACAACCGTATTAGCGCCTACATTAAACATTACATCACCGTGACTGTATTAGAATCTACGGAGTGCATGACGGAGGGGAAGGACGCTGAGCGGGTAGCAAGGGCCAACTTGAGGAACTGGTGATCCTGAGGCTAAAATCACCGTGCGGCTAGCGGCCAGGAGCATGCGCGACGAAATAGTTGAATTGCAAGGGCTGGGGAGTTAAAGAAGCTTTGGGGATTGTGTCAGGCTTCAAAACGGCCTAGATAGCAGCCTATATACGGCGTGTTTGCTCAAAGTCTATTCTAAGTCGGTATGATGGCCAAGTCAATTCATTTGCCGTAGAGTCTAGTAAATGCATGTTTGAGAACTTGGAAATTCAGCGAATCAAAGAATCTACATCCAGCCATGCACTTCTTCAACGCTCAGTTAATTTGGCGAGGTTCGCTTCTAGATAGGTTATGATGTAGGCGAACACATCATAGTCACGAAGTGTTGGGCACCCCAAGATATTAGTAGAATGAAGGTATTTTATCTCCTCAATACCGGTTACAATAAGCAGAAGTGTCGCTTAGACCTAAAGGATGCCCTGGTAGTGTTTGCAATGTGACGACTGCGATTGGTTCCTCATCATATTTGGAGGGAGTGTGAAGATTCATGCTCGACACGCATCTGTTTTGCCGGCCAGGGTAGCCAGCATAAGGTAGGTCAAGTAGCCAGTGTGCCGAAGATATCTTCCTTGAATAATGTAGAGGAACTACCTCATGCCAACCGATCCACGTTGGCTATACCAACTGCCTACACTGGGTGTTACCAGCCGCATGATGTTATTTATTGTTTGGTTACTGTAGATATTTACTATGTCGCGCACTCCACTGGGGTGTATCGAACGCACGTAGTCAGCCAGCCCCATATATGGCCGCGCAAGTGTGTCTCGCGTAGCAGACAGTTCTCATCCATGCAAGTTTCTACCCGTACGCGTTTTGTTGCAATATCACTGAAACGCGTCTATAGTTCGGGCTGTTTTTTTTACTGTGAAAATCACGCCACTTCGGCACTAAGCAAGTGCTAAATGTGGAGAACGAAACTTAGGGTCAATTGTGGGGGGAGTGGAGGGGCTAATGGCCCTACAATCTGGTCTAGTAATCTGGTCGGACAATCTGGCCTGATTATCTGGCAGGGGTTTCCCGTCCCTTACCTTAAGCTTAGTGATGAAGCATGTGGGTTTTCCCAAACCGATCCACCTCTTCCCCTTTGGACGCATTCGGCCAGTGACATTGGCGAGCTTGTTATCGAATATGGCCTATGGCATGAACAATCATGGCTAAAGAGGGGAGCGCCCCCCAAGGGATAGAGGAAGCCGCGGTGCATATCTCGAGCCTCCTCAGGCAGAAAGACGACAACGTGACCGATGTATTCCTCGAATCATGCCGCGGTCTACCTCCGACATACTCAACCGTGGACCTGGTGGCGGCGCTCCATCCCGGCGCCCGGTCTCAGCTTGAAGGAGTCGTGATGCAGCGCTTTCTGCAGCGACTGCGGCCACGGTCCGAGAATGCGATCCCTCGCGCGATTACCGAGATCCGGTCAGCTGCCAAGGCGTGGGACCTGTCGCCCCTCGTGCTGCTTGCCGAGTTCACTGATGCTCCTGTCTCGGACAACTTCTGGCGCCTACTGTCGAAACTTGCACGCACTTGTAGGTGCTGGCATACCACTCGAGAGCGCCTGTATACAGAGCGCCACCGGCGCCGGCATGATGTTCTGGCTCGGCGCAAAGGCGTCAGCCACACCCAGCCATGGGCCATTCCTGACATAGAAGCTGTCTTGCAAATAGAGGGACAGGGCCAGCAAGAAACCCTAGGAGACGGAGGAGACAATGAGGGAGGGCAGATAACGAATAGCGCTTCTCCCATCAAAGCCAATATTTCCATGACCCGGGGAGGCCGACCCCGTCGGATAGAAACAATCGATGCCGATTTATCGCGATCAGATATGGATTCAGATGTTCCTCCCACTGGTGGTACCGGAGAAGCTAGCCAAGTCTCATCGGCTCTCTATGTGGCAACCTCAGC
Source organism: Thozetella sp. PMI_491 (assembly GCA_021432635.1). Classification (NCBI taxonomy): domain Eukaryota; kingdom Fungi; phylum Ascomycota; class Sordariomycetes; order Chaetosphaeriales; family Chaetosphaeriaceae; genus Thozetella; species Thozetella sp. PMI_491. The sequence goes on from MU270028.1 coordinate 916,120, forward strand.
AACAACAAAGCGACTTCGACTGGGCAGCGTCCATACAACTAGCAGGCCCGGAAAGGAAGTGGACTCATTATCACATGAAACCGCTAGATCCCAACGTGGAAACAACATAGTTGAGGATGCCAATAATCCTATAGACCTACATTCCCGGCAGTATGGTACCCCTGTATCCGAGTCCAACGCCACGCTATCCAATAAGACCAGCCAAACAGGCGTCTGGCGCCTTGCATTTGGCTGGTGGATTTCTGATGACGATATACATCGGCTATGCACCTCACTCGTCCTACTCCGGCCAACCTTTGAGGCCGTCTACCCCATAGTTGCCGGGTCAGACACAACCCTCCAGCTTCGGAACCCTCCTGCTGACACGCTTCTCGTGCCAGTTCGGGCCAAGACATCATCCTCTGTACACTGGAATTTGGCGGTTATCTCTCGAGCAGAAAGGCTAGTCTCATTTTACAATCCTCTGTCGCGCGGCCAATCTCTTCCTGAACTAGCGGCAATCATGCAGCCGATTTTTGCGAGAGTGTTACCGTCAGAGATATTAGACGACTGGGCAATCATCCCCCGAAGTTGTCCGCTGCAAGAAAGCGGATCCGACTCAGGGTTGGCCGTCGTGGTCTTTGGGCTATACTTTCTCGTTGGGCGCGCAGTGCCTTTAGATATCGATCTTTGGATATGGAGGAGGATGCTCGCCTACTACCTGGCTCGCATATCGTCTGTGGATGGTGAGAAAGCAGCAAAAGAAGTTCAGATAGCATCTGAATTTGCTGTCAACCACATTGCTACCTACCACGAAGACAATTCACCCCTCCTTCCACCACCTTCGGGAACCCAGTCTATCATCAACTTTGGTATGACTATTACAGAAGCACTTGCACAACACAAGCCTGGTATGAACGACTTATGGGAAGTCATCAAAGCCTCCCAGATACACCTCGTGGAACGCCGAGCCGCGCTCCGCAATTCAGCTATTGAAGGAAAGGCTGTCTGGGCTGCAGTGTTGTGTCTGACTGATCAAGTCGAATCTTGTGCAATCAAAGAGCGGGATAGGAATTTAAGCGCACTAGAGACTACGCGACAGGCCCTTGAGACGGTAGGACAGCAGACGAAGACGGGTAAGAACGACGAACAGATTTTCAGGTCACCAGAGGAAGAAGCTCTGGAGAAATCCGTCAGTCTTCTCCAAAGACGTGTGAGGGAAGCGAAACTACGTGTGGACGGTATTTCACAGTTAAGAAATGCTTCCAACGCTGTGTTGGAAGATCTAGATGAGTTGATGTCTTGGTTAGCGAACTGTGCCTGACTACCCGAGAAGGGTAATGCTCAGAAAGTGATTTTACAGTGTAGCCAATGCGGCACAATGGCCTAGAAATACTTTGGGCGATTAGCTCGATAAACGCATCAAGTTTGTTATATCAAAGCCACGCACCGGCTAGTGTTGCATGAGCCCATACTTAAAGGAGGATAAGATCGGTCAATTGTGTGTGCAGGAAAATATATACATTCGGAGGAATGATAGAAGCGAGCCATCTAGTTGGAAACTCTGCTTTCCCCAGTGTAACTATATACATAAAAAATGGTGCAAACCAGCATTCCTCTGCGGCCTTCCCATAGAACACCAAAGTACATGCGTCATATTGACGGTTCTACGAGACGAAATGCCGGCCATACGAGTGGATATCTCATCGGGAGCTCATTGTAACGAAGCCCGCCTAAAACGTAAAGGCTGTGTAGTGTTCGAAGAAAGGGTGCCATTCTGGCGAGCAAGCGGGTTCGGTGTTTCGGAGGCGGTCGTCAGAGCCGAAACATTGTGGAACGTAACGCCGTCCTTGGTCACAAGCGGGCCGTCCCACGAGAAGCCTGCGGGTGTCTCATCACGCACTGTGCCGTTAGCGAAGATGACGCCGGTCCAGGGCTCGAAAGCTAGCTTCGCGGGCTCGGTCTCGGTGCTTGAGATGGAGAAAAGAGCTTTGGCGTTCTTCGTCACAGGAGGATACAGCGGCGGCCGCTTCGGGTTGATGTTGCAGTTCTCGCTGAGGGTGAACAAATTCAGCCCGATGGAAACTGCGTACATCTCGGCGCTGAGGTGGTCGAAAGCGTTATCATTCATTGTCACCTCACCAATGTAGTCGACCATTAGCACGTTGGGGAAGGTCTCCGGGCTGATGTTGTTGACGCCAGCCCAGTATAGAGTGGGGTTTGTTGGGATGACGGCGATGGCTTGGAGGCCGAACCCTTGAATATCAAGGGGGGCGGCACTCGGCAGCCACTGGTTGATGAAGATCTGGTCATCGTTGCTGCGTCCGCCACCTCCGGGCCTGTTAACCGTCTTCCAATCGGATATTTCCTTGCTCGCCATCGAGTCGGTGAAGCCCTGCTGCGACCAGTCGTCCCAGAAGCGGATGTGACTGACCGAGTAGATGCCGTCGTTTACAGACTCAATCGACTTTTCTATCTGCCCGTCTAGGATGACGATCACGCAGCCGCCACCGCCGTTCCCACCGAGGAAGTTGCCGATAGGCTGCTCGTGAAACTGCTTGCTTGTATCCCAGTTCGTGCAGCGGTTGTGCAGACCTCTGAGGTGAGAGATAAAGTCGCCCAGGATGCCGCTGTTGATATCGCTTCCCCACCGAATGGGCCCGAGGCTCGGCACTTTTCGGAAACCTACGAGATACTTCATCCTCAGGAATATCAGCTCGCCGGGGTTCTCGGCCGTGAAATGGTTTATCTCGCTGATGATGTCGTCGAGCGACTCCCCGGTGTTTCCGAGGACTACCTCGGCTAGCTCGTCACTCACATGGGCAGCCCAGAACTCGTAGCTACCCTCGTTGGGCGTGGTCTGGTGAATGCTGGCAATGCGCAGGTCAAACCAGCGCGCGCCGCACCGAAGCTGATCGTACATGTTCAAGTTCTGCGTCTGCGTGTTGACCGACGAGCCACCAGATAAGATCTTGCCACTGATGTAGCTCATGCCGGAGTCATGGGTGCCCGGAAAGATGACGTGGCGAACGTCACGGTCTTTGATGACGTCCTTGATGCGGTGCATCCAGTTGCCCGGCCCGTGGTTCAGCGACGTGACGAACCCATACTCTTCACTTCCCGTGATGACGAGGGTCACGCCGCCGTGCATCCAAGGGTTGCTGTATTCGCGTGATCCTAACCCCATTCCTCCCAGGTCGAAAACTGTTCGCATGGGATAGTCATCTGGGATGTGGGTGGTAGCCTTCACGACGAACTCCTTGTGCTCGTTGGTGCCCTCAAGCACGTAATAGAAGTGGCCGTTGGAGTCGACCGGATTGCCACCGCCATAGTGCACCATGTTCGGGCGACTCTTCCCGGGGGGGATGTCGCCGAAGTCATAGGGGTCAATCTGATAAGGTTTCTCTCGGACCTCTAACTTGAAGTTGTAGGGCGTCAGGTTGACAATAGTGACCCAGTAGGTGCGGTCAACATCAGGATAGGTCGGGTCCATCCAGATCCAGTTCATAAACTCTCCATCGGGCATCGTGTTAGAGCTATACTTGCGCTGTTTGATATCGCAAACATCATCCGGGTCCGAGCTCGGCGGGTCAGGGTCGGTGAGAGCGGGCTGGTAAGTCATCAGATCCACTGCCCAGTCTGTAGTTCCGCCAAAGTTTAGACCTGATACCCAGCTGGCTCTGCTTTTCTTGGTATCCGCGCTCATGTAGGCCGCCCAGTCTACGGAACTCGAAGTACCATAGACAAGGATGTCTGACTCGGAATCCTGATCGAAGAAATACTTGACATTGGGATAGCTCGACTTGCCGGCCTTGATCTCTTCGAGCTCGGCATTGGAGATGTAGCCCGATGTTCCCGTACACTTGCCCTGGTATGCTTCAGAGTGGTTCTTGTCGCCCTGGTATTTGCACATGACGCCGAGGCAGCCGGGGTCCGACAGACGGAAGCTGCGCGCGTAGCTCGAGACACCAATGACGATCTTGTTAGCGGTAACGCCGGCCTTCGTGATCATGACCATCGCGTTCTTGGTCTCGGTCTTGTTGATGTGCGAGCGCACGCAGTTACCTGTCTCGCAGCCCTCCACGGACCATTTTGAATCAACGTCCCATTGCCCGTGGAAGTCATACGTCATGTAGACGAAGTAGTCCACAACAGACTGCATCAAATTGACTGGATACTGCTTCAGATACCAGTAGGAGGCCGGGAGTGCAATGGAAAGAGTCGCGCCAGAGGGCAGCTGGTTCTTGACGACGGTCAAGAACTTCATGTAGTTCAGCCCTTCTGCTGTGGACCCTGCTGGAATGCCAGGGATGTCCGGGGCGCCTGGATACTCCCAGTCAAAGTCGAGGCCGTCCAGACCATTGTCCTTCATGAAATTGACCGCGTTGGCCGCAACAGTGTTGCGGTTAGCCGACGTGGTCGCATCTCTGAACCGCTGGAAGGTGGCTGGGTCGGTGGAAAAGGTCCAGCCGCCAAAAGAAAGGACCTTCTTGACGTTCTTAAGGTTCTTGAAGGCCTCAAACTGCTTCTTCGACTCGTCTTCAATCGTCACGCTCCAGTCTGCAGCCAGAGTTGCGAATGCAAAGTGCACAGTGTTGTACTCCCCAGAGTCGATCTGCGAGGCGTCCATCGTCAAGCAAGGCCGCGCACCGTTCCAACCCTCGAAATAGGCAACTTTGCGGAACGTGCTCGGAGGAGACCCATTGTTGACGATGTCCATGCCGCAGTTCGAGATGCACCCGTTCGTGCCCGGCTTGGCGGTTCCGGGAGCCCCTGTGTCGGCCGGCGTTGGGGTGCAGAACTCGGCTGTCGTGCCACAGAAGCCCCAGACATCGCAGCATGAGTTGAGTGGGCAGGGGTTGAGATCCGCCCAGTTGGTGCCGTCGGTGGGCTTCTCAGTCCCGGGGACGGTTGGGCCGCAGGTGACGCCCTCTACTGAGTCCGGGAATGGGGGCGAGCCTTTGCTGAGGCAGATCTTTTGGCCCTTCTGCAAAGCGCCGCATCCGCCCCAACCCCACGTCTGCTTGTTGTAGTTCTCGATGGCAGTCTGGTCGATCCCAAACGCGTCTCCGATCGCCCAGCATCCGTCGCCCTCCTGCACCGTATATTCATAGCAAGACCCGTCCGATCCCGGCTGAGGGGTGTGGTCTGGCAAGGTCCCTGCGCTACAGCACACGTACTGCTTTGGCATCAAGGTCGAGCACAGGTCTGTCTTGGGATTATACTTCGTAAAGTCATCGCCTGAGATGCCGCACTTGCTAGCCAATGAGGCGCAGCCGTCGCCCGATATTACCTGAATGTCCCTGCAGTCTGCCCTACGGTCGAGGTGGGGACGACGAGCTGCCAGGGTCGTGCTGTTTCCGCCGGCTGTAGAGGTGAGCAAGCCGATTTGCACGCCGATCTTGCTGGATGACGAATCCTTGTTGTCGCTGAGACACTGGTTGTTGGCCCATGTCTTCACGGTGTCCTGGATCTTGCTCAAGTCCGCGATGTCTCCGGCAACGAGTCCAATAGTCGTCGCAGTGGTCGAGTTTGCCTTGCAGACCTGAAGCACGAACTTGCCGCTTTGTGCCTCCTCGCCGAACTGATTAATGGTGGCAGCGAGCGTAGGGGTGAAAACATCTGCACCCGCATAGAGGCCGAGGACAGCACTTCCTGATTTGGCGAATATGATAGTGGTACCGCAGGCTGCCCCATCTTCCACGTATTTTGCGAGCTCGCCGACGACTGAGGAAAGATCTGCCTGGTTGAGAGGCACAGTGTTGTCTTCTAACACGAGCTGAGCAGTGGCATTGACCCGGTTCGTCTTGGCGCCGCAGTTGTTGGCAATGGACGGTCCCCCTTGGACGTCTTTATTGACGGCTATTGCGGACCCGAAGCTTTGGCTAGCGGCACGCGAGCAAGTTTGTATGGTGATCTGGGTTGTCGGCTCCGTGAGGAGGTTTTGGACGTTGAAGCTCAGCAAAACCGGCTCATCACAACCCTTAAGATCTTCAATTTTGTGTACCTGCGGCCAGGTTGAGGGGTCGGCACCAAGCTCACTGCAAGCCTTAGGGCAACGATCGACATAGTCCCCATTTAGGCCTTCTTCAACGGCATTGACCAGCCACGGGCCAACAGAGGTGGCCAAGATGGCTACTGCCCGGTGCCACTTCATGTCCTATAAATGAACGAAAGCAGAGGTCGAAACCTCCTAGAGAAACGACTGTTTGAAGCTGACGGCAACATCAAGTTCAGTCATGCTAGCGTCCGTTAAAGATATATACTCGAGAGACTATAGTGATGAGGCCAGCCAAGAACATTGTTTCCCACATATCGTGCACACCGTGCCGTTCAACCACAGCTAGACCCTTGCCCGAGGAAGAAACGCTTAGCACCGAAATGTAGGATTCTATATAGCCCTTGATCGCCTTGCCAAGCAAATAGGCGTCAGGCCACTGCACACGGAATCCCAGAACCTGCCAGTTTAAGACCCTTACCGATAACCTAGAACACTGAATAGGTTCTTTGTGCAGCCCCCAAATTGGGACATGACTCGGGTGCTACGCTGCTGGTAGCATCGGGCAAGGCGAAAAGGCAGGGGCGCGAACCCTGCCACCATCGATCCTCGCATATGGTAGGTGACGAGCAGCGATTTCAGGCGCGTGCCATTCCATCCCACCGGTCCCAGCACTGGAGATCTTGCCGTTCATGCATAATATGACGATCTATCTGGTGAGATTCGGCAGGATACCTATGCGGCGCGCTCCGATGATAGGAAGGGGCGGGATACGGCGCGGCTGCGCTGCAGGGTCGTCGCAAATAACAGGGTGCGGGCCGAGGGGCAGAATCAGTATCCTTCTGGAGCACCGGCCAATATCGCGATGATGTCTCGTTCAGCGGCAAGCGCCTAGACCGCATTTTGTTCGCATCGCCTTCGATAATGCTGGCGGGTTTCAGCTCGCTTGCTGGCTCGCCTACCTAGTCGCTTCGGGTATGTACATCGCAAGTGGAACGTTACGACCTTACGATCGCGCTTAACAGAGACAAAAGGACTGTGGGAAAATTTACCTAGCTAGCCCGGTGCCTTAGTGCGCTCCATTAGTCGATTCTACCTAGTGCAACTCGGGTCTGCCAATGGGACGAATAAGCACATATTTCGAAGGAATATAGGTGCTACCTCACTAGGAGTAGAACTTATGTAAGAGGTCCATACTAGGCCTTATCAGGACCGCGCTTCAATGCCCTGTACTTTCGGCTGCGCCAAGACGATAATAATAAAAAAGGACAGAAGGAAAAACAGGGGAGCCTGCAACCCCAAAGGCGGTCCATGACATGTAGCTCACAAAAAGTACGCTCATGGGAATCCATGGAGGACTATCCAATGGTTATGTTGCGACAAGACTAATATATTTAGCAAAAAACACCTCTAGTGAGTGCCACCCTCCGCAACTCTACCGATCCTTTCCTGCCGGGTTTGGTAGCTGGAGAACTATTGCCATAGGCCTTGACCCAGTTTGTGTCATATCCGTATTACACGGAGCGGCCTCGAACTCCTAGCTGCCTAGGTCAGTCAACTAGGTCTCGAAGCACGCGAGTCAAGAGTACTACTAGGTAGTCGAGGTTCAGATTACGAGGCTGAGGGACGCCCCCTTCGGCATATTTGTGGAGGCGGCGCAGGCAGATTCGATTCCATGCAAGGTACACTCAGTAGAGTACCGCATTTTGTTCTGCGCCTTACCGAGCCTCAGGGGCCCGGTACTACCTAGGGCGGCCTGGGCTTCTAGTCTCCGCACATCGCAATGGGCTATTGCTAGTTGGTACTTTTGGGGTTGCAACTGCCAAGACCTATGGAGGGGCAAAGTCGCTGGCTAATGATCCGGTTTGAGAAATAGAAGGTCCTTTTGTTTTTCCGGGCCCCCCAAGCATTTCCTTCGCGTATTCCCGCCCTGCATCACTGCCTTGGGGCTGCGGCGGCAAGCTCGAAACAGCCCAAACCTGCATTACCGTCGGCCAACTCCGACCCTCGCGAAAAGCCTGCCTCAAAGTGGTCGCCTCGAAGCCATCGTGGGCACTCACCTATACTACCTCTCTAGCCTTGCCGAAGGCTCAAGTGCCACCCGAATGTCGGGCTCAAGCATGATAGCGACGGCGACGTCGCTGTTGGCGCTCACGACGCCTTTCGCCCAACCGCCTAGCTGTACATCTATTTGGGACCTGACGACTGTCACAACCAGGACAGATGGCGCACCCACCACTATGACCATTCTCGCCTCCAATGCAGCGGACGCGCGTTTCGCATCGTGCCAGCCCTCCGGCTGGGCGACTGACCTTCCGGCGCGACACTTCACCTTCAGTCCAGCTGTGTGTCCCAGTAGCTGGACATATTGGGCCATGAGAGAGACAGAGACGATTGACTCCCAGGCGCATACCGGTAGTACCTTCTCTACTGCCTACTGCTGTGCAAGGTATGTAGATGTAGACCCCCCTCAATATTTTTTCCCAATCCCAAAGCTGACCGACGTCTCTGCTCGCCGAAAGCGGCTATACGCTGAAAACTAGCAACATCGTCATCCCTACGATGGCGGCGCCATGTGTCCGCAGCTTCAGCGCAGGGGATCACACGACAATCACGGCAACAGAAGGGGGTGGCGCGAGTCAGACTACGGCAATAACCGACGGCTGGATGATCCATGACGCTTGGCAGGTGAGCTGGGCAGCCTCCGACACCAGCACGCTCTCACCGTCGCTCCCTACTCTTACCTCTAGCAAATTTCTCATGACCTGGGTGCCTGGCCAGACGGTAGCCCCGGGAGAGGGCGATTTGCAACCCAAAGACCCGCCTGAGGATTCTACCATCACGGGCGCCAAGTGGTTTGGCATGGTCGGGGTGCCCATCCTCGCTGCACTGGGGATTGGTGGTGCTGTCTGGTATTGCATTGTGCGACGGAGGAAGGCAGCTCAGCAGCCGAGCACCGGCTAGCGAGCAACACAGATGCCCCAATCGACAATTCGATCTATGTGAGGGGGCCTGCTATCCCAGCTATCAATACAAATCGAGAATACTCCTGCCATGTGTGGCGGGGCGTGTGCCATGACGCCATCATACAGGGTAGGCACTGTAGCATTCTGTGAACATGTCCGCCCCTCTGACCAAACCCACCGCGCACTTGATCCCCACGGAGGACTTCAGCCAGTCCAGCATCTCAAAGCACTGAAGCTTCTGCTTCGGAGTCGCGTAGGGACACGAAGCAATGAGGGAGATCGGGTACATGATGATGAGGCCGGCGGCACCTTCTCGGCGCACCGCGGTCGGGTTCTTGGAGCTGGTCACGTTGCCGATGGCATATTGGACAGCCGCTAGGGAATCCACGATAGCCTGGCGAATGCCGACTTCCATGTTCGCCTCAAAATCCGGGGGCACAGGGGCATCAGCCCATAGCTGCTTGAGCCTATGGCAGTATGTCAAAAGACTCCCAGCAAGGACGATGCGTGACCCGCGAAAGAGCAGTATGCCGCCCGCCTCCCCGGGTCCCGTATGCAGGGCATCCTTGAACTTGTGATCCCAACTATCAAAATCTTCTAAAGTTTGGACGGAAGAATTCAAGAGGCTCGTAGCATATGAAGCATCCGTGTCCACTAGGCGAGTGACCGTATCGTCGGTCGAGTCAGAGGTATTCTGGAGACTAAGTACGTGCCTAGCAAAGGCTTGCCTTAGCCGTAGCGTCTCGCGCACGAGGGTCGCGGGGTGCCAAAAGGGGCTGATGCATTCCAGCAGGTCGACAAAACCACCTGGATCAGTATAACGGAAGTTGTTGGTAATAAAGGATTCAATTTGCTGAGAAATTAGTGGCTGTTTAGCAGGAAAATTGTACCTGGGCAAGGGAGGATGATCTGGGGTGGAGAAATAAAGTACCTACCAGTCTCATCATTGCGAGAATATACAACTCTATTCCTATCCCAGAGGATAGTTGCTCCTTGCCTCTCTTCTCCAGCAGAAAACAGAGACCTGGAGAATGAATATTCGGTTGGTCGTGGCTCTCGACACTGAGATCCTACCATCAGGTTAACAGACTAGCCGAAGCCGATAGGAAAACTTTTGGCAAACTAACTGCAACGATGCACAGTAATAGTACAGTTCCTATCGTCCGGTCGTCTATGACACCATTTCCCGTCTCCAGTGTCTTATATAGCAGCCGGATTGCAGTATTCTGATTCTTATACGACTCGGAAAGCAGCTCTGGGGCGCCGAAGCGATTGAAGGCGGCCATTTGCGCGGCGCTCAGGGTGGCTAGCTCCAGAGACCCGCGGTCCTGCAAGGAATAGAGGTCGTATAGGAAGCTCAAATGCCCCGGGAAGGTGTTGGTTGCACGTGGGTAGACAAACCGGGAAATAAAATAGCACAGCGACGTTTGCTCGCGACACGGCGTTAGAGAAGGTCTAGGAGACACTACCCGGGCTAAGGCATTCGGCATCGACGTGCGTGATAACCTAGTAGGGAGAGTCGTGCGAGTTGGTCTTGCTCTAGATACTACTCTCTCTATTCTCTCGTTCTGGGGGCGGAATAGGAAGGGGTCCGTATAGCCCGGACATGCGCGACCATAGGTAGAGCACCGCTTACAGGCAGGCTTTGTCTCGTCGCACTAGGGCAACATGCATGCGTCTTAGTGGCCTCGACATGGGTATGTATGCGGAGGCATGATGGGAGAGCATAATCATACCTTTATTTTGCGACGCCTGCAGCGCATGCAGCCCGTACTGTGCTTCCCAGGGAACACCATGGTACCATTCGCCTCCCTCCCGGTCGAGCTCCAGCGGGTTCCTACCAGGAAAGGCAGCCTGTATCAATAGATGGAGATACTTTGAAAAGGGAAGTTAGCAGCCGAAATGGGCTGAGATCCGAGTTTCGATAGCTTGGCGCAAAGAAGAAATTCTGTCGCAGACTGTTCAATCCAAAGAAGGAGCCGTGATGTTGACGTGGAAGATGATCGAGTCGTGACAGCCGGGTCATGGGCGCTAAACCTTTCTAGGCCCTACTTTGCGACCTGCATTTGCGGGGGAGCTCGTCATTGGACGACTAGATCCCGCGGATCCCGTGGTGGTGCGAATGCGCCACGCTAGCAGCTAGCCCCTATAACTAGCCAAGATGTCCTTGTGACACCAGCTATGAAAAGATGGAAAGGCTGCGGACCGCCAAGGAAAGCGTATAGGGAGGAATGAAGGGTCGGACAAGCGAGACTGGGCCAGACTTAGTCCTGAAGTATAGCCAGCAATAGTCTGGATGAACTTGATCTGCTTCATACACCTAGCTCTCACCTCTGGGCTCTTAGGCAATTTTGTACATTTGGACCCTCGATTGGTCATTTGACTACGCCAATGCTCAGGCAATTGTACATCATCGCGGGGTCATGGTACATGTCCCAGAGATGGACTATGGTTTAGCTTTGGCTACGGATTGATAAGATTAGGGCGATTTATCGGCGTTGATCTCCAAGTTACTCGTTCAGCGAGTACTCTGGTAGTTACACGATTGGGAAGTAACATTTGCTCGAAAGTCCGACAGGCGACGAGGTTTATAGTATAAATGTGAGGAGCAAGGTACCTCTTCAATACAAGACGACCAAGCCAAGATCATATTAAATCTAGTGGTTTGCCATGGGAGGAATCCACACATCCGTGCAACGCAGCGACGGGGTGAAAATCCATGTCTGCCTCATGTGTCGCGTACGATCAGCGCCGAGACGCGATCTGGGCGCGAGAAGACATATTGCAAGGCGACCATGCCGCCACAGGAGCCCCCTGCGAGAACGAGCTTCTCGTCTCCTGCCCACTTCCTGTCACGGATTGTAAGAAAGTGATTGGCATGAAATGAGGTGGGATGCATCGACGCACCGGAGCTCCTCTATATCCGCAATCCATTGCTCGTCTGTGTATGGGCCACGCCAGTCGCTAGTCCCGCTGCCCCGAGCGTCATAGACTAGTAGACGAAGTCGTGTACTGAGAAAGCCGTAGGTCTTCTTGGGCTCGTTGTGATCAGCCAACCTAGGAGCTCCGTGGAGAGCTATGAGGAGTGGCTTTGACTTGTCATCTCCGATGGGCAAATGGGTTCCGCGGGACGCTCCGCGCATTAGGAATCATCCTGACATCCCTGTGCTCACAGTTGACCTAGACCGTCAGGTAAGGCTGTGTGGTCTGGCAGTCTGAGGGGCTACGAGGACTTCGAGGAATCATTCCGAGAAATAGAGCTAATCTACAACTCTCCAAATGTCGCCGAACAACGGAAGACTAGTACGCGCTTCGAAGGCGTCGTGGAGAAGCCCAAATTCAACTACGAAGACTAGAACTTCGCATTTTCACACAACCAACCACGCTATGACGTGGCTGCTAGATTGGACGAGATCATCGCCCCTACCTTGGTTGTTGTGGGACGATTCGACGTCATCACGCCCGTGCAGTGGAGCGAGGAGATTTCCCGAGGCATTAAGGGTATTGACTTGGCCATTTTCGAGAAGTCAGGTTATTCCCCGCCTTCTGACGAGCCGGAAGCTTTCGCGGAGAGGCTTACCAAATTCCTTGATTCGCTAGGATACTAAGAGGAAAAGATTCAACGTGGTCGCTTGCCGTTGCCGGCATGCTCATAGCAACACTATATATTTAATACTTCTCTCGCGCGGGAACATAGTTACGTCTCTGATGAAACCAGCTCAAGGTCAGTCTAGTACTAGTAGATGCATATAAGCTGCTGAGCAGGGCTTAGCTTGTGAAATGGTTTCTGTCTTTCTTTGTCTACTATAGATTGTGTTGTCTCCAGTATACATTTCGCGATAGGGGATCATCGCTACACTGCTAGCAACGTATTAACCTCCGTCCGGATCAATTATGGCTCCGGGCCTGAGGTAATTGACGAAAAAAGTGCGGTTATCAAAATAGTTTCCCAAATAGGCTGTTCAGCCCCAGGCGTCGCTAGGCTTTTTTGAGACGGGGTGCTACCAACATATCTAGGTACCTTCCGAGATAAGACTTTAAGGCTGTGAGGGAGCCAAGGCAGATTTTCTTTTGCTTAGACAAACACAAACAGTATCTTAGACATAGACAAATCTACGGTTACTGCTCGTAACTAAACCACTTTTGCTAGACTCGATGGGCGAATCAAGAGAGTTTCACAATGCGCACTAATTCTGCCCATCTAAGGGCAAATCCACCTTTCTGTTTACGAACTCTGGAAACATATGCGACGTATTCTGTGGCCACGCTACAACGCCTTCTTGGCCCTCTCGCATGGCTTTGGGCTCGCACAGTCCGGTTATATCGTCGACTGATCGATAGATCCGCGATTCTCCTCCGAACTATCGGACTCGGTATACTGACCTTTGTCCGCGGTGATAAAGACGAACCGGCCAAGGTCGCTATTGACTCTTCCCGAAAGCTGGCCCTCACTCGCTGCGCAATTCACGTTGTGCCGGCTTTGGTCTCCATTGCTCTTATTACCATCAACCTGACCGGCTACTTCATCGGCAACGAACTACAAGGCTCCAGAGACCAGGACAATATCAAGCTAGGGATGTTGCAGATTGCAGCTAAGATCCAAGTCGGTGCAAACCGTTGCTCCATCGCCCATTTGACAGTACTGACCCTTGCACTCAGGAGCTCCTCATCGTTTCCAGCGCAGGTACCGTGATTTTCCACACCCTTCATGCGGAGATGACCCGCGGTGAAGGGGTTCCCTTTGGTCTGTTGGTGTCTGGGTGGTCTTTCGCTCAAGCCAGGTGAGAATAAAGCGTTGGTCAAGTTTCGTTGGGGCTCAGCTGACAGGCTGCTGTAGTTACTTCTGGTCCGCTGAATTTTGGGGAGGAGTGATCGTCGGGAGCACTACGACTCGGAGCCGATGGAGGCTCTACCGGTTTGTTGTCTTGATATTGATCGGTGGCGTCCTCGCGCTTACCGCTGGCCCCGCAACCGCAGTGCTCATGATGCCACGAAAGCAAGATTGGCCCGTAGGTGGCGGAATATTTTGGCTTAATGGTGAGGAGATTGGATACCGGCTCCTGTGACGTTTTCCTGTTAATCCAGCCACCAGGGAGTGACGAGCAGCTATGGCCGAGGCATTTAGACGCTGACTATTACGCGGAGCTGAATTGCTCGTCAGGAGAAGCGCGCTTTAGCGACTCGAGATGCCCTTCGGCTGGGTTTCTACCGTTGCTACAGCATTACACCACGTGGTGGAATGACCAGAGCACAGCATTCGGGTTCGAGTTGCTCGATAAGAATCTTCGCAAAACCATGTATTCCGCGCCCTCGCTAGTACCCGAGGCCAACACGTGGAGTTATACTGCGCATGCACCCTCTGCCACTTTGCAAGATGCAATCCGGAGTCTGCACAACGGGGCGTTAAATTTTCTCGCTGCTAAACATCCGCTCTGGCCACCTACTCCTCTGCATCTGAAGTGGGCCGACATGATCCGGTTCGAACTTTCAACTAAGGTGCCTGCAGTGCGCGTCTTATGCCTCGCCCAAGGAGTCATAGACCTAACGCTCGGGAATTTGACATTGGAATTTCCTAACATCGAAGGGTTCGACGCCTACTGGGACTGGCAGAAGCAAGGAATTGGCTTGCCGGTTACAAGTCTCAAAAATGATACCTTGGACGTGCAGGAGGACGTACGGCGCCATCTTCTTGCCAGAGGGATCACGAACAATAAAACTTACCCGCTTGGTGAAGGCATCTTCAACGAGTCCCGGACAACACTCCAGGTGCCGATAGATCTTTGGGGACAGACCGGAGCCTCCCTAGGCGCAGTTATGCTCTTCAAAGACATATGGACAAGATCGGAACCCCCATCGAATGTCCTGGCATGTTCGGTTGACGCTAGATGGGCTCAGGCAAAAATCAATATAGATCTAACGGAAAACACCCAGCTAAACTACGAATACATCACTGGCACTGTTAGAAACCTGGTGACCACGAAGTTAGATATCGAAGAAAGTCATGGCCATCTGGGCTACAGCCACATCAAACCACTAGATGATGGATCCATGCCTATGATCAGACTTAGCCCCAGCTGGTATGATATCGTGGCACCAGTCCTACCAGTCGAACTGAATTTCGCGGCGAATATAACCCCGTTGGCAGGAGCTCGCCAAACAACGGCCGAAAAATTGACAAGCACCATTTTCCATACCAATTCTGTAAAACCGGAGTTCGAAAACATCATAGCCACTGTTATCGCGGATGGTCTTTCACGGTGTGGCCTTATTCCAAACTACAACGCTAGCCGCTTTCTCGAAGCCTGGCCATATCGAGACTGGACGATTGAACGGGAGGACCTCGCTAGGACGTTGGTTCGCTATGGTGAGCCGAAAGAAAGCTTTCCGGCGCCAAAGATCCTCCAGTCGGGCAATATGACCCGCATGGTCACGAGGGCCCGTTTCACAGGCTATGTACTATCCTCGACTGGATGGTTCGACTATCTGTGTATCGTTGTCCTGCTTACCCATTCTGTTCTGGCCTTAGCGCATACACTTTTTGTTGTGTGGCGAGGTGAGACGAGCGGAGCGTGGGATACCATTCTCGAGTTGATTACCTTGGCGAAAACTTCTAGACCTCCTTCTTCTCCCATTCTAGCTAATACTTGTGCCGGGATTAAGTCATTTAAAACGGTTGGCCTCATTGCATGGGTTGAGAGATCGCCGGCCCAGTCAAGTGCACTCTGCCATGGTCAAGAGCCGAACGAAGAACTCGAATTACGACTGAAGGATGGCCGCCCATGTAGAAGTGCCAGCCTAAAACCAGTTCCGGGGGTGCTTTATGGCCGATCGATATAGGTGGATAGAGAACTTCCACTCTGTAGTCAACCGAACTCTTGGGCTTAGGAGATTTCATAGCTCCTACAGCTCCCACGATTTACAATAAATACTTCAAGCACCGTCAGCTCTTCAAACCTCACTATTAGATTAACACAGGATATTATTAGGTATACATATAGTTTGTCTCTGGCTTGTATACGGCAGCGTGGTTTCACAGTTCTCCGGTAAAGGTAACTGGGATTTGTGCCCCTTGCTGACGTGGAGGAACCGCGCCTCCTTCTTCCAGATTGTACTGCGCCCTAGAGACACACTCTTTATCAACCTTGCGACCATCTACTACAAGATCGACCTCACCATCGATACCAAAGCGCATGATCCTACCGCCCTGTTTAACGGTACCGTCGTGTGGAGGCCAGCCTTTATGCTTGAGACCATTCCTGGTGTCCACCATAAAGGCGTACAGAAAGTCCTGCATGGCGTGAGCGACACGGGTTTCAAATTTAGTCGCGGGTCCGTTCAGCTCGTAGCTACCCATGAACATTGGGATGTCACTGGCGTGATAGGCACCTAGCCACGGTAGCGGAGCCACGTTGCTGAAGTTACCGCCGTATTGGTAGCGATACGTCCTCAGGCCCAGTCCTGCACGCGCGTTCATCAAGCTAACGGCCGGGCATAAAAAGCTGGCGACTGTGGCTTGATGAACAACCTCCTGGTTTGGCCCAACAGAGAGGTCAGATGGGTACCCAAAGAAGGCTGCCTCATTCGTGGTAGTGCTGACGATGGCGGGAACGCGGGCCATGTGACCTTCGGCAGCGCGTTTCGTATAGTTGAGCCATACAGTACGCTCATCAGGCGTGGGCCGGAATGAGAGAGGCGGTTGCATGGCGTGGTCGCTATAGTTGCCGATGAAGTTGAGGATATGGACCACGGGTAGCGTTTGCATGCACTCTAGCTCCGCCGCGGCATCACGGGGAAAATCGCATCCAAGTTTCTTTGCCACAAAGGTGAAGTTCCTATGCTCATGATCTGGCGGTTTGGTGCTACCAATCGCCGTACCGCTTTGTACGAATGCACCAGTGATTAGCGGCTCTTCTGGAAAGGCAAACAGCTGCATGTCGACTGAGATAGCGCCGGCTGACTGGCCCCATAGTGTGATGCGGTCGCGGTCGCCGCCAAAGGCGGCAATATTGTCATATACCCATTCGAGTGCCCTACGCTGGTCCAGCAAACCCGGATTCTGATCTTCGAGGCCTGCTGCGTTGGGGAACCCCATAATGTCCAGCCGGTAGTTCGCCACAATGGCGATATGCTGCTGCGTACGCTCTACCCAGCCGGCTGGCAGCTGGTATGGCACGTTGAGGCCGCCGATCTCAAAGGCCCCTCCGGGGATAAACAAAATGACAGGTAACTTGGCATTCTCTTTTACGTGAATTGGCGCCCATACTGCCAACTTGAGGCAGTCTTCCGCAGTCGTCTGGGCAAAGTCACCTGCCAAGTAGCTTTGGCCTTCGAGTCGAATATTGAAGTCGGTTAAATTAGTGTTCCACAATGCCCGTTGCGACGATAAATACTGTGAACATGGCGGTGGGAAACTATAAGAGTAGTGATGTTTGCTGGACGGAGGTGCAGCTACGGGTGGCATCCAGCGTAGCGGGCCGGTCGGCGGTAAAGCATAAGGAATGCTGCGGAATTGGCGGGTGTTAGGAAACTTGTTGTCGATGAGACCGGTGAATACGCCTGTATTGGTGCGAATAGTAAGGTCGGCTCTATTCATGGCCTCGTTGCCAGGTACCGCCGACACAAGACCGCGGGTAAGCAACCAAGCCCCGAAAGTCAAAGGTTCGAGCTTCATCCTCAAAGGTAGTTATCTCGGGTTATAATTTTGAAACAGAAATCAGGACCTCACCTTTTCTTTTTTTTTTTTTCGCGGAGGAAAAGGAGGGGGTTTATTTATACCCTTGGCAGGATTTGCTTTCCCATCTAAAGTCCAAATTTGGGTATATTCGCTGCTACGCCCATGTTGGCGGGATATAAGACTGTACTTTAGCAAATACACGTAAGCAGACAGCGCTAAGACATAAATTTCAGCCGAAAAGAATAACAAATCCGTGTGACCAGTGCGAGCTAGGCTACCGTTACATCAACCTAACGAGTGCCGGTGCAATTAGACCGGCGTCGTACGGAAATCGTTTCAAACCCTTTACGCCGGTACACAGTGATCATCCACCGAACCACAAAGGCCTCCTAGGGGTGGAAGTACCTCTTTCGCGAATATACCCTCGAAATCACAGTGTTGGAGTTTCAACGGCCAAAGGGCGCATCGAGTCACTTGATCCGCTTGCGCGGCGTAGAACTTTTGTTTATCAGCCTGAGGATGAGGTTGCTCGGAAATCTGACATGTAGCAGCCTTTCACGGCTAGGCATAATAAGCTAACCGTAAGACAAGACCGACTCGGGCTAGGAAAATCAGTACTGCACTGACGTAAGCGAGTTTGTACCACACAGCTAAGTAAGGTTATTATCTCTCGTTGGGGAATTCTTACAGTTTACTTGCTTGGTTCTCGTTTTGTTTAAATATAAATAATAGTATTTTGGTTTGTTTCCACCCTAAGGTGAATGCTTTTATTCACCTCTACGAGGAAACTTGAACTATCACCAGGTTTTTCCCCATCCATTTAGCCGCGATCAGAACCCAGAAGCCCTTTGTTATACGCGCGCTTCGTTTCCTTCCATATACTGGTAGACTTTACGCCGTTTCAGTGGCCTTATTGTATCGCGCGCAGGTAACGAGTATTAGTTCCGCACTACGGCCATTGGACTAGAAGGTGTGTGTATGTGTGTGTGGTTTTCGTATGCGTGCCACGATTGCAGCTACTGTTAAATAGCGAAGCCATATAACACGGACTCGTTCTTTAATATCTCACACAAATAATAACCAAAGGAAGTAAACTAGGATATTAGTAATCGAGATATTGTGTAAGGACTGAAAATGTGTGAGAATACCGCCACCTTAGTGTCTATTGTCTGCGTATAGTGGCGGCATTTTCCAAACGCACGTAGATCGTAGTGGAAATAACGTAGAGAGGTGCCTAAGGCACCCGATGTGGGCCACATCCAAGCGTGTGAAATAACCGACATATCAAGAGCATCCACTTGCCTAAAACGGCGGAATTTCCATGCACACACAGGTATGTATTAGCAGTAATACATTAACTATACCGTTCCTAGTACCCCCTTACAGATTTCATATAGGCTTTCCCCTAATAATATAAATCACCTTCTCTTAAACAGATTTCAAAATTTGCCTTTTGTATAATAAAATATCCTTAGCGAGTATAACCTAATGCCTTCCATCTTCTTCTGGGTTGCCAAGCCAAAAAAGAATTACCCAGGCGGAAGGCAGGTGCTATCCGGGACCACCTCCATGATTACAAACACAGCTACAGAGAACATTGTAAGCTTACAGGCGTCATCCTCAAATGAACAGTCCGCCGTCAAGCCCCGTGGCGTCGTCTGACCTTGGAAGACGTGGAGCCCCCATTGATGCAATATGCCTCTCCTAGCAGAAGATTGCCACAGTCGTCGTGGAGATCGGGATTCCATTGCGTGAGCTGCGCCATTGTGATGCCGGCGCTCTGCTCAATATCAAAACACGTATCGCCACTCACGACCACGTGCCACTCGTAACAGCTGGTTGTCGTCCCCGGCGGTGTGGGCGCAGGTGGAGCCTGCGTTGTCGAGCTAGTCGGCCCTGAAGACGAGCCACCATTGACGCAGTATGCCTCCCCTAGCAGAAGATTGCCGCAGTCCTGGTTCAAGTTGGGATTCCATTGCACGAGTTGATCCATGGTTATCCCGTAGCTTTGCTCGATAGCGAAACAGGAATCGCCACTCACGACGACGTGCCACTGGTAGCAGCTGTGTGTTGTCCCAGGGGGGGTTGGCGCAGGTGGCGCCTCCGTCGTTGACGAGGCTGACGAGGTTGAAGAGCTGTTGCCTCCCCCAGGATTGGTTGTATTCCAGTTCTGTGTTGGTAGGACGCAGTACCAGAAGTCAGGAATGAGGTTGAAGCAATTCTCATCGATGGCCGGATTGATCTCCTCAAACAAGGCCACGCTGATGCCTGCGGCAAGGGAGATGCGTTGACAGGTGTCGGCGACTTGCACCTGGTAGAATCCGCCGCAATTAGGTGTTGTTTGAAATGGAGTCGGTCCAGGAGGAGCCACAGTAGCGGTTGCAAACTGCAGAGGGGCATTAGGGTTCGTTAAGTTGCTTGCGGGAGGTACGTAATCGCGCTGTGGATTCGAGATGCAGATGACGGAACTAGTTATGTTGAGATTGGTGCAGTCGGCATTGATTGTCGGGTTATAACCCAAAAGAGTACTGAAACTCAGCCCCTGGTCCGCGGCGATTGACCAGCAGGTGTCGTTTGCCTGCAAGGTATAGAGGCTACATTGTTGGGGGAGACATAACGATTGCCCAACCGTAAGAGCTGCGCAGTCTGGGCGGAGATTATTAATAGCCCACAGTGTCCCCTGCGATACCGACTTGGCAACCGCGATCGATTCGCACGTGTCTCCTGCCTGAATTGTATACGTGTTTCCTGAAAGGCAAGTGATGTTGGTAATTACTTGGTCCGGCGGTGCGGGGAAAGTAAGATTCGAATTATTGTCCACGCCCAGGGACGAGTTAAGACCGCAGGCTGTGCGTCATATAGTCAGCGAGTGCACACAGCTAGCCACGCATAAGAGCCGCTTCATACCTACCTTTCTGAGTAGTGAACCAGTTCAGTGCCGTGTCAAGGTTATATCCAAGGAATGGCGACTTCTGCAGAATCTCAAAGTAGGATACTTGGCAAGCTGAACACATCACCGAAGTAGGCAAGTGGTCCCACTCCGTGACAGGAGGATTGATGGCTTGAAAAGCGGCGACTAGGTAATCTAATCCGCACTAGGCGTCAGCGTGCTCTTGCAGCAAAGAAGATGGCGCTCAGGTTGCACATACCTGGGCAGTACTGGCCAGTAGTCGAGTCTTTAGTACAGACTAGGTCGTAATAATCATGAAGCAAGTCTCCGACGAAGGTGTTCGCAAGCTGAGGGTCAATTACAGCAGAGTTCCCACAGGCACTCTTGACGCTGTTTTGATAATTGGTCAGAGCACTGCTGCACCCAGTCGAACACAGGCTGGCGGCATTACCAGTTGCGTTTGGCGAAGCGTAGACGTTCGTGAGAGCAAGGACTTGGAGGTCGTCATCACAGTCGATGGTACTGTTTAAAGCAGCCGCGCAAGACTGAGGAATAGTAGAATCACCACCAAAGCCATTGTTTCCGGCAAAGACTGGGAATGGAATGATGGTTGAGGTCGCTGCGTGTAGCAGGACGGCTATCGTGAGCGCCTGAAGCGTACTCATTGTGGCGGACTTTGCTATACCATCCGGAGGGAGTAGGCTGAGAAAGGTGGGAGCCAGCTGCTATTTGCACTCACAGGAACTGCCCACTGATTTGGGCAAGTGGTCCAGGAAAATACAGCCATAGTTGCGATTACCTATCTATGGTGCGGCCAACTCAGTGTTACCCTCCTATCTTTGTGTGGGACATTGCACTCAGTAAGGTAGACGCGCAGCCGGTATGCGTGATCGCAATAGTGCGTGAAGACATGCAGGTACCCCCCTTGGCATGTAAGCACTAAATAGGGTCATGCCATCAGCATCCAAGAGCTGTCATTGGCCTGCTAGCCTCCCAAAATCCGGACTCAGAAAGAATCGTCAGACTTGGCTTACGGATGTTATATCGGGGCGTTAAAAAATTGAACTAGCTATAAGCCGATATCACCGCCCAGTGTAACTGAAGTCAGGATCCATTATCTCTCCTAGCCGTCACGACTAGCATGTAGTTAGTAATCGTTCGTTGTATTGCTTATCTCATATGTCATTCACCTAGTATCTGATTGGATCAGCTCTCCGAGACGTATCCGTGACAACTCAAAATAGCTAGGAGAGTATTAGGCGTTAACTATATGCTCGGCATCTTCGGCATTTCTGCCTTTGTAGTGATATTTTGTATCAGCTAATTGAGTAAGATAGCCATGTTCGGGCATGCGGCCTCAGTTACGATGGGGCAGTCGGGCCACGAGCCTTTCTACTACATGAAGCAAAGTATAAGACTGGTTCGTCTTCCGAAATAGTTGATGATAAGTATTAAGCTCTATAGTGCCGTCACCAAATATTCTGAGCTATGGCGTCCTTGCCACATCACCGCGGAAGTGGTGGCTATGGCTACGGGTTCTACCTTCTCTTATTCCTTGTCGCCATACTTTCTCAGCCTACGTGGTCACAATCGACACCCCAGGATCCAGATTATACTTGTGCTGCAGATAGACCATGTGCTGTAGGCTGCTGCGGCAAATTTGGCATCTGTGGCATGGGCCCAGGTGAGACCTTCTCACCTACCCCATAGAAGTTTCCTCTCTGACACTAATGCGATCGACCACAGATTTCTGTGCGCCCGAGAACTGCGTCAACAGCTGCGACGCCAAATCTGAGTGCGATCCTGCCGGCTGGGGACCGCAGTACGCAAAGTCTGAGGGATGTCCCCTTAACGTTTGCTGCAGTAAATTCGGCTTCTGCGGTACTTCGACCGAGTTCTGCGGTAATGAAGTGATCCAGAACCCCAGCTGCCCAGGCGGCACTTCGGCCTCGAAACGCACAGTCGGCTACTACGAAAGCTGGGCAGGCGGACGGCCCTGTGATGCCGTGGAACCCGAGACTATTCACTTCGCCGCGTATACCCATATCAATTTTGCTTTTGCTTCGGTCGACC
This sequence comes from Thozetella sp. PMI_491, assembly GCA_021432635.1. NCBI lineage: Eukaryota > Fungi > Ascomycota > Sordariomycetes > Chaetosphaeriales > Chaetosphaeriaceae > Thozetella > Thozetella sp. PMI_491. The sequence goes on from MU270028.1 coordinate 938,700, forward strand.
CAACAACCTTTACTGTCGTTCCTAGTGATCCCGGAGACCTTGATCTTTATTCCCGTCTCACAGCTTTGAAAGCATACGCTCCTGGATTACAAGTAAGTTGAGACATTGTTTAGAACCCGATTTTCTACCTCTTTCCATCCGTTATTTTTCTCCGCAGGGAAGTCAAATAAACAAGCAGCCCATCGGTCTAATGTGTTTTTTATAGGTATGGCTCTCAATTGGAGGATGGACTATGTAAGCATACTTTAGCCGCATTTTGGCTTTGTCTAACCTCATCTCTTCGTGCAGGAATGATCCCGATCAGCCGACAGCAACCACGTTCTCCGACGTTGCAGGTTCTCCGGATGCTCAAGCTGCTTTCACAAACTCCCTTATTCGAATAATGTCTACTTATGGGTTTGACGGAGTTGATATCGATTGGTGAGCTCCCCCCAGCCTTATTGAACATGGCATATCTGTTTACTAAGGGGACAGGGAATATCCGGTGGCGCCCGAGAGAAGCGGTCGTCCAGAAGACTACGCCAATTACCCCAACTGGCTCACAAATCTGCGAGGGGCATTCGCCGCTGCTGGACATAACTATGGACTCAGCATCACACTGCCTTCCTCGTTCTGGTATTTACAGAATTTCGATATCGTGAAACTTGAAAAGGTCGTTGATTGGTTTAATATGATGGGTTCGTGTTCTCTTTCCCGCTTTCCTCGTTTCGCCTCGCCTTTTATTATCATTGGTACAGTGATTTCTAAACATATCGTGAAGAGTACGATCTGCATGGTACATGGGATTCGACTGATGTATGGATCGGAGGTAAGCTTTGTGATATTCGGACCCTGTTGTTGTCCCTGATGAGCCAACCGAGCTGATGATTCATTTTACCAGCATTTGTCAATGCGCACACCAACCTCACGGAAATTGACCAGTCCCTCAAATTGATGTGGCGTAACAATATCGACCCTTCCAAAGTTGTGATGGGACTGGGATTCTACGGACGAAGTTTCGCTCTTTCAGATCCCTCATGCACGGCACCAGGCTGCCCTTTTAGCGGAGCAGCTCCAGCAGGTCCTTGTACCGGCTCGCCAGGCACCTTGTCGTTCGCAGAGATTGAAACCCTGATTGGACAAGGCGCAACTGTCACCCTTGACACGGAAGCAGCAGTCAAGATTGTCACATGGGATGGCAACTGGGTTTCGTACGACGACGCGACTACGCTTCAGGCCAAGATCGACTACGCCAACGACAACTGCCTTGGTGGCACAATGGTATGGGCCGCGTCCCTAGACGACAGCGTAGGCACGGCATCCAACGCTCTTGGTCAGGCTGGTGGACTTGGAACGACCGGCGCCCCGAAAGCCAATATCCTCTTAGCTGCTGCGGGTCCGTTAACTGCCTGTGCTTGGTCATCATGCGTGAAGCCCGGCGAGACAGCATGTCCAGCTGGCCAGACAGCTGCCTACCAAACCACAGAGGGCTGTCCTGTGGATGGAAATGGTGTCCAGCTTCAAGGAACCGGTATCGCTGTCCAGACGAACTCGCAGCGCAGCTTCTGCTGCCCCTTCGATCAGGCGCCGACGTGTTCATTGCAACTTCCAGCGACCAGTAACTGTGGCGCTGCCTCCTGTGATGTTGGAACCGTCAGCATCCTGTCAATCCCAAATTGGGCAGGCTATTGCCCCACTGCCAGCGCGTCTGTCTGCTGTACAAGCCCCCAGGTCATTAGCCCCAGGGCTTTGGGTTGCCAGTGGACCGACTGTGGATCGACGAGCTGCCCGGCGGGTTTGTCCGCGCTCGTCAGTGTCCGAACTGCCCAGGACGGCACCCCGGCATGTTCCCTGAGCGCGAGAAAGACACTCTGCTGTCCGAGCCCGCTCGCCTACGATCCTAGAACCTGTTCATGGGAGGCGGATCAATCGGTCCGCCTCCTCTGCCGGACTGGATGCCCACAAGGCAAAGTCGCCGTCGCCGACGATGTCTTAGAGGCGGGTTGTGTCATAGGCTCTTCTTCGTACTGCTGCGATCCACCGAGCAACGTGAATAGCGCCAACCAAGAGGGAATCGACGCATTTACACGTTATGTGACACAGTACATGCTGGGCGACAGGTGCAATCCGGGAGGTTCAACAACCTCGTCGCGAAAGAAGAAGAGGGCCTCGGGCGACTTGAACGTGAGCGTCGGCGGCATGGCGTCGTTGCTGACGGTCCCAGAGTATGCTTGGGAGTTTGAACCAGGGTCCTCGCCTGATTTACAATACATTGCGCCATATCGGACGGAGTGGAATAGTCTACGCACGTTCCTCAACCCTTCGTTGCCATCTTGGGATGACATGGGTGATGCCGTGCTTCGGAGGGGACCCAGTGCCACTAATGTCCAGGGCATCATCAGCGCAATGCTATGTCCGACGGTGACCACATCGACGATCGACCCGCTTGTTTGTGATCTTACCACCTGTAGCAGTGGTCTCTGTCCCCGCGACAGGGGTCCGACCCCAGGCGACATCGCCGATGAGAATTTTGACACCACGAGAGCTACGGCTGGGCAAGATTTCACCAACCCAGACCCCCTCGACTTCCTCGGCCTTGATTGGTGGCATGCTGCCACCGCCCTCGACTGGTGGAATGGCTCGAACCACGGGGTTAGAGGCGGTACCACAGTAGCATCATCCTTTTTTGTTGATTTCGCCACGAACCCGGGTCAGAACCTCTTTACCGGTGCGGGACCGGTCTGGGGCTGTACCACTGTGGCGGTTGTTTCCGATCGCGGTGCCTGGACTGCCCATTTCTGGCAGGGATTTTTTAACAACGCACCCACTAGTGATGGATTCTTCTTAGACGTCTTGTCGTTCATTGACCTCGGCGACTTCATCGAATACGACGGGTTGAACGCGCTGTCCGCGCCTAACGGGCCCTTCGATCCCGACACTGCCCAGTTTGTCCAGGTCATCATCATGACTCCGGAAGCCTTTACCCTGCAGCAGGCGACGCCATGGACAAGGCCGCAACTGGTTCCCGGCACAGGTCCATTATACCCTAACCATATCCCAGCTATAGAGAACCAGTTGCGAGCCAGTCTCAGGAACCAGAACGTCCCTATTTCCACTTATAACTACGCTAGCGACCAGGCAATCTGGGTGTGGAATCCTGTACTTTCAAGTCCTACAAATGTCCACTGGCCTTGGGGGCTTGACAGGGAAATCCACTTCCTAGATGAGCCTTGGACAGGCATGATGACAGTCCAGCGTCGCGCAACTAATGTCGCTGGCTTGGCTCCCGCAGTCCGGGTTTGGGTTGAGGATGTCGTAGTCTTTACCCATTCCTGGTAGTAGCTCTCGATGATGTGTTGAGCTGCACATCATGCGTATCTTGAGGGGAATCCTGTATATGACGTTAAGACTTGAACCTAAATCAAAGTCTCTAATAAACTAAGCAGTACCTTGTTTCTTTCATCTCCACCAGATTTAGGACGCGGTTCTCCCAGGTGAGAGATTTGAGACAGTAAAACAAAAAGATAGTCCCTAGGGACTTTCGGTGCCTTGTGTCTTGTGTTCCTGGCTCATAATGGAGGCAGAACGGACGTGGGGCCCGCGAGCGAGGGCAGCTACCGTTTCGTTATCTGTGTGTGCACGGAAATGCCGTTGTTTCAGGCAGGTATTTGCTCCTAATGCGGGAGACATTCGACACATTTTGCATCCTTAGGCATCCTAGTACTCCGTCCCAAAAAGTTACATAACTGTCGCCCCGGAACCTCACGATGAATCCATCCTCACCAGGTTACATCAATATTTCTACTAGCGCAATGCTACGATATGAAAGTCTTACCCTTGATATCAGAAGCCCTGGAGGAAACAAACGCTCGCAAGGCCAATACTATCTAGCATAGCCCACTGTGAGTTGAACGGGAATAACTTGTCTACTAGATTTCGAATGAGTTACCGTGTCTCAGTTCACCATCCTTTCACAAAATAAGCACATGAAATCTGTTTTCGCGCTTGCTCTTATCGACGCCCCAATACCTCCTTGATCCAGAGGGGACGATTATTGTCTGTTAAGGCTGGCAACCTCGCTTTCCTGCTCTACACACCTTTTAACATGTAACCTTTACTTTGCAGCATAGATGGTGTTTGGGATAGGCATGTACTCCTGTAGTCTGGATTGCAGATCGCAAACATGATATAGAATCTGAGGTAGGTTGCCTTGAATGCCTTAAAGCTGATGTGATTGGATAGCATGAGATGCATTAGAAATACAATCCCGTTATATGCATAGCTATAATGAATTCTGTGTGTAGGAGAGTTGTTCACTTGGCTGCTGAGCTAGAAGCCACGGGATTAGCGCGAATGGGAATGGAAAAGGAAAAAGTGTTGACTGAGTTAAGGGCGTACCCCTGCCACCCACGTGAAAGCGGGAGCACAGCGCCCGGAAAGGACAAATTCCGCTCAGGCCGGATTTTGCGAGGCTCATACATCGCCCGTGCATTCGTCGCAACGTTTCCAGCTGGAGTATGATGCTGCGAACAAGTGAGATCTCCGCTTTCTTGCATCCGACGCTGTACCCCTCAATCCCGACGAGGGGTCGGAGCCGTTATAGAAATGGAATCTTTACGCTATTCGGGCCGTCGCCTAAAGGACACACAGCCTGCCTCTCTCCGCGATAACTAGCAGTTCCGTAGTCTTACGGCGGCCGTAGAGTGGGGACCTGAGCCGGAAAGGTAAATGGTGCGCCGGGGTTATGGTGGCGCGGCAACGCCGTCGATGCAACTGGACCGTTCGTTTGGCAGAAGTAATGGTGTCGGAGAACATTGGTTCGCGACAAAGTTTGGGTTGACACTGCCTTTGTTTCTTATAAAACCCCAGGTCGGTCGGTGCCCCCTCCAAAAGTCCCTCTCCGCTTGTTTCGTATTTTCTCTTTTCACTTTTGTTTGGAAAGGTCAGGATGCTTGCGCAAATATTCACGCCCTCCGCGATCACGTTGCTGGCAGCAGTCGAGTGGATACTGGCGCCAAGATTGTTTCCAGCATTACTCCACTCCTATGGCTACTTGCAATTGGGATTCCTCATCTTTTTAGGCAATTACGCGACTCTAGTGATATACAATGTTCTCATCTATCCGGTTTTCGTCAGCCCCTTGCGCCATCTGCGCGGCCCCAAGGTTTGCGCCCAGGAGAACGGCCCAGCCAAGTCAATTGCTTACATCGATAGACGGCTCTGATGCTTATGGAGCGCAGTCTAATGACCCCGGGCAGAGCGCCTGGGGATATGATGTTAGATGTATTGAACGAGTACCCCGATGAGGAGTTGATATTACTCAATGCCGCTCGAGACGAGGTCTTGGTCGCAGGCCCACGTGCCCTCGCAGATTTACTAACCAACCGCGCGTATGACTTCACCATGCCAAGCAAGTTCCACGGCTTCCTGAAGGCGGTCGTGGGGGAAGGGTTGCTTATGGCGCAAGGGGATCAGCACAGATTTCTGCGCAAGGTCTCGCAGCCTGCATTTAGTTTTCGGCACGTCAAAGGTCTATATTCCACGATGTGGGACAAAGCAAGACAGCTGGTGAAAGCTGTGAAGGCCGAGGTAAATTCCGGCGGTCCTACGAACCACCTATCTTCGAGAGATGACGACACTTCGGGGGTGATTGAGTTTAATGTCTGGACTAGCCGCGCGACTTTGGACATCATCGGCATCGCCGGACTGGGGCGGGAGTTCAATTCTCTAGCAGGGGCGGAGGATCCTCTACTTCAAGTGTACGAGGAGCTGCTTCAGCCATCCAAGAAGTTCATTCTTTACTTCTTGTTATCCGGAGCATTTGGCCTAGAGTTTCTCCGACTCTTCCCTTGGAAGGTGAACGATTGGTTTCGAGATCTTACCGGCACTCTGGAGACGCAGTGCCAGGCACTTCTTGAAGACAAAAAGGAAAAGATTCTCAAACAGCCAGAGGACCATTCCGATATTCTCTCCATACTCATGCGGTCAAACGCTCTTTCTGAAAAAGAGCTGACTGGTCAAGTGATTACTTACTTACTTGCCGGGTAAGTTCTGCCCTCTCGGACTGGGCCGGCGCTCGTAAGCGGCACAGCTAGAGCTTTCGCTGACGACGACGATGACAGCCACGAAACATCGTCTGCTGCACTAACGTGGTCATGCTATCTCCTGTCGAAGCACCAAAATTTCCAGGAGATAGTTCGTCAGGAGGTCAAGGAAGCCCTGCTCGGCGACGAGTCACTCGACTCCAACGAACTTGCCAGCATCCTAGAACAGCTTCCGTATTTAAATGCAGTGATCAACGAGACGCTGCGGCTGTACCCGCCAGCCGCGATGATCCGACGAGAATGCATCCGAGAGTCATCTCTAGTAGGCTATACCATCCCGGCAGGGGCCCAGCTCGTCTTTTGCCCATGGGCAACCAACCGCTCAACGAAGATCTGGGGAGCGGATGCCGCCGAGTTTCGGCCCGAGCGGTGGATAGCCGACGGCAAGCCCAATTTGACTGGCAACGTCACCAGTAACTACGACTACCTGACCTTTTCCCACGGCCCGCGCAGCTGCATTGGCCAGGGGTTTGCTAAGGCAGAGCTGCGCTGCCTGCTGGCGGCGATTATCCGCTCGTTCTCCTGGGAACTCGCCCTGGAGGACTCAGAGATCATTCCCACTGGACTGATTACGATTAAACCGGCGAATGGGCTGCGTTTGAGAATGAAGATACTTGATGTGTAACATGCGTAGCGGTAGTCAATACAATGCTACTCGTAAAATACCTGTTTAACTATTATATTCTTTTGAAAAAAAAACACCATCCATGTGCTCCCGTCCCTTACTCCAGCCCGTAACCACGACTTAATACTCGCTCAAAATAAGGGTATCTATCACTCTCTGAACGACCCCGTCTATCTCCTTCGATACTTCGAGTAGTGGTGGCGAGTGAGATAAGACGCCTGCGTACTACCGGGATCCTAACTGAAGTGACATATTTCTCCCCTCGATATCCGCGCCAGGAGGAAGCTCATCCCTGCACTTCGTAGACGCCATTGATGGGCCCTCCTTGGTTTACGCCATGAGCATGCCCTGGCCCGGGCGGGCTGCTGCTGAGTGGCGAGTATTGGACGTTGGGGCTTCGCGTGGAAGCTATTGGGCTCGGAGTCGCGTGCGCCATCTGCGCTTGGAAAGTGCCAGCGTTTCCTGCCGGCAGCTCGGAGTGAAATCCTTGCTGCTCGGATCCCGGATAGTAGCTTCCCTCCAGCTCCATGGGGTGCTGTGGGATGGCCGCCTTCGGAGACTCGGCCTTCGCACCCTCGACGCCCGGCTGCACGAAGCCGCCCTGGTTGTAGGTGGGCGCCGGGGACATCGGAGTTTGGGCGGTCTCTGGGTTGGCCGGTGGGACGCCTCCCCGGCTGATGCGCCGATTGAGCGTGAACAGGCACCAGAGGATGCTGATAATCGCGATGGCGCCGATGGCAACGCCGACACCGATCCCGGCCTTGGCGCCCGTAGAAAGGCCGCTGTCTCCGCCGCCGGAGCTCGAACCGCCCCCAGACGATCCCGATCCGCCGCCGGTCGGTGTTGCGCTTGGATCAAGCGTAGTCCAGCCAGATTGCGGTGTTACGGTTGCCCCAGCCGTGAGCTCAGTCAGGTTGATCTTGTTTGTAGCGGTCACAGCCGTATTGGATGGGCCATACCCGCTGGCAAAGGTGATGGACTTGCCGGCTGCTGTCGGGAGCAGCGCTTCCCGCGGGAGGTCCGGCGGGCCCTTTGTGTACAGGTTGTTGGCTAGGCCCGTGGTGCACTTACAGGGGTCGCCGATGTTGTTCAAAGGCTGTACGGACTCCACGCAACCCTGCCAGACCTCTTCTGACTTAGAGTTGTCGTTCGAGACCTGGCAGCGCACCATGCCGACCCATTGTTGGTTGTCGAGCTTGTACTTCCTCGGGCATGCTGCCTCGTTGTTGTACGTGTCACCGCTCGTGCATCCTGCCAAGTACACATTTCCATCTGTATGCTATGTGGTTAGTCGCCTACCTACTTGGCAACGACGCGCGGTCCTGACTAGAGAAAGAGTGGATACTGACATTGTTCGTTGAAGCAAGCATTGTTACTCAAGCAGAAGTCGCCGGCTTGGCAGCACGGTATCGTGCCAAAGGCAACATTGCCACAAGGTATGTAGGCTGGGTCTGCCTTCTGCCCGGATGCATAATAGCAGGTGCCGTTCGAGACGAAGGGGTGGGCTTGAGCTTTCGACATGTTGCCGCATGCGCGCGTACGATGTGGATTTCATACAGGTTTAGCAGCGCAGGAGAGTTTGGAAGATGGGGAAGTCAGCGTTCGCCCACCCACGAGGAGGACATAGAGCAGACGGCCCTGCTTCTTGTCTTGGATCCTGGGCCCGCCACCGATCCCTGCCCAACACGGTATTCCGGAGGAACGTCAAATGCGAGCTAATTCGCGAATCGCTGTGCAGTACTGTTTACTGAGCCTGACATCTCCGGCCCATCTGGATCAAAGCTGAAATGGAAATTTAGCGCCAAACCGCCTGCAGGCCGGGCAGGGGCCAGAGCAAGGCAGCAGCTCTTCAATGGCAATTCTTTTCCGGATCGAGTAGGTAGTCGACCTGGGGAGCGGCTTATTACAGATCGTCTCACCTCGCCACAAGTCCAACGCGCTTCCGTTATTCTTAACCCTCTTGTTTGACGTAAAGGAAGCTCTAATAACAAACTAAATTTCTTTCTTTTTCTTGCAGCGCATCTAGTCGAATGCCTTTGCTTCGGCGCTTCCGTGCTACGACTATCGCAGTGAAGATCCCAGTTTTCTAAGTGGAGTAGAATGCAGATCGGCGAAGGATGTTGGAGGCGGAGTTAGCCGCTAAATTCCTCATACGAGCCCCAACGCCGCTCCTCCGGAATAACTTGGGGTTGGAAGTAAGCTTACGATGTGCAGCAGGCTCCGCCCCTGCTTTCCTCACTACCCTGTCTGAGCCAACAGGAAAGCGGCCCGCACGACTAATCCCCCGGAGGACTATACACTACAAATGACGCCTGCCAAGGGAGGCGACAAGTACTTCGTTCCTCCGCCATACGAATGCATCCTCTACCTGGCCACGTGCGCCTGCGGTTCGTAGGGTAGCGTTACCGATGGGCCGGACAGGCGAAATAGATAATGGGACATACCTGCTGGGTTGACCAAAAAAAATAGGGTTTTGTCGACTTTGGCATGTTCGACTGGAACCTTAGGGTCGTTTAAAGCCTAATCGGAAATCACACGCGCAACCACTTTCGGTTTCTCGCGCCGCAGTCAGCATTGCATGGGCCGACCACGAGAAGACAATGGCGCCGAACTTCGTCTGAGCCCTGAATGAGATTAGCGCTGACAGGCTGCCCTTCCCGCTGAATGAGTCCAGCAGACTCTGAAACCAGCCTGCCAGCCTTGCTAGCTCTCTGCCTACGGGTTCGAGGCTGGCTCGAGTACATGTCATATGGAAATAAGACTACTGCTACGTTACTCCACCTAGGGCATGACTGTATTTCCCCGGAAAGCTTTTAGAGAGAAAATCATAGTCTTATTAATTACAAAGTTAACTGTGATGGCCAAGGGCCGTCCCCGCGTTCGTTTGTTTGGACCCACGTGATACAGTGGCTCAATTGACCACTATATCTATCTATCTGGATCTGTAGCTATTAGTTTGCCTTCTTCATCTCTTTAGCTCAGTATTTTGTACGTTCTTGATACCCACGGATACAGATCCAGTTCATCGCCGCCAACGCCGTGACATATAGCTTTAGATCTCTAAATCTTTAAATACATAAGGGAAATCTAGGAAAATTCGTGCCGGCCCCTCAACCTCTTTACAGAGGTCTCCTAGGCACGCCTTTGCTACTCGCTTTTCCCCAGCTGCTCTACTACTAGGGGAAGCTATAAACTTTCCGCCCCCTAATTCCTACGAGCTTTACCTCCTACAGGACCTACTTCCCGGGTGGTACAGGCTATCTTTGTATAAGCTCTACTGCAGCGCGCCACAGATTAAGGGACAGGGAAGATGGGCTATATATTTAGCAAGAGGATAATCTTTGCTTCGAATTAAAGAAACTGGTTCAACCAGAGTACCAAGTACCATCGAGACAATGATTCGTAGTGGAGAAGCGATTTATGGGCGGCATAAGTGTTGTGCCACCTGATTCTGAAGGAGGAAAATGCATACATTCAGGAAGAGAGCGTAAGACAAGTATTGAAACAACGGAATAATTTCGTGAAAAACTCCACAGTATAAGAGTTTTTCAACTCTTCAAAATGGTAATGACAATGGGTTTTCACCATACACCCACCAACACCCTTTGAACTTTTCTAATCCACGTATTAATTAGTGCACTGCATGTGGTTGGTCGACCTGTATTTATGGTGCATATATCGGACCCATGGGTAATGGCACTGTGCATGCAGGATTCTGAATTTGCACATACTTATTCAACCCTAGCCTTAACTATCATGACCTAGTTACCTGGCTTCACAGGCGCAGGACTTTGAACATAATCGAAAGTCCCCAGGATGTTCGTCAACCAAACATCTTGACCACCTTCAGGACAGATAGGGTCCCCGCCGAATTGTGACCCGGAAAGGAAACTATGAGGAAATCCAGGCTCAAAGATATTTGCTTTCTCAATGTCCTCGATATCATCAGCCGTAAGGTTGACTTTCAGGGCCTCAATCGCATCCGTCAAATGCTTCAGTGTTCTGGTTCCCACAAGCGGGAAGACATATGGTGCTTTTTGCATCACATATGCCAAGGCAATGCTGTGAAGACTGGCATTCTTTTTGGCCCCTATTTCCTCAAACTTCTGAGACACCAGCTTGTATTTCTCTGATGCTTGCCCTCTTCTTCCTGGATTATCATTCTCTCGATCCTGGAATGCGCGCTGTGTTTGAAACCGCCCTGCGCCGACCGCCCCGAACGGAATAATTGCCATTTTCTCATCCTTGCACATGGGAATAATGTCACGTTCGAAGTCACGGACTGCTGCGTTCCATAGTCCCTGGTAAGCAACGAACTGGCGAAGGCCATGATCTCGTGCATATTGATTGGCCTTGGCTACTACCCAGGACGGGCTTCAAATAAGTTAATTGAATTGATCTCCCAAAATTGAGGTTTGTTTTACTTCTCACCAGTCAGAAATACCCAGGTAGTTCACCTTCCCTGCCGTCACTAAGTCGTTGAGGGCGTGCATCAGTTCGGGAATGGTGGTGTTGTAATCCCACCAGTGAACATAAAAGAGGTCGATGTAGGTCGTCCGCAAATTTCGAAGTGAATTCTCAATTGTCAAACGAAGACTCTTGGTTCCATTGCCACCAAAGTTGGACTGTATCTTGATATGTTTCTCGTGCAAACGGTATGCACTGGAATATTTGGTTGCAATGACAAACTCGTCACGATTTCCGCGAGCGGAAAACCATTCCCCAAGCCATTTTTCCGACTGCTGGGATTGGTAGCCGCAAGCCGTGTCAAGAAAATTGCCACCGAGACTCCAGAAATTATCCAAAATCTCAAAAGCAGTCTCCTTGGTGCATTCACCCATACGAGCTTTGTCGACTTCCCCAAAACCCATGGTGCCCAGGCATAATGGAGAGACACGGACATTTGCAGTCGGTGCCAGTTGGCGGTGGCGATAGAGAGGAGACTCTGGGGCGTCTGGGAATGGGAAGGGGGGGGCCATTATGAGATGAGATATTTGGCTTGCAGCCTTCTTGAGTTAAAAGTTGTGCAAGACACTGAACTCTGCCGACGGGAGGTCTTCCTCGCTACTTTTATACCTCTTCGGTACATTGCAGATATGTCCGGCACCGAGAAGAATGCTCATCTTGAAGCAAGGAGACCAAGCTAACTGCCTGCCTGGCTTGAGTTTGATACTCTTTTGGGCGTGAGTCATTGAGGGCCAAACCCATCTTCCGAAGGTATGTTCCATCTCAGCAAGTGACGTATGATAATCAGGTCGCATTTATTGCGTTCCCTACAGGGTTCAAGCTGCCCCCCACCTTCTCTATCTCAGTAACAACGGCGGCTCATCGACTAGGGGACTACGTCCACCGATTATCCAAGTACTGTACTTTCTACTTCCCTAGGAGCGGAGCTTGACCCAGCCCAGTGTGGGCCGGCTCTGCAACTTGCTTATCATGTTCATTGAAACGTGCAGGGCATGCTCTCCTGCCAACACCCGGTCACTCCTAGATGCCCTACCGAGTCTAGGATAGTGGCGATAATACGCTAATAGTCGCGAGTGGTGTGGAGTGGTGAAAGTGGTTACATACGGTGGGGGGCGGTGCACAGCTACACAAGCTATTCCGTACAGTACTATATACACTATATGAGCTGATTAGGGCCTCAAATGAAACAAGACAAAACAAGTGGAGCGACGCACAGACTTTGCCCGGGAAATTCTGCCCCGCACAATGACGTATGATAATCGAGTCACATACTCCCCAAAGCACCTATCGATGCACTTATGTCACTAGCAACTCAATTGGGTATCGAACTACTGCACCTACAAGTGCCAGGCCTAACTTTTTCCGGCATCGGAAGAAGTGGGGTGAAGCACGGGTATCTCGGTAGATTGGTAGTCTCGTGGAACCTTTCGCAACGTCTGCTCGACATTCTACCAATACAGACCATGTCGACGACTTCTGGGGATATGCACAGTGGCAGCATAGGCCCAGCCCTGGGTTCTGCAATCGCTGTACCTGCTACCACTAAGATTGTACTTGGCCGGATGAGTGAGCAGGCCGAGGTCCGCAAGGCTCAAGATGACTGGACGGGAGTGACGGACCCTATCCAGCGGAGAAAACTGCAGAACCGTTTGAATCAGAGACGATATAGTATGTACTGAAGCTTGCCTCGCCAATATCCGCTCTAACGCCCCATGTATCCAAACCAATTCGCCGATTTATCCCGATATAGCCGCCCATTGAAACAAAACCCCAGCTAACAGTAGTGTAGGGCGGGCACGAGCAGACCCCAACAGGCCGACTCGGCCCCCGGCCAATGTGTCACTGCCAATTTCCTCCCACTTGGATCCCGCGAATCTGGCGCAGCAGGAACTTGCTTTCAAGTTCCGAGGTCTCATACATGCTGTCATTTCCAATGCCCCCGCAGATTTAATGGAAAATATCATCTACGGCTGCGCAAGTATGTCGCCTACCGTCATAGGACAAATTGCTCAAGCATTTGAGAGGATCATACATCAATCGCTGCTTGGGTCGCCGAGGGTTGATTTGCTTCTTACACTTGTCCAATTCAACGTTTTTCGGGCACTTATCAGTAATTCCAAATGTCTAGGTTGGGGTTTGGAATGGTTGGAGTGCGACGAAGCCGGTTCGCCTTGGAACACGATGCCACGAGACCACGCAATTTCGCTCCCCCAAGGTCTGCATCCCACAACAGTCCAAGAGAACGTCAAACACCATCCGTGGATTGATCTCTGGCCAATCCCAAGGATGAGAGATAATATACTGCTGGCCGTGGACTACAATGAAGATCAGCTGTGCAATGCCCTGATTGAGTTTCAAGATTTGCCAAATGATCGATCTGGCCTGGTGGTGTGGGGCGAGCCGTGGGATCCTGCTTCCTGGGAGGTATGTGAGGCTTTTGCCCAAAATTGGGCTTGGGTAATACAAGGATGCACTGAACTGTACGAGTCGACAAATCGCTGGCGTTCGGAACGAGGGGAACAGCCAATAGCCTTCAGGGCTTGAACCCACATGGCGATCGTTAATGGATCAAATAAGATGGCTTCATTAATTCGGCCATGGCCGAGATGTCTGTTGGGTTTCGCCAGCCGGTGGCAATCGGTCGGATCTGTCGCTATCCTTGCTATCCTATCTCATCCACATGACGTTTAAAGACGGAGGTCATTGGCCCTATTAAAGTGACTCCCATTAGATAGATGTCCGATGACCGCGATCCGAGACGAGTTCTGGATCCGATCGAATGGCATTTAGACTATGAGGAATAAGAATGAAAGCATACAAATCACTAATTAACTAGGTACCTGAGTTACCTTGTCCAACAAGGTTCCAGATTACGTAAATACATTTTATCTAGTAACTGCCTGTGTGGGTAGCGGATTACAACTCTACATGGCATACGAGTCTATCTCTAGGTCTACTCCGTTGGGCAAGTAGCTCCGCAAGCTCCCTTGCATAGCTGCAGCTTGCTTATGGTTACATTAGGGAGATAAGTATGTGGAGATAAGCGGCATTAAGATAGTGAGATCCGAGAAGAGACGCGAGTCAAGGTCTCATCTCCTCCTGGACTAATCCGAAAGTCTTTCTATGGATTACGACAGCCGCGAGAATCTTGACTCTCACGGTATTATCAAATCATATATCTGCTGCTCTTGCTGGGGCGTCCAGCCCCAATACACCCATCACTAGGACCAAAACGATTGTCCTCGAATCGGAGGCTGCAACACAGTAATACTACGTGACTCAAATTTGTTATTTTGGTGACAGGGATAGGGCAGTCAAATCCACGCGGCTTCTCCCGCTAGTTCGGAAAAGAAAAAACCGGCCGCATTTGCTATCACTCCTCCTTTTCCAATCACTTTTTATTTTATTTATTTTATTTGCCGACGAGTCTGTGTAGATCATGAGCAATGCTCAATATGAATAACCTTCTTTCTACTGCTACATTACACTATCAGAGATGGCCGTATTGAAATCCCATGTCCATCTTAGATACTAGAAAAGTGTTTTATCTCTACCAAAAATCACTACCCACCACCTCGAAACCCGATTTGCGATCATCTATCTCGCCCGAAATATCATCTTTGCATCACACAACTAGGCAGAATCGAAAGTACTAGTGGAGATCCTAATAATGGATGACGAGTCGCGAGATAAATCTCTAGGCCCCGGGGGTATGCTGGCAATATCTGACGGACCAGACGTCAGGGCCATTTCTCTCCAGCCTCAGTGGTGTACCACCAGCATTGTTGACTGGGAGGGACCGAACGATCCTGCCATGGCTCGCAACTGGTCATCCCGAAAAAAATGGACAAATGTAGTGCTGCTTGCTGCAATGACTCTCCTCACGTACGTATGCCAATACTATTTTCTCTCTCGGGCACTCTAGGTCTTGAGCTGACAATCACGAATAGTCCATTTGCATCATCAATGTTTGCTCCTAGTGTCAGCTTAGTCTCGACGGAGTTTCACAACTCAAATGAAACTATTGGAACTCTCGTAGTATCCATCTATCTTTTGGGCTATGCAATCGGTCCGCTCTTCCTTGCCCCGTTGAGCGAGCTTTACGGTCGACTACGGCTGTATTATACCACCTCATTACTTTTTATTCTCTTCAACATAGCATGTGCGAAGTCAAACAACTTCCCGATGCTGATTGTCTTCCGCGTACTTACCGGGATGGCAGGGGCTTGTCCCCTTACAATCGGCCCTGGAAGTATCGCGGACATGTTTGAACAAGAGCAGAGAGGACGAGTCATGTCGATCTGGACATTGCCAATTTTGCTTGGCCCTTCGATTGGTCCTATTGCCGGTGGGTATATATCTGGATCTCTCGGATGGCGATGGGACTTTTGGTTTTTGATCATAGTTGTGAGTCTTTTTACCCGACCCTGACCCCAATCTAAAGACTGACACCAGATTGCTCGAAGACTGGGATTGTCTCTGTTTTAGGTCTATTATTGCTTAACGAGACCCACGGGCCTACAATCTTGGAGCATAAAACGCAGCGATTGAGTAAGGCGAATAAAGATCCCTCCCTACAATCAGCCCTGAAACCCAAGCTGGCTTCCAAGGATCTCATTTTATTATCCATCATCCGCCCTTCCAAGATGCTTCTCACCGATCCCATCATTTTCGGGCTCTCTGTAGCCACCGCCATTGTGTATGGCACGATTTACCTACTTTTCACCACAATTTCGGACGTGTTTGAAGATCAGTATTCCTTCTCATCCTCAAGTGTCGGGTTGACCTACCTTGGCCTCGGAATCGGCCAGATCATCGGCGTGACGGCGTTCGGCATGGTTTCTGACATGATGCTTCGCCGTATGGCCAAGAGTGCAGACGGCGTGCTAAAACCGGAGTATCGACTTCCACCGCTGATAGTAGGCACGTGTTTCATCGCCATTGGACTGATCTGGTATGGTTGGACAGCTTACAAAAAGGTCACATGGATTGTGCCCATTTTGGGGATGGGATTCATTGGCGTGGGTGTCATCACAAGCTTCCTGCCCGTGAGTACCTACCTCGTTGATGCATACACAGAGTTTGCCGCCAGTGCTACAGCAGCGAATACGGTGCTTAGAAGTCTTGGTGGCGCGTTGCTACCTCTCTGTGGAAAGAGCATGTATACGACTCTCGGGCTAGGATGGGGAAACACCCTATTGGCCTTCGTTGTATTTGTGAACATGCCGCTGGCGCTATTCTTCATGTGGAAGGGGGAAGCGATTAGGTGTCGCAAGTCGCTCACTTATAAAAATGCTGCATAAATGATTGTACTTAGAGCTAACTAGATAAATCAACCGTGTCAACATGTTTTCGAAACATTACGTGTCACCCTGCCCTTTAGAGACAGCATAATCTAGATTGACTTTGAGGGTACTACTACGAGGCAATACAAGAAAATTGCATTGCATAATCTAGCGCCACAAGACGTTTTTACGTTTGATAGAACACATGATTCATCCTGCTTGTACGCAACTTTTCGAAATAACTCACGCTATTTTGTGGAAAGCAACTACCTTCGTTCTGGACAGCTACAGTCGAGTCCCGTGGCCTGCTGTTCAATTTGCGGTATCCAGGCAGTTTTCTAGTCACGGCTTAGATGACCCTAAGGTATGCCTTTTTGACAGGCTCATGAGTGGATATGATGACATTTTCAGGTTTTCGACCGCCAAGTCAGAAGACCAATGATAGCGCCATCGTTCTGCATTTCGCACACATCCGTATAACGGTGGCGGTGAGGCCAATATTGCAGATTCCTACGTGTAAAGCTTTAGCTTGCCGTGCGACATATATTTCACTTCTCTGATATGTTTAGGTTACTGTGGGCCATCGTCCTCGCCCTCCACGAGGTAGCGAGCAACTTTGGTAGCCTCTTAGCAATCCGAATATTGCTTGGCATATTCGAAAGTGTCGTGAGTCCTGGTTTCAGCATGCTTACTGCCATGTACTGGAAGCTGGAGGCGTTATGAGCAACCTTTCATTCATGGAAGTTGGTATGCTGGCAATAGCGTCGCATCCTTTTTTGCAGGCTTAATTTGCTACGGCATTAATCGTCTATTGAATTACTTAAACATTGATTCCCTTCTGTGATTAATTGAGAATCGTCTCAATGGATTTATTTGCGTAAATCATACCTAATTGTGTTTTTATTTCCTGTCTAGGCTATTCGCTCAATAGTTACTATACACTATAGTTAAGTTATACGTTTTGTAGTTCTATATATTATGAATATTGATGCAAGACATCCCTATAGTTAAGAAAGGAACAAACAAAGGTCTTGCAGTGCAGCTACTGCGCTAGCCTACCGACCTCTCGCAAAATCCCCCCGGGCTTGATGGAGCCCCTCGAGGTGGGGCTATGACAGAGCTCGCTTCCGCTTCCTCGGACGGGCCTGAGTTGGACCGCTCGTACCTAGAGACGCTACATGATTGGCTGTTGAAGGCGTCCGTGACCCCACATATCACGGAGGTCGGTCGGCGCCGATGCAGTGGGGCCCTGGTTTGACCTACAGCCCCGGCGCCGGTCGGCACCACAATTCAGCCCGGACAGCTGCCCGGATCTAGAGGCTGTTCTTCACAATAGCGGGGAGCCCGGGAGCGAGTGCGAGGAAATTGCGGCTTCCCAGGCGAGGAGCATGTATAAAACCCTCAAACTCTTCGCTCCTATCAGTTGAGTTCTTCAGTCCAAAGTCCACCCCAAACTACCAAGGGCAAATACACTCTAGCTACCTCAAATACTCTCTGCTTTCTACATCCGCAATCGAAATGGCGAAGCTGGCCCGCATCTCCTTGTTTCTTCGCAAACGCGACGACATCACCTACGAGCAGTTTCACAAATAGTACGTCGTTTAGCTAGGGAAGCATACCAGCCAACTACTGCCCCTGTGCCCATCAGCTCAATTGCATCTGGACATTGACATGAAATCTAGTTGGTCCGAGGAGCACCCCAAAATCTGGCTCTCTGTCCCTATTGTCAAAGAGAAACTCGTCAAGTACAACCAATTCCACGCCGACGAGACGATTGACCTCTCCGGTTCCGGTTTCCCTCCGGTCGCGCCTTACGACGGGGTCGCTACCATGTGGGCGAGGAGTCTAGAAGATCTCATGGCTGTGAGTCGACCCGGCGATGCATGGGAGCCCTATAGCGAGACTGACCCGCCGAATCAGATCTTCACCGATGCAGACTACAACAGGATCGTAGTTCCGGACGAGGAGAAGTTTCTCAAGCGCTCCGAGGCGGTCCCAATCCTCGGTTGGGACGAGGACAAGTACAATGCCGAGGAGAAATAAACTGAGAGAAAGACTGGAAATTGAAGGAGCTTCGGGGATAGGGACTTTCCTGAAGATAGAATAACAGATGCAGGTTCTTAGATACACTCTTCTTCGCCATTCAGCCTTATATACCATCGTTCCCACTGTCGCATCTAACTACGGGCAATGTCTCGCGGCTTGAATTTCAAGCGATAAGTAAATATTTCCCTACTGGAAAGTATAAATGATTGTCATATCACGATAATGTCGAAAAACTAGGTCGGCTGGGCTATTTTCGGCCTGGTAAGTCGCTCTAAGTGCCTGTTAAAATTTGTATCATTGCTGTGGCGGTCTGGGGCCATCCATCACATGAATATCTAGTGTAACAATTAAAGTGCGACTTGAGCTGGGTAGTCTTCTTGAAGTTGATATTTAGGCACCTTTTCCCCGGCCCGCCACCGGTATTTGCTGCCCGGGTGGTCCGGCGGCAAACTGCTCGAGCCGATGAACACCTCTCTGGCCGTGGCACCTTCTTTTTCTGGGTTTGCCCGGAATAGACCCCGACGCTGCAGCTCGGGGAGCAAATGCTCGATGATATCCTCGAAAGTACCAGGGTTGACAATGTGGGCTTCAAGCCGAAAATCGCAATCATTAGCGCAAAGGAATCGAATGTAGGGTATGAAGTGCGACTCACCAATGTTGAAGCCGTCAACACCAGAGAGGTCAGTCCATCGTTCTAACTCGTCGGCGACAGTAGTAGGACCGCCAACGATCTTGGGCTGTAGGCCGCCGACAGTTATATACTTAATAAGCCTGCGTTTCGTCCAAGGTAGATTGTCAGTTCCCGGGACAATAGGGGACCAGCGCCTTAATAGTGGGCGTAGCTTCTCAGAATCGTTGAAGTTGAAATCTTCATCGTCTCCATAGCTAGATATGTCGATCCCGGTCCACCCCCCGAAGAGAGCTAGAGCCCCTTCGGCGTCCGCGTATCGCACATACTCGTCTCGCTTCGCTACCGCCTCGTCGTCGGTGGCCGCAACGACTATCGTAATTCCTAAGAGAATCTTGATGTGGTCTGGATTCCGACCTTCTCGGTGTGCCATGGCCCGGATATTCTCCACGGTCTTGCGCACCACCTCAGGTGTCTGTCCACCAATAAAAATTGCTTCGCCATGCTTCCCGCCGAAGCCATTGCCCGCCTGGGAAATCCCAGCCTGAAACAGGAACGGCGTTCGCTGCGGAGATGGTTCGCAGATATGAGGGCCTGGCACCTCAAAATATTTGCCTTTATGATAGATCGGGCGGACGGCATCGCTAGCGATATATGTACCGGTCTCTCGGTCCGCCACGACCGCGTCGTCTCGGAAGCTCCCCTTCCACAGCTTGTAGAGCACCTCCAAGTACTCGTGGGCGATTTCATACCGCT
The DNA here is from genome assembly GCA_021432635.1 of Thozetella sp. PMI_491. Classification (NCBI taxonomy): domain Eukaryota; kingdom Fungi; phylum Ascomycota; class Sordariomycetes; order Chaetosphaeriales; family Chaetosphaeriaceae; genus Thozetella; species Thozetella sp. PMI_491. Next base: position 958,590 of record MU270028.1, read on the forward strand.
GGTCATGGGGGATCTGCTCCTTGAGACCGTGGTTGCGTGCGGCGCTGTCCAGAGAGCTGGTGACGATGTTCCAAGCAAAACGGCCCTCGGTGAGCTGGTCGAGCGTGGACAGCCTGCGGGCAAGCGCATACGGCTTGTCGTAGGTGAGGCTGGCCGTCACGCCGAAGATCAAGTTCTTCGTGGCTGCTGCCATCGACGGAACTAGGTATAGAGGGTCGCTGACTGGGTACTGTGACCCGGACGACAACACGGGGACGGTGTTCGCCGGCCCTTTGTATACGTCATAAGGGCCAAGGACGTCGGCGATAAACATGGCATGGAACCCTCCCTTATCGAGGAGCTGCGCCAAATCGGTCCAGAATGAGAGCTTTTTGTATTGGTCCGTCTTGTTCTTTGGGTGTCGCCACAACCCCGGGGCCAAGTGGCAAGGTGTGTTCATAACGAAGGCATTGAGAATGAGCTGCTTCTTTTCCTTCTCTTGTCCTGCCACGGATGGCTTCGTGCCGCTGTTTAACTTCCTCCTTTTGATGCCAGCTTGAACGCCATTGGCCGTGGTGGCCGGCTCATCTGCCATTGTCTTCCGGATTAGCAAAACGGACTGATAATAGCTAATATATAGTCTACCTAACGTCCGACCAGTACTGAATAGCCATGAAGTGGACGGCTACCAGGAACATTTATCATTGTGCGGCTGCCGGATATGCCCCCACTTTCAGTCGATACAAGGTGCTCTGGTGTCATCGACGCGCTAAGCACGCCATCTCTCTTCCGGTCACTGACTCCTATCATCCAGCCTTTTCGCTATGCAATTCTAGATATATTCTATTGCCTTTTGAGCCGATCGGATCCCGCGTTGCCTAGGTATCATCCCCCGGTCCCACCCTTGGCGGAACTCGTCGTACAGTCCCCTGGCACGCAATGCAACCCGGCCTGACTGACATCCGCTCCTGTAAAGATAACCTAAATGTGGGCCCTGAAAGTGGCCAAGAATGCCGGTATATGCCCTAAAATTCGAATATTTGGACATTAAGTGGTCGATCCATAAACACGCTATAGCTCCATTGCCTGCGCAGTGCGGTAGGATGCGCAGGACCGAGAAGGGAGCGATCCCCTATTGCCGCGTGGCATTATCTCCTGAGCCTTCGTAGTGTAGGCTTTACACTCATAGAGCTCTAAGATATCTGATAAAGAAGTTATTTTTTGGTGGATGCGCTAAGCACAGGTGCCAAACGCAAAAGAGTTGAAGGTAGATTCGGCCGTGACATCCGGTCCCACAGCCACCAAGTCATAGGGGTGAGGGGAGCGTGTTGCTCCAGACAGGGCCGTATAATTGGCGGTGAATAATGTGTAGTTGGTACCTGGTATCAATGCCGCTGGCTGCATGGCAATCACTGCTGGGACCCAGTGTGGGAGGATCACGCCGAGGTTGGCTTGCTCAGGGACGATAAGCGACACATTTGTGAATCGGTCTGCGTTGTAAATCTACGGCATATTAGCCTTCGAATTTTTGCATTTACACCAACGTACAATACACTTACCAAGGCAGTCATGTTTGTAGTTTGCGTGGAAGTGAAGCTGCAGGACCTAGACGCCGACGGGAGAACGGTATCGGGCAGGGGGAATTTGTGTCCCGAGTTGTCGTAGAATGTGGATGCTTGCATGGCAGTATCGACAACTTCGACAATAAAAGCGGAGACACCCGACGCAACAGGAGCGGTTGCTGTGAAGATGTATCCCTTGAGAGGGGGGCCACAGTTGGGGTAGGCACAAGTTGACTCCATACCGCTGCTCGTCGAGGCGGTCACGACGAGGCATGAGGTTTTAGTGCAATCGGCGCCATCGCGCGGGCTGAAGTGCACACGGACTTCGTTGCTGGCCGGTAGAAGGGTTTTATCAAACTGTGCTACACATTAGCTGTCTGCAGCCGCATGACTGTGCCGGTGGATACCTACCCTTATGGTTCCAGATATCGTCAGGTTGTTGCCAGTCTTGTCCATGTCCATGGACAACGCCAATGGCTTCACTGGCACAGGGGCGATCACGTCGGTGAGTTCAACCCCCCTCGGCACAGTGTTGAGCATGCGCTCTAGAAGTGAGTTGCATGTGGAGAGGAAAAACGCGGGAGATGCCGCCATTTTGGAAATCAAGTCGCCGCCGTCCGCATTGAAGATGCGGAAGTCGGATCGAGTGGTCTCGTTATGGCCAAACGCTAGTGGGTTCTGCGACGTATTGGCGACGAACTCAGTTGCCCTTGAGATCCATGTTAGAGCGATTAGTCTGTGCAGAGCCATACTACTTACACTCTATTGTCAAAGATCTCGATTGACGAATCAAATCCAACGGTGTTGTCGTCCCGTCTCTGTGCTTCATTAGCCGCTGCTGCATTTTACATCCGGTACAAGCCTTACCGTGTCATTCACGATGTCGACAATCTGGGGAAAGTCGACGCCGTGCACGCCGCCGACGCTGTGGCCACATGCTACGAGCCCGATCATCTCCGTGGCATTAAAGCCCTGCCGGGCGAAGCTTGCAGTGTGGGACTCGAGGCTCTCTTCCGGCTTGGGAACGCCGGACGGGCCTGGGGCGGTCGCGTCCACTCTACCCGCTTTTAGAGGGACTATCACAGTCCCGTTCGAGCAGACGCCCAGGGCCATGACGGCCGCGAGGGCGAAGAGATCCGCTCCAGACGAGCGGGTGGTCGAAAAGGTAAGAACGTTGCCGGCCGTCTCCTGGAATGCCGATCCGACGTTCTCGGGCCGGTCTATCTCGAGCGCGATGGAGGCGTCCATACCGCCCGTGCCGGCTACGATGTCGTGGGTCGCCATATCGTGGTATGCGTTCCGGATCCACTCGGCCCCGAGACTCTGTCCCGTCTTGACGAAGGGAAGGCCGCGGCAGTGGAAGGTCTTGCCATCGCCAGTGCCGAGGAGCGCGATGATGCCGTTCGAGCGGAACCCGACCTGCTGGTATAGGAGAGCCTCCAGCTCGTCCGTCCTGGGGCTAGGCCACACATACTCGCCAAGGGCAGTTGGCCAGAGGCCGGTGGCGGCTAAACCAAAGAAAGCTGCTCTGAGGGCCATAGTTGCGGTCAAGTGCAAGGAGGTAGCGGGAGACTCCGTGGGTGCAGAAGCATCACCGATGCTAGAATTTGCGGGCAAATGTCTTTATATTGCTCGCATGATCCAGCCTTAAGGGGGCCAGCCTCTGGGGCGAGAAAAGCTTACTAGTTGATTTCATGGTGCTACACGGTGCTACGTAGTCATGTGCGCGCTGGGATACGAGGGTTGTGGTCCCCTGGTGTGGGATCCGAGGGCTGGCAACTGAGTAGCGCCGGGGCACAGCTTTTGGCATGAGCGTCTTGGCGCTTGGAAAACTTCGTTGGCGAAATTCTCGTGTGCCTCCCTTGACCCCTTTTATTGGCTCTGTCTGACTTCGCCGCTCGCTGCCTTGCTGACGGTTTCCCGCCCTGGAACCGCTGGCCCCTTTGCTGACTGCCCTTGTGCTAGGGGTAACCAAGAAGTACAATCCCGACGGGGCGGTGGATACGACATCGGATTACCGCTTGTTGGGGCTCCTCGTTGCTTCTGCGCCAAAGCCGAGGGCCCGAAGACCGGGTAGAGTGGGCGGTGCCCTAGTCTAGCGCCTTCCTATTCAGGTCTCACACGAACACAAGCTACCGTTTGTAGGACTTTGTACGGGGTACAGAGTACAGTCGCGCGTGTTTTCGCCGAAAGCTCAGAGGTTCCAATTCTCTCAGACATCGCGCTATGAAGTGGGGATGATGTAATAATAACCTCCGTGTGGACGTTCGCTAGCGCTGAAGCGTGGTATCCGAACCCGAGCCCTGCGCGGCATTTTTACCACGTAGCAGGCATGCAACGGCCCAGCTTCGGTGGTGAGGTTTGCTAGGCCTAGACTCGAACCAGAACTCCCAGTTTGGTTGGACTGGGGCTATACTGCGCCAGTAGGCCAGTTGTATTACTGTACAAACCACGCTATTCGTTATTGGTTACAGGGCTGTGCTCACCGCCTGCCCAACGGAGTGTCCGCTAGCTGAAAATGCGGCACAGGCGCAGGGTCGAAACCCCCCCGTCGCTCCTCAGGTACCAGCCTTGACATCTAATGAGTTAGCCTTGTTGATCGTCCCAGCAGGATTCGACCAAGATACCCTCATGCTGGTTGCGCACTAGACCGAATATGCTTCCCGAAATTGCCTTCTGCAATCTTCGATGCGTGGAAAGAAACCATCGCCGACGCAGATTAGCCCTGAGCTGTAAATATTGCAACCGTCCTCCATCGCACCCAGGGGGTTTCACTCACAGATCCTGGTTAGCGACAACCAGGTAAATCCGCCTGCAAGACCTTGATCAATCAACTCGACGCCCCCCCAGAGCACGGGACATTTAGCGCAAGGATCCCACAATACTAATAACGCTGATTGTATTCTAGGGGTTTTGGCTACGGAGTAGTAACTAGGTACAGTACCTAGAGGTAGCTAAGGTAGTAGCAATGTGCAGGGCAGGTCTGTATATACAGGTGCATTCTTATACTGCCAATAACGGCGTAGTTATGCTCGATTTTGTGCCCCTTCGGCCACCTTAATATCCTCCGTGGAGGTATCCGGGCAGCGAGCGACCATCCAAGCTGCTCATCGGCCAAGCCCCAACGGGTGCGGTAACAACGCTCCTCTTCCTGGCGTTGAGCTTGCAGAAGTTCTTCACTCTGTCGATCTTCTGGACCTTGGTGGCCACGTTCTCACCCAGCTTGCCCACATCCTCCTCCGCCACGGCCCTCCGGAATCCGGCGGCCTTAGCGATTTTGGCGACGTCCAGGAGCGACACCGCCCCGGTGACCAGCAAGAAGATTGCGAGCGGGGCGTTGGAGGGGTCGTCAACAATGCTGTAGATGTCCAGGGCGGCGTTGCCGATCTCGCCGAGTAAGGCGGCAATGCGGGCAATGGCGGCTGCCGCACCCAGCGCGCTGGCGACCTCGCCGACCATGGGAATGAAGAACAGAATTGCGGACAAGAAGGCGAGAATGATGGCCTTGCGCTTTTCTTCCTCAATCTCGTCGGCGATATCGACGACCAAGTCCATGTTTGCGAGGGCTTCCTCCAGCATGGCCAACGGGATCGCGAGGGTATCCACCAAGTCATCGGCGCTGCCTTCATACGTTCCACCTTTGATCTGCCCGATGATGGTGGTAAGTTGCGACGGGACATCAACCAGGTTGTCGTGCGCGGCGGTCGCTGTGTCCTTTGGATTCAGCACGTCGTCCTTGTCGTAGCCGTTTGGCACGACAATTCTAGGCCCGAGATTAGCTGTTTCGCAAATAAAAAAGCAGGTGTTCAATGTTGCGGTGCACTTACCCCATGTCCCAATGTTCCCAATGGCACGAGTCGAAGTCGTTGCAGTCCCACGCGCCGTTCATCACGTCCGCGATCTTGAGATTGTCCCTGTCGATGCTCGTGGCGGCGTAGATGTCCGCATAGAACTGCTCCTCCCTGTCCGGACGCATCGACCACCATGTCGTATCGGTCTCCGGGTCGCCCTGGCCGACTCCGCGCTTCGAATAGTCCGGCGGACAGGGCTCAGAGTAGTTTTTGAAGATGACGTTAGGGTCCGTGAGGATGCCGGCGCCTCCTCCGTTATCGCGTGTAGACATGAGCCGAAGGTCTCTCTTGGAGGCGCGATGCTGGCATGTAGACACAGTCGGGTGGCAGTAGCAGTCGCCCCCATCGAAGCAGTACGTGCACGCGCCGGGGAAACTGGGTGCAATTGCCTGGCATTCGTCACAACCTGTTTTGTTGTCCAGTCAGCCAAGTCTAGGTGGGTTTCAAGCCTGATTTGTTTCCTGGCACAAAACGTGGGCGAGTAGGAATCCACGTACAAAAGGTCATTTCTGTCACAATACAGTCAAAATAATCGTTTCCGTGCCCCAGCATGAAGTTCTTGACTGATTTAGACGCGCTCTTGACGACGGCATCAGCGTAGGTATTGAACTTCCCGTCGTACTTGTTCTTGATGAGGTCATCGTAGTGCGCCATGGCCACTGTCAGGTTGTTCGCCAGCACCTCCAGAACGTATCGAGCCCTACAGTCGAGAGAGATGGAAGAGTCATTGTCAATATCGTCCAACGTTGCGTAGGATCTGCTGTTGTCACACTGGATCTGGCTTTCTGGCGTCCCAACGATACCCGGCGGCTCGTCCGGATACTCCCAGTACCAGTCCCAGTCATCGTTAGAGAAGAATCCATCGTCGTCGGTATACTCTTGCAGATCTATCGCCCAGTCGATGGTTCCCGCGAAGTTGTATCCCTGCCACTGGTTCCTACGGGTTGTTTTGACGTCCTCGCTCATGTAGGCGACCCACTGGGTGTCTAAGGGAAGCCGCAGTTAGCATGGCGCTGACTAGCTTCGATATACACGCATTTTGGAAAGGCTCACCGTTATACACTAGTATGTTTGAAGCAGAATCGCCGTCTTCGAAGACTTGCTGGCCCCATCCATACGAGATGATCTCCTCGATCTCGGCGTTCGAGATGTAACCCGCGACGTTAGTGCAGGGTCCGGGCGCGGCATCGGAATTGTCCCTGTCTCCCGTGAAGAGACAAGTCGGACCGACACAGCTATTCTCGGCCATGTGGAATGACCGCCCATAGCTGGACTCGCCCACAAAGATCTTGTTGCTCTCCACTCCAGCCTTGGTGACTAGCATACCGTGTCAGCCAAATGTGCCCCCAACAGTGGCGTACAAGATGCATACTCATCGACAACGCATATTCCTGCTCCGTGCGGTTGACTGAGAACGTTTTGTTAAGAATCCTAGGTCTGTCGGAGATCGTTGATAATGCGTACCATGGCTTCGGAGGCAGTTACCCGTCGGGCATCCGTACTGGGAGTATTGGTTACCCGCATCCCACTGGCCTATGAGCACGAATATTGTTAAGACTGTATTGAGCATGTCTCGAACTCAGGTAGGCCACCCACCATGCAGATCATAGGTCATGTAGACGATGTAATCTACGGTGTCGGACATGAGCTGAATGGGGAAGCCCCTCAGATACCAATAGGACGCTGGTGCAGCGATGGACAATGTCTTCCCGGCCGGCATCTTCCCTTTCAAGGTGATCAGGAACTTCAGATAGTTTGGTCCGTCGGTCTCGAAGCCGGCCGGAGTGCCAGGAATATCTGTAGCCTGTGGTCACTGTTAGCTTTGCCGCCGCGACGGTCCATTAGCATGCCCTCTACTCACGCCCGGGTACTCCCAATCAAAATCGACGCCGTCTAGGCCTTCGTCATTGATGAACTTCACGATGTTGTCGGAAAACTTCCCCCGGTTCGCAGCGCTCATGCCCTCTGGGAGAATATCGTAGGTAGCAGGCTCCGTCGAGTATCCCCAACCGCCAAAGGACGCAATCCTCTTGGAGGTGGTGATAGCTTTGAACTCAGACCACTGGGCAAAGGTATCATTGACAACAGGCGTCCAAGTGGACGTGTCGATGGTCATGAATGCCCAGTGGAGGTGCGTATAGGTACCGCTGTTACTAGCAGTTGATACCCTCATGTTCAGGCACGGGCGCTCGAAGTTCCAGGTCTCATAGTATCCGATGCGGCCGAAGCCGGCCGGTGCCGAATCGCTCTTCTTGATATCGAATCCGCAGCTGGACACACAGCCGTTCTGGCCGGTCGAGGTTCCGGGGTTTCCGGTCTTCGCCCTCTGCTCGACGCAGAAGTCCTGGTCCATACCACAGTGGCCCCAGATGTTGCAGCAGACGTTGAGGGGGCACGGGTTCAGGTCCGAAACGGTTATGTCACCACCGATTTGGCTGAAATCGGTGTCCGGAACAGTCGGGCCACATATGGCGTCGGCCTGCGGTGCCGGGTTAGGCGGCTTACCCTCGCTGAGGCAGATGTTCATGCCAAGGAGGAGCTTGTCGCAACCCGCCCAGCCCCAAGTGCCGTTCTTCCCCGTGTTGAAAGACTCAATGTCGTCCACGGTGAGACCGTTCGTTACGGCGATAGCTGCGCAGTAATCGTTGCTTTGAACTAGGTAACTCGCACACGTACCGTCGGGGTTCTTCTGGGGTCGGATGTCTGGCAGTGTGCCCGACGAGCAACACACTCTCTGGCCTGGTTGCAGCGAAGAACAAATGCTCGAGTCAGAATTGTACTTTGTAAAATCGGAGGGCGATATGCCGCACTTGCTCGCCAGCGTGGAGCACGTGTCGCCTGACACCACGGTGGTAGTGGTACAATCGCTACGTCGATGGAGGGTGCTGTTCGCCATGGTGAAGTTGCTCACTGGGCGAAGATCCACGGTGGATTCCAGGACGCGAAGGCTCTGCAGCTGGCCTTCTCTCTCTGCGTCTGATACGCATTGAGCCTCTCTCCAAGATCTTACGGATTGTTGGACACTGGCAAGATTGCCGGTAGTGTCTACCGCGATGCCGAAAACATGATCCCCGTTCCTACCATCGCCACAGAGCTGGGCCATCAGGCTTTCAGAGGCGCCTTCTGCTCCTATTTTAGATTTGAGGCCTTCGATGGCATTCGAGATAGTAGACCTGCCAAAAGACTTTCCGACATAAATGCCGGCAACAGTGTTGTTGAAGTACGCAAACATAAGATCCGAGTTGCAAGTGTTACCATCCTCAAAGTAAGTTTGCAGGCGATTCAACACAGTGAGGACATCATCGCCCCCGGCGATTGCGGTACCGTTGCTCAAGTAGGGAACGTCCAGCTTGCTCTCTACGGCAGTGGTCTGCGTACAGGTAACCTCGCCACCCGCGGCGGCTGCGCTAGTATCGGTTACCGTACACCCACGCAGCTTGACGATAGTCTCAGGGTCATCCAGCGGGTGGTAAAGGGCGAAGTCAAGGAGAACTGTCTGGTTGCAACTTGACAGCTCCCAGAGCGCGCCGTAGGTGCTCCAAGTCTGCGGGTCACTGGTGTTGCCGGCGAGTGGGCAGGGGTTGAGCTGCTTGTAGAAAGTGCCCGGGGTGTCGATAGGAGCCGCGGAGGCTTGAAGCACGTGGACGCGGTTTCCGTTTATGTCTTGAGCACCACGAACTTGCAGAACGAACAGAGGCCAAAGCAGCGAGCCCACGGCCCGGAGGCTAGACGAGCGCCGCATGTCACTGGGTGGTATAGTGGGCAGAGGAGTTGCAATGGTCGTTCATACAGCTGCCAAGCCTGCGGCCTTGCTAAGGGGGGCAATATATACCTACATCTGAGGAGCACGCGGCCGCCCTGCTCCCCTGAGGAGCACGGAGGAAACTTAGTTAGAATTCTGGTTAGCTTGTTACTTGGAGGTTTGATCCTGCGGGCAAATACCCGGCTTCAAACCTGAAGCTATAGCCAGATTGCACCTTTTCAGGGGCTAGCTCCCCCACAGGCTGTAATTGAAGGAATGAGACTAAGCAGAGATTAATGGGCAGTTGCGGTTTTCGCTCAACAAGGCTATCGCAGGATTCGCCGGGACTTGTTGCTAGTGTGGGGCAGTCGTCAACAGGCCAAGACGGGTATACAATCTTGCCCTAGTTAGTCTAGTTGTTCTATAACCGGCCATCGGGTAGGATTCTGCCAACCGATGTGGGAAAATTCGCGGCCAGTCAGGCACAACAACAGTGGTCACTTAACGTTTCGTATGCATTTCAATAAACACTGTCATTTCGGCGATACTATAAGCGCGCTAAATTTGCTATCTGGCCGGGAATGTATTCCATTTTTGCAATATGATGTCGGGGCCCTGGCCAAGAGGCTTCATAAAGTGTAGAGCCCAGTCCTATCTCTGTAGTCCGGGTTGACTTGGCTGTCTTGTCAGTCTCCCCGGCTCTGTCGCTTCCTGGCTTGTTCTGCAACAAGCCCTGGCAGCCATGAGGACCTCTCTTCTGCTGTCCTGCCTATGGCTGCTGGCTCCTTTGACGGAGGCTTTCAAGGAGCGTGGCGGAGCTGAGCGGTATGGACTTCCCCTCCTCCTCTTTACCGTGAGATCTGCTGACCTGGTTCTGTAGATATCTGATGTGGTTGACATATATCGCGGAGGAGATCTTTGAGGACGGAAAGAGCTATACTATCGCAACTGGCTGTGTCGGAACGCGGACAGGTCTGCGAGGTCAGCTCAACCGATGCGACTTGATCGAGTTCTGCAACCACATCTGGAAGGCAACGCCCGATCCCAAGGGGAACCTAGATTCGATCCCCCCGCGCGAATTACAAGCCTGGCCTTCAGAGACCAAGATCAAGACTGGCTGGGACTTCCCCTTCACATCGGTCGCTGGCTGGATCAACACGGTAAAGCAAAAGGAGACTCCCGACGCCAAGAAGTCCACGAAGATCAAGGGAGCCGGATTTACTGGATTCCTAGACTCAGAAAAGCTTCTTGGCGGCCCGGCGAACTGGTACACCATGTTTGGTGAGTGGGGGAAGCGGCTTAGTGCTCCTCAGGCCGAAATGAACCTAGTCTGGGATAGCCTGGACGACTTTGAGAAGCCTGCCTTCAAACGGCTGATGGCGGCCAAGATCCCTAACGCTGCAAAATACGCTGCGACGCTCCGTCTGCAAGACAGGCACAAGAACTGGATCAACCCCTCGCCGGGCCACAAGTCGTTCAAGGAGGTGTTTGGCCACGATGTCGTCGTCGAGAAATACACCATCGACAAGGCCCTGACGGACGGCAAGACAGTACAGTTCGATTTTATCAATCGCGATAAGACCGCGGAACTAATCAAGGGCGACTTTGGTGGCGATGCCAACAAGGCTGCCGCTGCGTTCGATGCGACCGTGGCGGATATCAACAATAAGGATATCGGTTTTGACGGCAAGCCGTTTGCTCACCAACGTGCCATGGATGTCTTCGAGCAAATCGAACAGGATGTTAAGAAGATTTCTGCGCCCTGCGGTTAGCGACAGCTCTTCCTGTCTATTTTCTAGACAGTAAATTCTTCCTTCTTTTTACCACTTCATAGTTGTTACCCCATCGTCCACTCTTTGACTTTGTATATACTACAGCGAATGCTAAGTTTTTAAATTACGTGTCCATTTTGCTCAAGCAATTGAAGCTATATACCAAGGAGATCTTGTGCGCTTACAATGTTGCAGTCCATTTCTCCCGAAGACCCAGTCGCGGCTGCCGTAGTGTCCCCGTATTGGCACCGTGTGTTTAGTATTCGGCGGCTTGAAGCATCTCGAGAAAATGCCCTAGGACAGTTCAGTATACGATTACGAACGCAGTCAAGAAAAAAAAACACAAGCTTACCAGCAATATCCCATCTTCTACTAACAATTCGCAGCGCATCCGTCAAAGCCTGAAGTGTAATCACCATTCCCACATTTGTGTTCTCTTTGACAAACCACTTGGCCACGCTAGCCGCCGTGTACAAACATTCCACAACCAAAGGGCTCACTCTGTACATGACTGTGTCGTCTGACGACCGTAAAAAGCGAGCCACTGTTGTAGCCCTATGCTCCACGACCTGTCTCAGCCCGTCCAAACTCACGGCTTGCATCTCCGTCTCCAGCGCAATCCGCTCCTGTGCTCGAGCGCCAAGGTCTGGTTCGTTGCATCCATACATGTTGTAAAGCAGCATTCGAGCAGAGCAACAAATGGCAAGCTCTGTGATACAGTCCAAGCTTATTGAGTTGGAGTTTATCCGCTGGACAATGTAGCTGTCTAGCGAAACGAGGGTTGAATGAAGCTGGAGTGCACCGGCAAGCGTTGTAGCCCTGCCGATTCTTTCGCACCGCGTATTCCGATGGAGGAGAACCATTGAAAGTGCATGCGAAGCTTGGCAAAGACGTGCAAATGGGCCAAGGCTGGTCGTGCGAGAGAAGTCTTGCGTGAAGACAGCTTCGGATGGCCCTATATCTCCTTTGTTCCAGTGGGCATCGGCGGTCGGGAAAAGCGCGTCTGGCGCTGGTTCCGGTACTGCTAGTGGCAGGCCGGTCGGCCCAACGTTGATAATTCTAGGTAATGTTACATATTATTTGGATGGAAGAATGGGTTGGCCTGTACCTCTCTAAGATAAAGGTAGCCCACCATGCGCGGCGCTCTTCTTCACGGAGGGTCCAGGTATCTGCCGCCTTAAACAGCTGTGTCGAGTTTCTCCTGTCCGCGAGCCCCATCAAAGATGCTAGTCTAGCTGCTCTTCCAATTGTGAAATACGCAGCTGGGAAAATGCCATGACCTAGCTCATACAGGGCGATCAAGAGAGTTGACTGGAGGAGGCCGAGTGATGTTGCAGACGCATCTTCCAAACTTCTCAGCTGGTTTCTAGCTATGTCGTAAAGCCTGGATAGGTCATCTTCAGTATTGTCTTTCCGCGAACTTTCCACGAGCTTCATTGATAGAAGCAGTGCTGCGATGCCGGGGTCACGAAGCTCATTGAAACATGTGGCTTGCTGGAACAATCGCTTCTGGCTGATAAGGGGAAACCATGTGTGCACTCTAGCCAGATAAATATTGCATATAGTGAGAGCTTCAGAACCGATTTGGTCGAGAACTTCCGGTATCATATGAAGCCTAGGAGCGAGGAAGCTGCGTGGAAGCGGGGCGAAGAATTCCGTATCAAGGAAGAAGGCCCGAGGAAACATTGATGACGAACCGCTCTCTTCTTCCTTCTCCGATTCATCAGCCTGGATAGTCGGATCATCCGACTCATGGCCAAGGTTCGGTAGCACATCCCCAAGGCGCTGTTCTAGATCTCGAATTCGATGGAGGAGCGTCTGATGGTCTACCGCACTATGATCTGGGATCTTGGGATCGGGTGGGTATCGACAGGTCTTCTCTAACCGCACGCACTGGATAATATGTCAATGATCGGCTTTACGATTTTGGCTTTGCAGCGGACCGTCGTACTAATGAGCAAGATGGAAGGTCTCTGGAACACCTGCGTTTCAATCGTCTTGGCTGAATTAGCGATGGGAAATATGAGATTGAAGGCTTGCCACCGTACCTGCACGCCCGACACGCAAGTGTAGCCTTTTTAGTCGACTCCATGAAAGGTATTTCTCAGATTTTCGTGGAGGAAAAGTCCCTCGAGAGCAGGCAGCGATGCTCTTAGTCACGAACAATTCTCGCAAGAAAGTGGATAGTTCTATTTCCTGGACTTCCTCAGTTTGCCCCAAGCTAAGCCGATGGCGCGGAGGTAGTCGATTTGTAAGGGCGGAGGCACGTCCGCTCCTGTCCGCTCGATTTCGTTGTGTCCGCTCTGGTCCGCCCGTCCCGCTCTCCGCTCCGTCCGCTCCTACTCAATTTGGAGCCCGCTTTTCAACCGGCTAGATAGGCGGAACTAAACAAGATTGATCGTTCGTGACCTAATCACTATGCCAACAGTCGCTACTGAACTCATTTTTGGCAGGCCTTATTTGTAATTGTAGACCAAAGTAAGGCAGAGTTTAGTTAAGCATCTGGGATGAGAAGCATATAAGTAATGCTAGCACCAAGATCGGAATCTGCCTCACTCCATCCATCCTTGAGTCCGTTAACGCAGCAAAGACTCATAACATGATGGTTACAGATGCATTTGCACCGTACAAACACCTGTACGCAGACCCCCAAGGTCCCGGCGACGCCCGCCCAACTGCTCAGCAGATTGTCAAGGATAATGATCTTCTGGGAAAATGGGCTGGTAAAGTTGCTCTTGTTACTGGGGCTACCTCAGGTATCGGCATCGAGACAGCCCGGGCTCTCCACATGACAGGGGCAGATGTCTATTTCACAGCGCGAGACATGAGCAAGGCAGCTTCTACCCGAGAGTATATTCTCCAACACAGCGAAGGCAAGGGCAAGTTGGAGGCGATTAAGATGGAGATGGAATCTCTAGAGTCCGTCAAGAAGGCAGCGAAGGAGTTCCTTGAGAGATCCAATGTCAGGCTGAACGTTCTAATCTGCAACGCGGGTATGTTTGCCTTGTTTCCGCTATGACTTGATGCTAATGATCGAAACTAGCCATTATGGGTGCGCCGCAGGGCGAAACTCATGATGGGTTTGAGTTGCACTTTGCCGTTAATCATCTAGCCCATTTTACACTAACTTTCCTTGTGCTTCCGGCTCTGATGGACAGCAGCAGTCCTGATTTCAACTCCAGAGTAGTGGTTGTATCCTCCTCGGCTCATAGATGGACCTCTTTCGCTTTGGACGACTACAATTACACACTTGACTACAAGCCATACATGGCATACGGGCGAAGCAAAATCGCCAATATTGTGAGTACATAGTGCCTGAACCTTTATACTTTCCGTCTGCTGACCTTACTAGTGGATGGCTAACTATATCAACCGGATGTATGGAGCTAAGGGGGTTAATGCGCTCAGTCTCAACCCTGGCGGCATCTGGACCGGTCTGCAGAAATACGCTACGAAGGAAGACATGGAAAACTGGAAATCTGATGGGGAAATCATGAAAATCATGCAGTCGCCGGAGCAAGGGGCGTCGACAACGGTGTGGGCGGCTGCTGGGAAGGTATGGGAAGGCCAAGGCGGCAAGTTCCTATCCGCCTGCGCCTTGGCGCCGATGGACACTGGAGATCTGAGCACGCAGACTAGTGACGGGTATGCTCCGTGGGCATACGACGAGGATGGCGAGACGAAGCTTTGGGAGTTAAGCGTTGACCTAGCGGGGTTGAAAGAGGAAGAGTAATTAACCGGCTTACTTTGCCGTACTCACTTTGCTAGAAGTTCCCACACATACATCTATCATTAGATCAGGCGAAGCGGTATATAAAATTTCAATTGGAGAGAACGAAAGTGCGTCTACTGTCACATCTCGGACGTGATATGGCGTCATCGTTCCTCAAGTGTGGCCAGGCTTCTACTAAATTGACTTCTCATGTATAATCACACACCATCTGCGCTTCTGTAAACAATATAGACATAAAGCAAATTGGGAGTAGTGGCAAAATTGAAAGTCATCCTTCCGGCTAAGATGATATTTTTCAGAGTGTGGGTGTTTTTGATACTGCCGTTGTCAGGTCTAACGGGAGTCGCCCTCGAGCAGGAGGCCTAACTATCACTTGATGTGAGTCATAGCTGAAAGGAGTTGAGCTTCGCGCAGTCGTACTACGCCAACCAAGGTCACGCGCCTCTTATCGGCGGCGAGTGCGAATCTAGCAAGCAGCCACGAAGTGATTAGAATCTGAAAATTGATGAGATCAGTACAAAATTGGCTGGCCGCTAACTAAGCGGCACTGCTGCCAAACAAGAGAGCTGACGGGCTGTTTTGCGAATGCGGAAGGGAGAAAGGGGCCTTATCGGCTAGGAGCATAGCGATGGCCGAAGCTGACGGTTCCAGAAGAAGTGTTTTAGGTGTGTGTCAAAACTAGAGCTCGCTGGTATTGTAGTTCAAGAAACTGATACACATCGGAGGATAGGCCGTCTGCTATCTACTGGAGATGCACAGCAGGGGACTCCATCTATTCACCTAGAAATGATAGCTGCCTCTTCAAGCCCGTAAATTGCCATTTAACCTACACTGTATTCGCATATCGGCACAGGGACTTTTGTATGGCCTTGATAAGCGATTATGATCCGACTCGGGGCTAGCCGGGGCTAGCGGCAGCACGACGGGAGCGGCGCGGCGGACGGAAAGTCCCTCCGGCGATCCGGAACGTGGCCCTGGGAACGGCCCACTTTCCTTAGAACCCGTTGGGATGTTTGGCGCCTCTAATAACTGCTACAATGAATACCGGCGGATTAAGCCACCGAAGTCCGTATACTCAATTACATGCTCGGTAACCTTTAAACAGGCATCAACGGACCCGACTCGCTTGGAATATAAATCATGCCTTGATCTTACTATCGCCTTCGAAAGTGCACTCATTTTGGTAGGCGCTCTTGGCTATTCCTTCTTGCAGCCTTTCCATCGGCATCTATTAGTCATTAATTTGCTCCAAACTCGACTACATCAGGTAATATGGCCAAGAAGACGGTTCTCATCACTGGCTGCACCGATGGCGGACTCGGCGGTGCCATGGCAAAAGCCTACCGCGCCAAAGGCTTTAGGGTCTTTGCCACATTGCGCAACACAGCTAAGGCTGGATCTCTGGCTTCTATGGAGGGCATAGAAGTCCTTGAGCTCGAGGTCACTTCGGCAGAGTCAATCCGTCAATGTGTCGCAGGCGTCGAGAAGCTCACTGGAGGGTCGCTGGACGTCCTGGTCAACAACGCGGGGCGAGCTATGACCACGCCGCTTCTCGATGCGAACATTGACAACGCCAAGAAAGTATACGATCTCAACGTCTGGGCCATGCTTGCAATGGTGCAAGCATTTGCGCCGATGCTCATCAAGGCGAAAGGCATCATCTGCAACGTCAGCTCCGTTTCTGGGGAGTTGGTCACGGCATGGGCGGGTAAGTCGTCCCTATCGCACTCGCCACAGTACCAAGCTCACAAATTTGCTCCGGTGCAGGCATATATTGCAGTTCAAAGAGCGCCAATGCGATGCTGTCCGAGACGCTCCGCATCGAGCTGGCGCCGTTTGGCGTCCGGGTTGTTACCTGCATGCTCGGCGGCATTTCGACCAACGGCAACGACTCCAGCAAGAAGCCTGACCTCGAGCTGCCCCCAAACTCGCTCTACCAAAAGATCTACCCGACGATTAATCGACATTCGAAGGCAGAACAATACGAAAATAAAGCGAACCTAGATGAAGCTGCAAAGAATATAGTAAAGGACGTCCTCAACGGTCGCCATATCTTCATTCGGCACGGCGTCGGCTCCAGTCTAGTGTGGTACTGCAACACCTTTATGCCTCATGGATTCGTGACCGATATGATCAACGCGAATTCTGGCCTCAAAGAGCTTAGTAAGTAAGCGATAAAAAGGTGCGAGGGTCGGAGCATATCAACCCACGGCACATATGAGGGATGGTGTACCGGGACTACCTTCACTGTGTTTTCCTATAGTGGTTTCTCATAGCATCTATTGCGTACATTCTCGCGTATTCGTATGTTATTTAATATATAGAAGGGTTGGTCCGCTCTCAGTCTAGATATTTCTGTATCATGGCATCAACAACAGCGTTACTTTTGTCCTCCATCGACGTCCAGGGTATAGGGTGCCCTTGCTCGCGCGTCCAACTTTGAAGCTCGTCGAAGAAGACTTGCTTCCATATGTTCCCAGCCTTGTCGGGGACGACAAGGTCCAAACATCTCATGGCCTTATCCCACTGTCCTCGCTCCTTGTAGTAATTGGCGAGCTCAAGAGTAGCATTACCTCCCCACGCCACACCTTGACCCTTCTTCAGCTCTGCCCGTGCCATCAACTGCAGCGCGGTCGCCTCAAACCTGCCATCGTTGGAGAACGAATAGACTGAGGCAATCTCATCCAGATAGATCAGGGCGAGGTCGTCGTCGGCATGACAATCAGCGTGGTGCAGCAACATGTTGAGACAGTCAAGTTCGGGTTGCATCCAGTCCCGCCAGCGACTTACCGCTGCGCCCATGGTGCCTTGTCTGGCTCCGATGGGCACCGGGTGCTGCAAGATGTTGCTCCAGTATTCCCTTCGAGAAACTTCAGTGGCGACAGTCTTAGCGCCCGCGGCTCTAGTAGCGCGGTGGTAAGCTGACCACGCTCTAAACACACTGTTCGCCATCTGCGCGTCATTGGCGTCGAGTTCTACGGCCAATCGCTTCAGCCGCTTCAGTATCTGCGGAAAAGGATGGTTTATATGACCGATTTCGCCTAAATACTCTATTCCTTCTTCGGGCTCCGGCTCGAGTTGAGCTACGAGCGGCGACTTTGGGTTATTGTTGCCCTCAGTATTCCCTTGCATGATGGCGTCCACTAAATTCGTTGCGTGCTCGACTAGCATCCTTGACGCGGTGAACATGCCTTCCTGATTCAAGATCATTAGGGCTAGGAACAAACTGTGTAGTGTGAAGGCGGACTTTGCTCTCGGCGACAGCGTGCGTTCCATATCGACGAACGCTTGCCGCAGCATCACGCCTCCGTAGTCCGGGTTCCCGGACCGAAATGCAGCCGCTGCAAGGGTAATTCCGTGTGTAAAGTCATCGTAGATGTAGGCCGCACGAGGAGGACAATGCATGTGTCTCGTATGCGGCGAGGAACGCCAGAGGACAGCTGCCTGATCGATCCAAGGTGAGAGAAGATTGAGCAAAGTGTGCAGCGACTCGTCAACATCGCTCTGGGGTATGTCCCGGGGCCCACAGACGAGTTGGCCGTCGGGGACAGGCGCATTGGTGGGCAAGCCCCTCTGTGTGTTGTTCTTGCGAATGTCCCACTCGCGGAACTTGCGCTTGTACATGGAAATGCTGCACAGCGACGATTAGATCCCGGCTCGAGCTGTCAGGGGAAATTTATCTGCGGCAACCGACCTGGGCGCGAACTGACGATCTCGTTCCATAATCCGCATGACACTGGTCAACGGCCGGCCCCGGAGGTAGAGGTCCATGATGATTGGTTTCTCCCGCAGCCATTCCTCGTTGCTGTATTGCAACCCTCTAGTCGACATGTTCGCAGGCATGTTAGCAGGCATAAGTTCGAAGCAATATCGCCGGTCTTTTTAGGGCTGCAGCGTGGCTGCAATACGAACACGATGACTGGGCGGCGGAGAATTGCGAGTGCTCAGAGCAGCTCGGTCGACCTAGGTCGCCGCCGTGCTAGGTTTTGTATGCGACGAGCCTCAAGTCGATGGCCCAATGAAAACACTCAGCTTACCCGACAAGACGCTAAAAAGTTCGCAGGAAGGGTTATGCTAACCGAGCGGGGCACACCCTTGTTCCTGGGTAATAGGGGCTGGGGTTGCCCAGCACTTGGCCTATAGAGATCTAGACTGTATTATAAATGCCTTTGAATTTGGCGCAGCTTGGTGGTCGGGAGAGTCCCCATCGCGGAAAAAAATCTCTCAATAAAGACGTCTAATGGGCGATTTACTTTGCGATATAAGGCACCGTCTCTAAGATGACCAACTAATGGAAACTCGCCAGCACTGCCACTAGTCCCGTGCGAAATGGCGAAGGATTCGACAATGGAACGGAAGATGTTTAGACTCCAGAGGGGGCACTGGTTCAGGCACCTGGAACTATTATTATACCTCAAGTGCCCATGTCGGGGCTAAGCCTTCCAAAAATGGCAGCCCAAAGCCACCATTTACAAGTCGTCTGTACCCACAGGCCGGCTGGGGCCTGAGGAGCTGCCAGGCGTACCAATGTGAGGTTAATTAGAATAGCTGGCCGAAGTTGGCGATTCAGTACAGCAGTTGGTCATTTGAAAGGACTCAATCCGGCCTGTACACATCGGCGCCCACCTGCGTCAGATGTCTCATGGCAACCTTTTGTTACAATTAATGCAATAATAAGTGTAGTCACTCACTCTATGCGTCCTAGACACAACTCCTAGCACGACGTAATTAACGCAACTAAGCTCCAAAGTAGTCATGGAACAGCTATTAACATCTCACCTAATGTAAAGCTTAGTGTAGGCTAACTGATTTAACGAGGCTTACGCTCGACTGACAAGGATCTTTTTGTCGACTCTTGTTGAGGATTGGGAACGACAAAAGGCGCAGTTGATTGTCTCAGACTTATTGCTAAGACACTTCAGCTCCAATGGCTGCCCCGGTCTACTCTCAATTAAGCCGTTCGTTTAACGGGTTTTTATAAGAGACTAGGATATTGTAACCTGTTATCCAGAGGCAGCGTGCATCAACAACTTACTTGGGAAATGATAAAAATATCTCTACGATGGACAAACTGAATACGAGTCGAAGCAGGCTGGAATTATATTAGAGAAAGGCTGAAGATCATAGCTAAGACGATGTGCAGTGCAATATGTGGAGTTCTTCAGACACCAACACCAACAGTAATACCAACCCCAATAGCAACACGAAAATTACTTTGATTGCCCATAAGTCGCCAGTGGCAGAACTAAACACCATACAATATTGCATAATACAGTTTCCAGTTGAGGTATTTCTACATCAGCTCTACTGATACTGCAGTTGCCTCCGACATGCATCGATCCTGACGTCAAGAGCAGACGGGTTATCTAAACCTGACAACCAAAATTGGCGGGTTGTTGGAATAGCTGTTCGCAGCGCTGGCGAGCTGTGGAGGATCTGTAGTATTAGGATCCTATTGATCATGTGGATTCTTCTTACGTGATTAATAGGAGCATATAAAAGTCGTTCCTGAGCTTATTGGCTCTTAGGAATGATATACACAAGATAGATACTAATACACGATACAGATTTATACAGTTTGTTTGCTTTATTGCTTTACAAGATCTCGTACGCTTACTAAACACTGATTAGTATTACTTTTAAAGCGATATAAAGCAGCTAAGGGAAGCTTATAAACACTCTTCTAGAGATTGCTGCCTTAAAACCTAGAATCAGGGATCTCTAAGAATAAGTAATTAAGACAAAGGGCCACCCTTAAATAAGGAATTAGGACTTTGCTTTGATTATAAAAACAACTATTTTATATATATATAAACACTATAGCTAGTATATAAAAAATAGCTCCTTGTTAGGTTAAACTTACCTAAGAGAAGTATGATAAAGTAAAGGTTATTAGTATCCTAGAAAAGTTATAGCTTATAATCTAGGATTAGATAATTATTAACTAAGAGGTAGTTTTATAACTGCTATAATCTATTAACCTAGAAATAGCTTTAAGAGAGTAAAGAAATATATAGATAGTGTCTTATCTGTTTAAGTATATAAATAATTATATAAAGCCTTATAGTTTTAAGCTCTTAAGCTATTATTAAGAAGACTTTAAAAAATAGTAAACCAAGTATTTTAAAGAGTTAAACAGCTAGATTAAACAATCTCTAGCAAGTTTTTTAAAAGATTAAGGGCTTTTAGTATAATAATCTAAAATAAGACTAATTATAAAGATCTTATAGAAGTATATAATCTAAGATTTTAATAAAGGAATAATTATTAAAGCCTATTAAGAGATTAAAATAAAGATTATAAGTATAATAAGTATAATCTAAACTAGGGATAAGTAAAGACTTTAAAGAATAAAAGTTTAAGAATCTCTAGTATAAATCTTATTATAGAGATAGGGCTAGAATTAATAAACTAGTTATATAGGTTAATAATCTAAACTAGACTAATTATAGCTTATAAACCTATTAGAATAGTTTAATATAGGTTTATTTAAGGCTATTAAAAGCTAATTAAAGACCTTAAATACCTAGTATAAACCTTATATAACTTACCCTTTAAATAAAGGATTTTTATAGTGTTACTTTATATAACTTTAACCTTAAAGATATACTTAATAGTAAAAAAGAGATACTAGGACTTTATAAGTAGCTATAAGCTAGAATATAATAAGAAATAATTAGTAGAAAGACTTATAGGAGATTAATATAAGTATATTATAGTTATTTTCTAAGATCTAAAAAGAGAAAAATATATAGATTAAAGCTTAATATAATATATTAGATTCTAAGGTAAAGTAGTTCTTATTATACTTAAAAAAGCTTAAGATCTATCTTTTCTAGCTTTATATAGTATTTAATTAGATATTAAAAGAGGAAGCCCTATAGTATTTCCTTAACTATATAAATCTAGAGTAATTATTTATTATATTATATATAGAGATTAAATAATATTATAATATAGAGATAAATAAAGTATTATATTATAATAATTAGAGCTTATTAATACTTAATATCTTAAGAGAAAAGCTAAAGATAGTTAAAAAAAATAGTTAAAAGATATTTTAAGTATTGTTTAATAAGTTATAATTATATTAATAAGTTTTTAATAAGAAATACTAAATAAAATAATAGCTTATAAATATAATATTAAGAGCTGTTTCTAGTATATAAGAGCTATTAATTACCCTTTTTAAGCTAAAAAAGAGCTTTAAAGCACTTTATTTCTTACTTTATAATATATTTTAAATAGTAGAGAATATTAATTTATCTATTATAAAAAGCTTTTTTATTAATTAAAGGTTTTAATATATAATAAAGCACTTAAAAAGTTCTTTTTAAAGCTTAAGACTATTCTAGACTAATAAGCTAAGCTTAAATAAAAGAAAATAGACTAATAAGTATTAGTATTATAAAAAGATTAGTTACTACTTTAAAAACTATATAAAAGCTAAACAAGTAAAGGTAAAAAAGAAATAAAAGCTTAAATAAGGCTATAAAATATATCTTATAATATATAAAAGACTATCTTTATATAAGATATTCTTAAAGGAATAATATTTAAGTAATCTAGATAATCTCTTAAATAAAGAAAAGAGTAAAGGAGAAAGTAGTTAATAATAAGAAATAATAGCTTAACTTATAAACTTAGTATTTTAATATACTTTATAAGTAAAAATAAAGAATATATTATTAAATTATTATTAATCTAATTAAGAGAAGTATATTAATAAGATATTTATATTTAATAAGTATTTTAAAGCTATATTTTAAGATATTATACTTAATATAAGTATTATAAAGAAATTAACCACTAGTATAAAGTAGTTCTAAGCTTTTTAATAATAGCTTCTTATAATCTTTTTAAATAAAGATAGAACTAGTAAAATATATATCTACTTTAAAAGTAAAGATCCCTTAAAATTTATAAGAACTATAATTATTAGTATCTTAATTAGCTAGATTATATTTTATATAGTAGAAATACTTATATTGTTCTTATTATATTTAAAAGATATAGATAATCTCTTTATAAAGTTATATAATATAAGGAATAAGCTAATAAAAGCTAATAAAGTATATATTTTAATATATTATAAATAAAGATATATATAATTCTACCTAAAAGGAATAAGAATAAGTATAGATAGTATTAATAAGCTTATAAAAATAATATTCCTAACTAAGATAAAGCTTAGATATATATATAAATACTTTAGTTACTTTTTTATAGGTAAAATATATAAGTTCCTTATAAAAATAGACTATAAGGTTAAGATAAATATATTTAAGCTTATAAACTACTTTTACTACTTTTATTAAAAGTATAAAAGCACTTTTAAATACTTTAAATTTACTCTTTATAAAGAAGTTAATTTTAACTATAAGATCCTAGTTAATATAATATACTTTAATAGTAAACTAATACTTTATATAATCTATATAAGTATAAGATTTTAAGCTAGTAGCTTTTTAAAAGATATAACTATTAAAATAATATAAAATACCTTAAAAAGGTATTAAATAAATATATATTTAGGTCTATTAGATATTTTTATTATAGATTTAAGTATTAACTTTACCTTTAATTACTTTAAAGTAAAAGTAAAGCTTATAAGGATTACTTATTAGTAAGTTTTAGTTAAGATATATTATAATATTAAAAAGATTAAATAAGTATATAAAAGTCTAAGAAAAGCCTATAATATTATACTTAAAAAGGGTAAAAAAAGTATTAAAGAGGTACTTTAAACAGCTTTAAATACTATTAATATAATAATTAAACTAAATAGTCTAGTACTAATACTATTAGTATTTAATACTTATCTATAAATTTCTATAGATTTACTACCTTTAGCTAGTTAATTATAGTATAAAAAAGCTTATAAAAAGGTATTAATAAAGCTATAAAAAACTTTAACTAAGAAATATATTAGAGAAGTTATTAATATATATAATAGACTAAATATTAATAAAACCCTTCTATAAATACTTATACTAAAGAGTTTAATACTAGTATAATAAGAAAGCTTATATTAATAGTAAGGCTTATTTAAAATATTCTAAGTATTAGAAAAAGATATTATTATAAATATTATTAATAGTTTAACTATATTTAAAACTATAATAATTTAGCTATATAATATATTAAGAGAGTAATAAATTACCTTTAAAGAGATTAAAACAAATATATTATTTAAATATTTTAAACCTTTACTATAATAAAAATAAGGCAGACTATTAACTAAGGTAAAATATATAGAGTAAAGTTATTTAAATATAATTATAAAATATATAATATATAATAATATACTTATAAAAGTAATTATATTTATAATAGAAAAGAAATATAAGTTATATAAATAAACTCTTAAGCTTAGAGTTAAGAGAGCTATTAAAACTATTAAAGTATTATTTAAACTTTTAGATTAAGCTAAAATCTAATCCCTAATAATAACTAAAGTATTTAAGGCAATCCTTTTAATAAAGGATCTAAAGAGTCTTAAGATCTTTAGTTATAGGCTTATTTATAAAGTAAAAGAGTAGGGGATTATAAAACTATATAAGAAATTATGCTTTATAGCCTAAAGCTATAGTAATAATAAGAAGTAAATACTTTTTATATAAGTACTTATAATCTTATACTATAACTAAAAACTAATTCTTATATTTATACTAATTATAGTATTAAAAGGATTTAAGGTTATATTATAAGATATTATATAAGCTTATACTTAGTTAAAATTAAATCTTTAATATATAGTTTTACTATATTTACTATATAAGTTATATAACTAATACCTAGAAAATATAGTTTTTAAAGTTATAAAACTATTTTATAAGCTTATTAAAATAAATCTATACTAGTTTATAATATATAATAAATACTATAGGTAATAGTTAAATATAAAGATCTTTAAATATAACTTATATCTATTTATTATAAAGCTAAAAAAGCTGTTTAATCTAGTTAACCTATAGACTAATATATTACAGCTGCACAGGTTGGGCCCTGTGCGGGGTAACTATATAATATAGAATGGGGTAGTAATGAGCAAGTTCGCTCATTACCGAAGCTTTTGCTTCGTGGTGCAGCGGTTGACCCCAACTTGCTTGTAACACAATAAGCAAACTTTACTTACAGTGAAGGCTGTGGGTTCGATTCTCACAAGTTGCAAAAATAGTAGCGTGAACCTCTTCACTACTTAGGCAACTCCAGCTGTAAGCAAGGCACTATAGTCTTAGTCGCGCTACACTGATGCCTTAAGTTTCCCTATATTATACTGTTAAAGTACGCGTGAGGGTTGGTCCCCCTACACGGCATGAGGACATGCCTTTGAAGAGGGAGCATGATGTTACAGCT